>OFHU01000295.1:0-505986 GCA_900245905.1 Lacerta viridis
AGTTTTGCATCAAAATCGCAGCTTGTCCTGCAGATTTATTCCAAGTCCAGGCAAAAGTTTTTCTAACAAATTTATTGCGCCTTAGGTGACACACAGAATCCCCCTGTAGAGATATTGCCAGACATGAAACGAATTGAGAGCCCTTTCATGCAAAATGCTTCCCCTTAAAAAAATCTCTTTGCGTTAGGTCCTTTGTGAAATTGGAAATAACGCCCCCCCCCCCTGACGCATTGCCAGAAGGAAATGAACTTATAATCGCTGGAGGCACACTGGCGAGCTTTGCTGATGTGCATGTCTTCCAAGGCTTTGGTTGTTAAGGGCAGACGGGACAAGTGCAGATAAGGCGAAGGACCACCTGCCCACAATTGTGGAGGCGAGAGGAAGGGGCTGCGCCACTGTAACAGTGAGCACACCCCTACACACACACCTGAAGAAGCGCAAAATGGCAACCGGAGGGACAACTGCCAGTCCCAGAAACGCAGCCACGTGGTTTCTAGGGCAAGAAAACGGTGACTGCAAGAGACTTTTCTGAAGCCCTTTTCCAGGAAGCATTCTCCAGATGAGTCTCTCTCTCCCCCACCCACCCACACATGCCCTGCCTAATTCCAGGGGGAGACCCCCCCCCTTGTGTTACCCGAAGGCAAAAATCATTGACAAAATGGGTCACCTGCGCTCTCTGCCTCCGACTGCCGCACAGCTCCAACTCCTCTTTCTGCTCTTCAGCTGCCTTGTAGTCCCAGGGATGGGGGCAGCCGGCCTTTGACGGCCATGGGGTGGACCAGAGTGAAGACCGCGCCACTCAGGTCTGCTCCCAAGCCCCGTCCGCCAGGTCTGGCCGGAATGGCCAGAATTCAAACTAAGGCTGCCAGGGAGACCCAACATTCTGCTCGGTCGCCATGGAGAATTCCCACCCAACTGCCGGCCGCCTCTGCAGCGTTGCCCCCAGGGATCCGGCCCCGTTGCCATGGGCCCCAACTGCCACCCACGACAGCCCTGGGTAAGTGGCCATTACAATGTGA
The DNA here is from genome assembly GCA_900245905.1 of Lacerta viridis. Taxonomy (NCBI): domain Eukaryota; kingdom Metazoa; phylum Chordata; class Lepidosauria; order Squamata; family Lacertidae; genus Lacerta; species Lacerta viridis. The sequence goes on from OFHU01000295.1 coordinate 1,020, forward strand.
CTGTAATTCTGTAGACAGCCTGAGTGACAGCATGGAGCTGTGTAAGGAAAGTCAGTTTCCTTTTCGGTTATTTTTAAAAGCTCTTTCAAATTTCCATTTTTGTATTGGGGGGGGGATATATAGGTCAGGCCAAAGGGGGCCCCTCTTAAATCCAGCGTGGTCAGCCAGATCCCCACACAGCGGGTTGGGCTAGATGACCCTTTGGGAGCCCTTCCAATTCCACACTTCAGTGATTCTTCCTGACCTGTGATTCCTGCCTTGCAGGGGTTGGACTAGATGAGCCTCAGGACCCCTTCCCACTCTACCCTTCTGTAATTCCTTTCATCTTTCCAGGGTCTTCCGCTCTGAGCATTCTCCCCCCCCCTTTTAAACCCAGTTTAATTGGACAGCGTAAAAGAAAGAGTTAACAATGACAATTCCACATATACCTATCTAATGCATACATATTCTTATCCCAATGCATGTATGTTTATTTTCAACCTGCTATGTTTTGCATAAATGTGTTCCAAATATACTTGCCTGTGCAAAATCTACATCTGTAATGCGTAAGAAGCTCTCAGTATATATATATATATATATATATTTAGCAAGCACGATTGGATGCCAGCAAGACTCTCTAAAAGGAAGGGGTCGCTCTTTGTCTCAAGCTTGGCTGATACGTAGCATTGGAGCTGTTTGGGTGTAGGAGTGTTACCTAATGGTGACCTAGGATTTCCCTGTTGGTCCTCCCCAAGGTCAGGGTTGGAAGACTCCCATCTTCAAGATGCCACCATGAAGTACCAGCACCAGGCCTACACGGTGTTGACAGAAAGTTAATTTGAATTACTAGGCAATAGTCAGGTTGGGTTCTGGCAAACACTTACCCATCCTGTGCAAGGTGGTCTCTGCATTCTCCTAAAAAAGAAGGAAGAAAATTCGCTAAATTTGTGTGCAGACAGGTGTGCTGAAACATTGCAACATCACAGACCTGTGAGTCTTGTCTCTCAATGACTGAGACTGAAATATTAATCTTTGTCCTTATTTTGCTATAGTTTGTTCAGCTTAACATAGAAGTGAAGCCTGAGACTGGATACTTATAGTATGAAGTTGAAACCCTCTCAAAGAAAAGGAAAGAAGATTGAATGGTAACATTTCTTAGTGAGATTTTCCCACTCCATCATGCTAACCACTAAAAAACAGCGGCAGTGGGAGGCCCCATGAGTGAAAGCGTGCCTCAGGTTAAGAACGGTTTTTGGGTTTTAAGAACGGACCTCCAGAACAAATAAAGTTCGTAACCCGAGGTACCACTGTAATTAAAATCAAGAACAGAATAATAAAACCAGGTCAAAGGAAACTGATCACAATATTAAGTTCACATTGCATGTAATGTATTCAGCAAATCCTCTCATAAGCAACAGTGGAGTCCCTGCTTTTCCAGATCTAAGCCCTGAGATCTTGGTCATGTTGCAAACCCTGTGCTGTGTTCTGCTTCCCATCAGGAACAAGGATGCCTCCACCAACGCAAAGGTAGAGGACACCTGTCTCTCCACCTCTTCAGATCTGGGGGAAGATGGTCAGTATCTTCAGTTGCAAGATCCAGACTTCTCACCCCAACCTGGACGTTAAAGGGGGGGCTTCAGGATCTAAGGGGGTCCCATTTCTTTTGCGACATGTCTTGGGAACACTGTGCATTGTTTTGCCTTGCAAAGATGCCATTAGCCTTGGGTCCTTCTTGCAAGACCTCCTACCAAAAATAAAGACCCAGCATAAAAAATATTGTCATAATATATATATATAAGCCGCCTGATTGCGGGGGGGGGGGGTGGGGAGCTGAGAGTGATATTGTCACTGAAAATCTTTACAGCAAGTATTTGAAATGTCCCAAAGGGTAAACAATAGGCTGGGAGAAATTAAATCTCACACCAACTTTCTAACCATCTAAGCTCACCATTATCAGGGCAGGCACTCTGTTCGATTCTTCATGTTGTTGTTTGCTTGCTTGCTTGTTTATTCAGTTTATATACCACCTTTTATCAAAAGATCCCAGGACCGTGTACAACATTAGAAAACATAATACATCAGAACATCAGTGATAAAAACATGATAAAAAGCATACTGACAGCCTAACAATAAAGTAACACGATAGCAGTCCTCTTCCCGCACACTTTCACAGGCCATGGATTATTTAATAGCTGCAGGGCTGAGTAAAGAGGAATGTTTTTGCCTGGTGCCTAAATACCGGTAATAATGGTAATAGAAATAGAAATAACACTTTATTATTTATGTTCCGCCAATCAGACTGGGCTACCCCAGCCACTGCGCAGCTCCCAACAGATTAAAAACAGAATACAACATCAAACATTAAAAACTTCCCTAAACAGGGCTGCCTTCAGATGTCTTCTGAAAGTCAGATAGTTGTTTATTTCCTTGACATCTGATGGGAGCCCAGGATGCCTTCCTTCTCTCCACAGATCCTTGTACAGCAGCCTCCTAGCTATCGTTGAGCCATTCATCAGATACGCCGTGGGGGGAAAGGTAGGACCCTTCCGACTCTGCATTTCTATGACAACCTTGCATGCAGAATTGGGGCCTGGCTGGATGCTCTGGCTGTTGTGGGAGACTTTGTCCAAGGCCCTCCCACCAGGAGATGGTTACCCAGTTTTCAGCTTTAAAACAGGTTCACCAAAAAGCTTCAAGGCAGGTGAAGCGCAGAGCCCCCCCTGGTCCCACCCCTGACTCCCACCCACGTGAGATGTGAAGGGGATCTTGGAGGGGGGGGTCCTCCTACACCTGCAGGTGCCCCCAGCACACTTTCTGCTGCATGCGCGGAGGTCAGGGATGGGGTCAGAAGGAGCAACCTCACTCCCCACAAACACGCATTCAGTGAGCACGGTTTGTGGGGAGAACGAAGCTCTGGGCTGCCTTGGGGCCAAATGAGACAGTGCATGTTTGGCCCTTAAGCAAAGGGATTCTCTTCTGCAAATGGGCAGCATTCTTCAAAAGTGTGGGGCAGGGGGCATGTAGCTTGCGCAGTCAAGCTCTCGGCTCCTGTTTAACCCTTGTCTTTCCTCTGTATCTGTGCATTAAAGAGTTTGGCAGAAACTGGAGGAGTTCTTCACCCAGCAGCAAGAGCCGGGACCCCGACCAAGCAGATTCCCCAGTGTTGAAGCGTTTGCCAGCACAAAATCACAGACAGCATATCCTGGTGTGGGAAGAGGTCAGTGATCCCCTATTATTTTCTCTGGAAGAGCACATATTCCCCCCTACAAACCTGTCTGGGCTCTGAGATCTTCAGGGGAGACCCTTCTCTTGGTCCTGCCACCCTCACAAGCCTTCTCAGCAGTGGCTTGGGGCTCCCTCCCTAGAGAAGAATCTACTGGCTTGCACCTTGCTGGGACCCCTTCTGCCCACAGGTGAGGAAGACCTTGTCCCCCCAAGAGCCCACAGGGCAGCATTCCAGGGTTAGTCTGACCAAGGCAGAACAGAGGGGGGCTATACAGCTTCCCTTGATCTGGACACGAGACTTCTGTGGATTCAGCCTCGAATAGCATTGGCTCTCTTTGCCGCTGCATCACACTGTTGACTCATGTTCAGCTTGTGGTCCACCAAGACCCCCTAGATCCTTTCCACATGCACTGCTGGCAAGCCAGGTGCCCCCCCCATCCTATACAGAAGATGCCAGCCAGAGATGGGGCAACTCGGACGTGTTGCGCTGCAAGAGAACATGATCCACATCCCGTGGACAGGACAGAGAGGAGGGTATTGGGGATGTTGCCAGAGAGAGCAGAGAGCACAGTAAACCAGGAGACCTTGTCCTGGATCTTAATGACTGGGTCTCTCTCTCTCTCACTTGCTTGCAGATCAAAGCTGGAAGCAGAAGGGGAAAGTGTGAACTTCAGCGCCAGTGGAAAACCCAGCACTGTGGGTTGAGACATCTGTGTCATGAGGCAATGTACATTTGCTTTGGGCTTTCATCTCCCGTATTGCTCTGTTTGTGGAAGTCATGGTGAAGTAAAGAGACAGTGCGGTGTAGCGGTCACAGCACCGGCCTAGCACCTCTGGGAGAGAGCAGTTTTCAGGTTCCCCCACCTGGCCATGAAGCTAACTGGGTGTGACCTTTGGGCCATTCTCCAATGCTCAGCTGAACCTACCTCGCAGGGTTGTTGTGAGCACGGGGGAGAACAACATATGCCACCTTCAGCTCCTTGTAATAAATAAATAAATAAATGCCACCTTCATATCTTTTGGGGGGGGCACTGAAGGTAATTGTAAATCCAGCAAATAAATGGTAAACCAGTAAGAAGTAGTATATCTTTTGGGGGGGGCACTGAAGGTATTGTAAATCCAGCAAGCTTCCATGGTAGCACCCTAAGAAGCTGCCCCCCCCATGCATGTGCAGGTTTTGCGCCTGCTTTTTGGAAGATTCCCTGGTCATATAAAATTGTTCAAAAACAGTGGTTCCCAAACTTTTTTGGGCCCCACCTTCTTGGTTCCAAAACCCCACCCCACCCCCCGGGGCCACTAGGTTACCCTATAAAATGCATTGTTCACAATAGTGGTTTGCAACTCAGTAAAGCACAGCCGAGTAAGGACGATAGTAACTCAGTAAGAAAGCTGATAAAAGTAAAACCAGCTTTTCAAATAAAAATTAATTGCGCATCTATTCAAAATCAAGTGAAAACTCTTTCTTTTAAGAAAGCTGATGAAGAGGAAGATAAACTGGATCCAATGAAACCAGCTTTTCAAAGTCTAATAGTCTCCCCCCTGCTCTTAGCCCCCCACCAGGTAATCCCACCAAGGCCCCCACTTTGCAGGAAGGACAGGTAAATGAAGAGGAGGAAGAAGAAGAACTTTGAGGTCCGTCCTGGGAGCTCATCTGGGGAGAAGGACTCCCTGACTCCCTGATCTGGGCACCCTGAATCTCCATTAACCACCCCCACTCTCATTCTTTACTCTTTTTTTGTAAATTATAAAACCAAATCAAACTAACTTTATTATAAAACATTTAAACATGTGCAACATAACTCACGTTTGGACGTTTGATAACTTTAGAAACTAAATACTAACCGTAATTTTAAGCCCATTCAACCCTCATCACAGCTTCAAAGATGCGACGGTCAAAGACATCATGGATCCGCACAATCTGATCCATCATTGCTGTTGTTGCATTCTGAAAACTGTTTGTGCATCGTTCGCGTCTGTAAAAACAGTGGCACGGTGGCATGTCTCTTGTTTTGCCATCCTTTGCATGATCAGCAAATGAGAGTGACCCACGCAGCTGCTGAAACTTCCTCCCCCAATCACCTAGGGCTTCACACACATAGTATCCCTCTTCAGGGAATCTTCATTGTCTTCCATACGGACAAGTCCCATCCAAGCTATTCTCAACAGCTATTCTTTAACAGTCCAATTAATGCACCGAATCTGACGCAATGCACGCATCAGATCGGTAACACTGTACCAATTTGTCTCCTGCAAAATGTACACTCTGCCTGTGTGAAATTCGCATAGTGATTCGCCATCACAACAACCGGCCGTCGTCTTGCGCGACCTCTAGGTGTCCTGAAGTGATAGGCGATCGTCTCCAAAACTCCAACCAATTCCGAATAGAAAGTCTCTGCTAAATTCACCTTCTCCAGCGTAATCACTACACACAACCCGAACACTCATTCTTTACTTTTTATATATCCTCCAATTTAATAATTTACCCAAGTATACTTGAGGCTACATTGCATAACTCATTACTGCCGCGCTTCAAACAACAGAAGCAAGCAGAAAGATGCAGCCACCGGTGCTGCAGGTGTCGCCCAGCCACCCGAAATTCACTCTCTTCTTTTATATAACTTCTTAAAAATTAAATTATTTCAAGTGTATAACAACATGCGTATACGTAATATGTTTCCAGTCTCATTCGTTTTGATTTGCAAGGCCCTTGTCAAGGCAGGTTCATGTTATTGTAGAAATGGATATAAAGGGAATTTTCATCTCTTCTGATGAGATTGTTGGAAGATTCAGGGAGGAGAGAAGGAAAGGCCTTCATAGGTAAACTGTGGAACTCCCTTCCGCAGCAGGCAGTGGTGGCCACCAAGTTGCACAGCTTTAACAGAGGACTGGGCAGATCCATGGGAGAGGAGAGGGCTGTGGGTGGCTATGTTAAGACCAGGGATGGGCTGTTAAACGACTCCCCAAAAACCCCAAGTCCTCACCACAGCCTCTAACTAAGGCCAGGAAATGACCATTTACACAAATACCATACATAGACAACAGCAAAGAGGCTCAGAAAAGCAGTCTATAAAATTATAGCAATAAGCAAATGCCATATATTGTACTATTTCCTCTGCCTATCCAATACAGAAAACTAGAAACCTCAAATCATCACCAAAATTCAACAGATTTCCTTGGTTCCAAAGGCCAATGACTCCTCTGGAAGAGGGGGATCCGGGGCTCCCCCTGACTCCATAATCCCTTAAGGAGAAGGTCCCATACTCCTTGCCCCCCCTCCACAAGGTGTGAACTTAGCCACACAATAAGAGGCAGGAGGCAGTCAAGGGTGGCACTTACCCCAGACAGAAGTCCTTGGGGATGGTGGATTGAATCCTGATACGTTCAAGGGAGAAGCACAGGAAAGCCTTGCAGCTAGGGCTATCTGTAAATGCTTCTTGGGAAGCAGGTACTACTTAAAAGGAGTCAGGAACAAGGATGATGAGGGTGGGGGATGGGCTCATCATTGTTCTACCTGCCAAACACTCCTCCTTTGTGACATACTTGTGATGTGTCGGTCGGTGATGCTGTTGAAAGGTGTATTGTGGGAAATGGAGAGAGGTCTTAAAAGTTCGCGCAACCCCATGCTCAGGGTTTCTGTTCTTTGTGTGTTTGAACCTTGTTGCAACAAATACAGATCAGGTCTGCTGACTGCTGTTTTGTTTCTTTAACTTGGCTGGAGACGCCTTTTGCTGACCAGAGGGACTCACGGGGAGGGGCACCCCATGAGCTGGGCAGCAGAGTAAGTCCGCACCCCAGGATCTTTTCCCTTATCAGCTGCTAGCCAGAAGCAGCAATGCCTCCGAACACCCATTGCTGGGGAGAGGGCTCCTGTGTGTGTTTGGGTCTCACATTTAGACATAGGACATGCAACACTTGGGCAAAATGAGAATTAAAGCAACAGAATGTGCTCTGAGAAATGTTTCTGAATATGTTAACAAAGTTCTGTTAAAGTATATATATCATAATCATTACAGATATGAAATGATGTATATTATCACATATGCTTAAATTGTTGAGCATTAGTAAAATGTATTTTGTATCAATTTTAATGTATTGGGAGAAAGAGGGAAATTAGGATATATACTTCATGCCCATCAAACTGCTGTAAACTTCAAACTGGTAAACTTTGGATTCTGTTCTGCCATATGCATTGTTATTCATATAATTAATAAAATCACACCAAGCTGCATAAAAATGGTCGTTCCTTTTCGCCTCTTGCCACTTTGACTTTTTGTGCCAGTTTTTCCAATAACGCTGTTTGACAAATTGCATTGATCCATGGTCAATAATCAAGATTCTAGATATCTCCACATATCTCATTTATACATTTCATGTAACTGGTGGTATTGTAACCAATCCATAATATGGCTCCTTGCGTTTTCCATTAATTTCAGTTTGGGGCGTCCCTGCCCCCCCCCCCATGTAAAGTGCAGCAATTCCCTGTCCCCACTTTGTCTCTCATTTCTGCCCCCCCCCTTTTCACCCTCTGCCTCCCCCCCATGAAATCTTGGGCTTCCTGGGTGTGTCTGGCAGCAGTCGGGGCAGAGTCACCTTGGTCTGGTTCAACCAGCAGGGTCTCTTCCCAAGAGAAACTCTCTGTTGTATCTAAAGAAAGGAGAAAAGCAAAGGAAAACGGTTCTAATAAGCTCTTCCCGGTGGTGAGAAAACATAGGCTCTCTTTTCTTCAGGAACAGGATTTATTTATCGTGGCCCAAGGACCGCCTTGGGAAGAAAGTGCTGCATGTTGAGCAGTTCCAGAAGAGGGAGACGTGAGACCAGAGATCCAAATTGGGAAGGAGGCCCCGTGTCACGTTAACAGGACGCCCCACCTCCTGTTCCTAAGGGCTGGTTGTGCACCTTGCGCTCCCAATGCAGCAGGCTGCTCGGAGTTCCCTCCTGTTGCCCCGTCTCAGAAAAGGACATCCATGGACCTGAAAAACCCCTGAAAGAAAAGGCTGCCCCCAATCATCAACGGGGTGTGTGTGTGTTTGTGTGATATAAGCCTTTCCCTGTGAGTATTTCCACTCTCAGCAGGACTCCCACAAGGCTAAACCGTTCTGAGCTTTTTCATTTGAGAGAATATATTCTCTGTTTGTTTACTTGTTAAATTTGTATGCCACCCTTCACCTGAAGATCTCGGGGCAATTCACAGGATAAAAATAGGAGATGAAAACACAAAATGTGTAATAAAAACAAAGAACCAACCTCTACCTACCTTCTTATATGTTACAACGTGGGGTCACCCAGTGAGGCCAATTTGGCAGTAGGCTCTCAACAGATAAAGTACACACACACACACACGTGAGCAATACACAATTAGCCTACGGAATTCATTGCCACAAGATGAGGTGATGACAGCTAGCATATACATTTGTACCTTGGAAGCTGAACGCCTTGGGAGTCGAACATTTTGGCTCCCGAACACAGCAAACCTGGAAGTCAGTGTTCTGGTTGTCGAAACAATTTTTGGAAGCTGGACGTCCGGCGTGGCTTACGATTGTCTGCAGGAGCTTCCTGCCAGCCAATCGGAAGCTGCGCCTTGGTTTCCGAATGTTTTGGAAGTCAAACGGACTTCTGGAACGGATTCAGTTTGACTTCCGAGGTACGACTGCAGTGTTTTAAAGAGGCTCGGAAGAATGAAGCAGCGGGAGGCAAGGCTGCTGAGCAGTGTCGCGGGGAGCTGGCAGCAACGCTCACTACTGACTAAATGGAACCTCTTTGTTCAGGGGCGCTGTACCCCTGAGTAGGGACAGAGCAGGAAAAGGCCTCACTTGCACCCTGGTTCTAATCTTTTGTTATTACTTCAGGTCCTGTCCACCATCATATCTATTTTAAGAGGTGTTTAAAGCAACGGTGAGCCTGAGTGGTTGCACATCTGCCATTCTTCCTTGCTCCCATAGATTTTTTTTTTGTCATGGGTCACCACTGTTAACACTGAGCCACGCTGCTCTCCCTGCCAGGAAATGGGGTCTCTCCCACCTAAGAAAAAGCACGTCTCAAAGGCAGATAATGTGCGAATTCATGCCTGCACACTGCAAATGTATCTTAGTGCTACAGAGCACAGCTGTCCTGGGTAGGGTAGGAGCTTTTGATGGTGGACAAGACATAATCTGGAGGGTTTTGTGCTCTTACTGGAATTAACTTTTGTCTCTTGAATTACCTGGGGCCTGTTTAATCTTAACATATGCTTACTGAGATGTTTTCATTTATTGTTTACTAGTGGGCACATATATATGTGTAGTTTGTGAATTTGGACCCCTCACACCAAAAATCGGGTGAAGTCATGCCAAAGTCATTTCAGTCTGCCATCTGGATTCAAAATGACTCCTGGCTTCCAAATTTGGTGTGAAATTCATTTTTATGTAAAATCACCTAATCTGCCGTTCCCAAAACAATATGCAAACACAGCCGTCTTTCCAAATCTGCACTTCTCTGAATGTTGCAGTGCTGTTATCTTTCGTTATTAAAATTAGTTTTTATTAAGATTTTTTTGTGTTAGAAAGAAAACAAGTAAACAGAGAGTAGTACATTATTGTCTCCATATTTGCAGTTTTCAAGCCAAAGAACATATTTGCAGAAATCAAGCCAAAGAACATATTCAGAAATGAGCATATTAGGGGAATAGGTACATCGAAATAGTATGCGAACTGAATTATAATAGGGGCTTAGTGCTTGCAAAATGCGTAGGCAAAACTGCATGCAAGAATTTGTATTATGGGAAGAAAGCCCACTTAATATGCTGATGAAAAATCGCAAAAAGATCCAGAGATGTGCGAGAACTAAAGATTGGGAGCCCAAGAGGAGAAAAGGCTGATGAAAGCCAAGAAAGATCCAGAGATGTGCGAGAACTAAAGATTGGGAGAAGAGGAGAAAAGGTGGAAAGCCAAGACTGGTTCATCGGTCCCTGCTGTTACACATCAACAGAAATGCCTCTGTTAAAGAGTTTTCCCTCCCTCCCCACCTTTCAGCTACACATCCCCATCTCAGCCAGGTGCCACATTTTTAAGACTGGGGGAGTTCAAATGCAGAGCAAACCGCTTTTTCCAGTTGCCAATGTTTTGTTCTTTCTTTATCCTGAGCTGCGCTGGCAGCAGCAACCAAACAGCTGAAATGAAATCGGTTTGATCTATTTAATCTACAGGAGACACCGGGACAAAGCAGGCGTGTGTCCGTTGTGCTCTGTGATTTCTGCTTCTCTCCTTTCCATCTGCCGTCAGAATTTTGGGTTTTCTGCCAGCCCCCTCGCATGCAGCCTGGACACGCATCCAAGCCCTTTACATCCCCAAGACTCCTGCTCATTGACAAGCGGCTTGCGGTGCCACGGCTGGCTTGGTTGAGTGCCAGAGACATCACTGCCGTTGACGAGTGTTGCTTCTCGGGGGTCAAAAGCAATGCAGGCATCCTGGCTGGCCTTGAAGTTTGACTTCAAGCCAGGGATACTTACGCACCCAGTTATGTTGTTAACCCACCGCTTTCCTCGCTGCCCGATTCCACAGCAGCCCGACCAGACGCATGGCTGGGGGGGGGGACAGGAGGACAAATCCAGATTCATGTCTGGTTTGCATTGCTTGAACCAATTTGCAAAGCGGAACACAGCTGTACTTTGAAATTTGCACTTCTCTTAACTTTGCAGTGGAGTTCTCCCAACTAGTGCACACACACAAAATTATAAACAATGGATGAACAGCTATCTCTCATCCAACCAGTCCATAAAAACGCTTAAGAAAGCAGTATTTCTTGCCATATAGTGTGTGTCCTAATGGAAATGCTCTTGCAAACAATTTGGCAGGGGTCTGCAAACTTTTTCAGCAGGGGGCTGGTCCACTGTCCCTCAGACCTTGTGGGGGCCCGGACTATTTTTTGGGGGGGAAAAATGAATGAATTCCTATGCCCCTCATATAACCCAGAGATGCATTTTAAATAAAAGCACACATTCTACTCATGTAAAAACACGCTGATTCCCGGACTGTCCACGGGCCGCATTTAGAAGGCGATTGGGCTGGATCCGGCCCCCGGGCCTTAGTTTGGGGACCCCTGCTCTTTGGGCTCTGGTGAAGCATCACTGAATGATGTCTGACCAGTTGGGACTATGGTGTGAGCCTCTGTACTTGAACCCCAAGGGGAATTTACCCACAAGACTCTTTCCCAGAAAGTTCTGGGTGTGATACGCAGGAAAACAGCAGTATACAAAGCAATAAATACTTGCTAAGACCTGACTTCTCCAGAGGAAAAGGAGAGAAGAGACTGGCTTGTGATACTGAAGATCTTGGCATCAGTCAAGTTTCTTTTCCCTATTTCCGCACATTGTTTTACATGCATGTTGCTTTAGTTCATATCCCCAAATGTAAAGTCTGAAACCAGAGCAGCGCTCAATGGCTCCTTGAGAACGTCATTACAGCGATTCAGGTTGCATTCATTTGTTAATCCATGTCATGTTTGTTATGTTACTATCAAAATCGCCATGGTGAAGTCTTCAGAAACAAATTATCCGTCAAATTTCTGCACGAGTTTATGCTTGTGTCATAAATTTGGGAGTTTGGATCATTTTGATAATTTATGTTACAATGTGTGTTGTGCATGTGTTGTTTGGATCTGGAAGGCGCCTCAAGGGCTTTCTGGTGAGATTGCAAAGCAGCATTCCCCGGGGATTTGGAGCCACGTGGCCTCAGGATCTCTGCCCTTGGGACTTTCCCAAGACCACATCTGCTCTCCTCAGGTTACACCCTCCGGTGAATAATGTGATTGTGCTTCTTTATTGCGGCCATGGAGGATGAAGTGGGTGTGCAGAGCAAACCTCATGAGTCTTGTGTGAGTGGAATGTAGCTATTGTTGAGGAAGTTGGGCATGTTCAGCCGGGAGAAGAGCAGACTGAGGTGTCACCTGAGAGCCGTCTTCAACGATCTGAAGAGAAATTGGAGCAAAAGTTTTCTGCTGCTCCAGCAAGGACTCAAACCAATAGATTCAAATGGCAAGAAAGGAGATTCTGGCTGAACATTTGTTGTTGTTCAGTCGTGTCCGACTCTTCGTGACCCCATGGACCAGAGCACGCCAGGCACGCCTATCCTTCACTGCCTCTCGCAGTTTGGCCAAACTCATGCCAGTCGCTTCGAGAACACTGTCCAACCATCTCATCCTCTGTCGTCCCCTTCTCCTTGTGCCCTCCATCTTTCCCAACATCAGGGTCTTTTCCAGGGAGTCTTCTCTTCTCATGAGGTGGCCAAAGTACTGGAGCCTCAACTTCAGGATCTGTCCTTCCAGTGAGCACTCAGGGCTGATTTCTTTAAGGATGGATAAGTTTGATCTTTTTGCAGTCCATGGGACTCTCAAGAGTCTCCTCCAGCACCAGAATTCAAAAGCATCCATTCTTCGGCAATCAGTCTTCTGAACATTAGGAAGAGCTTTTTGAGGGCAGGAACTATTCAGCAGTACGACGGACTTCACTGGAGACTTTTAAGCAGAGGTTGGATGGCCATCTGTCAGGGGTGCTTTAAGCTATGATTGCTGTATTGCAGGGGGTTGGACTAGATGAGCCTTGGGGATCCCTTCCAACTGCCATTCTACGGCATGATGAGGTTTGCCACTGCTTGGATGGGAGTCCATTGCAGACATGTATGGAAAGTAATGCGGTGCAGATTGGGAGCAGCTGCCTCTGGGCGTGTATTTGGAAGTGCATCTGGTGCGTGCGGAAACAGTCAAAGAGACTTATCCCAGCTTAAAGGCTAACAAGTTTATTATAACATGAGGTTTCAGGAACTCAATCCCACTTAGTCACATGCACGAAGTGAAATCTTCATTGGCAGGTATATAAAAGAGAGAATTGTAAGGGGGGAGTTGAATAGCAATGAGATGCAAAAAGCACAGTCAGTGATCATGAGGGCTTAAATTAAGTTGAATAGGCACGTGTTTCACCATTTTAAAGTATCAGATTGATTATCATTGCTGAGATTCTCTTATTAACACCCGTAGTGGAGCAGGGAAACACTTGCAGGAAATAGTCTTGGACGACACAAAATACATCTTGGCATTTGGAAGCTAATTAACACATCTAGTTTGATTTTTAAAAAAACACCCTTTGTCTCTGTTTAGCCCACAATTCTTGGCATTCAACTTTCTGGTGAATGCTGTTTCATATTGCGTTGTAACACGACACCATCCCGATCTCCAAGCGGTGAGAGATTGGGGGTTCCAGGCACACAGGTTCAGTTTCCTTAGATTGAAGGTCAGCGTAGACTATGGTGTCTTTAGGATTATATGGGTTTATTTACACTTATAAACAACCTGAGCATAAGCTGGGGGGGGGCACGGCTCACAACATTAACACCCCCAACAGATCGTACTTCGTCACAGCTTTGGATCCAGCACAGGGCAAAAAGGTCTCTGTGTCTCCAGCTTCCAACCTGCTTCTAGCTCAGCTCCCATCCCAAAATTTTGGCTCTTCTCCTACCTAGCAGCTAGGTGAGGGGGGGGGCAGGAAAATCCCATCCATTAGCCCAGAGGGCTTCACGCCTTAGCTGTAGCTCTGGCAAACTGGCCCCCTCTTTGGGGATGCTGATGAGGCTACTCGAGTGGCCAGGTAAGCTCATTTTCTTACAAAGAAACTTGCCTGACCAAATCAGCAGCCACTTAATTAGATGGTAACCATCACTAAGTACAGGACCCCAAGAACTGGAAGGGGCTCAGGGCATCATCCTGACCACACCTGCAGATCTTGAGCTGATCCTGGCAAGCCAGTCTAGTGCCAGTCTCTTGGAACAGCTGCCCAAGCAGGTGGTGGCCTCTGCAGAAGACGGAAGTGATGCTGAGGCTGAGCTCTGTCCAAGGTCAACAGCAGCAGAACAAAGAGGAGTTTGAAGCAAGGCTCTCCTCCTCTTCCTCTTCCTCCTCCTCCTCCTCCTCGCTCACTGTTGTGTGACATCCTACGGAAGTTATGAGAGGCTTGAAAGGAGGAGGACCTGGGGTCCCTTGCAGACAACGCCTCGGTCTTGGCCTCCAGGAGAAAAAAAGGACTCCTGCCAAAATAAACCCCACTGCAAATCTCTCCTCAACACCCATTTCCCCGAGGCAGATCCTGGCAAGCAAGAAGCATTTACTTTCCTGGTTCTGAGCCGAGACCTGATGGGGTCACCGCCGGCCACATATGTTTTCCATGTATCTGCTCTCTTTGTGCGTAAAACAAGGGAGGGGGTCTGATTTTTTTACAATGAACAACGTCCCTGCGAGGGAGGGCAGCCAAACACGCCCATGACTGAGTGGACATAAGAAGAGAGGAAGATGTCTTAGATTGAGTCACATCTTTGGTCTGTCTAGCTAAGTATTGCCTATGCTGATCAGCTTGGGGGTGTCAGGCAGGAGTGTCTCCCAGCCCTACAGGGATATGCCGGAGGGGATTGAACCCGCAGCCTTCTGCATGCAAGGCAGATGCTGAGTTAGGGCCCTTCCCTAAATCAGGAAGCTTTACTTCCCTCCTGGGGTAAAGCTAGTAGCCCCACAGAGGAAAATGTATCTGTAGGAAAAGAAATGTATTTCTGTTGCTGTTCATAAACAGAGCCCACTGGGTCAGAGCAATGGCCCATCTAGTCCAGCATCCTGCTCTCACAGGGCCCAACCAGATGCCCCAGAGTCGAACACAAGAACCCTCTCCCCTCCTGCGGTTTCCAGCAACTGGGATCCAGAAGCATTGCTGCCTCCAGCTGTGCAGGCAGAGCTGAGCCATCCTGGCTAGGAGCCATTGATAGCCATCTCCTCCTTCCATGAATTTGCCTAATCCTCTTTTAAAGGCACCTGGCTTGGTGGCTATCTCTGCTTCCTTCCTGCAGGAGGGAGTTCCACAGTTTAACTCAGGGCTGCATGAAGAAGGGCTTTCATTTATCTGTCCTGAATCTTCCAACATTCAGCTTCATTGGATGTGCATGAGTTCTAGTGTTAGGAGAGAGGGAGAAAAAACATGTCATTATCCACATTCTCTGTGCCACGCACAATTTTTAAAAACATTTATGCTGTTGCCTCTTACTTGCTTTTTCTCTAAACAAAAAGTCCCAAATGCTGCAACCGTTCTTCATAAGGCAGGAGTCTCTTCGTTCCCTTGATCATTTTGGTTGTACCTTTCTGTACCTTTCCCAACTCTACAATATCCTTTTTTGAGGCGAGGCGACTAGAACGGTACACAGTATTCCGAATGCGGTTGCATCATAGATTTGTATAACGGCATGATTCAGGCAGTCTTGCTTCTGACTCCTTTCCTAATGATCCCCAGCACAGAATTTGCCTGCCTCACAGCTGCCACACACTGGGTCAACATCTTCAACGTTGTGCCGTCTGCTATGACCCCAAGGTCTCGTTCCTGGTCTATCACTGCCCGTTCAGACCCTATGAGCGTATATGTGAAAATCAAGGTGTTGTGTGTGTTTTTGCCCTGACAAACGATATTGCTGTTCTGGAATCTGGAAGCCCCTTCAAATAAACCTTTTCCCTAGTTCTGGGCAAGGTTATTCTGCTATTCCAGGCAGAAGGAGGGAGGTGGCCGTCAATATTCTCCCTGCCAAGCAGTGGAAAGGCTGTGTCACTCCCAAACCGGCACAAGACGGCTGTCGGTGACAGCCAAGACCCGCTGCCCTCCCTGCAGCCGCAACAGGTCATGTTCAGTCAAGGCCCACTGTGGAGAAGACAAGCATGCAAGCAAGCCAGGGAAGGGAGGCAGCTACTCTTCGGAGCCTGAGGGGTCTCCCTGTGGGTGTCAAAATGCATCTGGAAGTTCCTTAATTCAGCATTCAGCGTGGGGCAACGAGAGAGCCTTTCGGAGCCAGAGCTCAGGCTGGCTTTTGCATCCTTTGCAGGGATGGAGGCGTTCTTGTTTTGCTCACTTCACATTTGGCCGGCGCTGCACGCTGGCTGATCTCATGGCCGAGGGGCCTGTCCACGCTGCTCCTGGAGAGGAAAACACGTCGGCAAGCCAGCGGCACATTCGCCTGGTTGTTCTACAAGGCAGGGACCAAAACAAGCTTAGCTGCCAGCGTCAGCCTAGGCTGAAACCTTTTCCCTATAGATTTTTGTAGTGTGCGCACGGATGCTTTTGTTTTTGTGGATGAGGGTTTTGTACATGCAGATGCTCTGATTCATTTTTTAAAAGGACTTTATTAAGTAGTCAAAATGTTCCACAACAAAACAGAGTCAAGGAGTAACTTGCTGCTATAAATCCATACTACCTGATTGGAACGAAAAAGAGAGGTTCAATCTAAAGTCAAACTAGAAAAATAAGATTTTTGTAACATACGCATGGATTAAGCAAGAGGCACATGATGCCTGAGCTGTTAGGGTAAGAAACTGGACAGGGCACAGAGTGATTCAGTGGGGTGATGGTGAGGTCTCCACACCCTCTGTCAGTGCCAGAGCCAAGATCTGCTCCCAGCAATGCAAACACTATTCAGACGGACTGAGAGGCATATCTGTGCAAATGTCAATACTTATGCTCAGGTGGTGCCAGTCTAGTGGGAGGGTGGGAGCGGAAGCCTCCTTTGAATGTGATGCAGTCACAGTTGACACACAGGGACTGAAAGCTCTCTGTGGGACAAGTCAGAGCGAGGGTGGGGGCTGCAGGGCATGCTTTTGCAAAGGGCAGCGGGAGCAAAGGGCAGCTCCAGTTTCCTAGGGAAATAAAAGCAAAAATGGAGGATTCAGGAGACTATCTGCTCCCCCAGGAAACCAGGAAGTCTGAGCCCGAAGCTCCGCATTTAGCTGATGCCGCAGTGCGCACTCAAAAGCAGAAATCAAAGTCCAGCTGGAAGATACAAAAGCAGCTTTGCTAAACCCAGGGCCCTCCAGATGTTTTGGAGTACAGCTTCCATTGCCCCCTCCCAGCACAGATTCACATCCCTCAGCCCCAGCATCATACAGCCCCTGTCTGGGGATGGTGGGGTTTGTTGCTGTGGCTCAAGGATTGAAAACTTGCCTCGCCTGCAAGAGGCCCCAGGTTCCATCTCCAACAGGACTGAGAAGAGGTTTCTGGATCAGGCCAATCATGTCACATCCAGTCCTGTCCTGTCTCCTGTCTACACAGGGGCTTGTGGGGAACCTACAAACAGGATTTGGGCACAAAAGCAATTCTCACTTCCTGTGGTTTCCAGCAACTTCAATTATGCCTCCAATGGTGGTGGTAGTCATTAGTAGCCATTGATAGCCTTGGATTGGAGGAATCATTGAGTTGGGAGGGACCCCAAGGGTCATCTAGTCCAACCCCCTACAATGCAGGAATAACAGCTAAAGTATCCCTGGCAGATGGCCATCTGACCTCTGTTTACAAACCTCCAAAGAAGGAGAGTCCAAAACCTCCTGAAGGAGACCGTTCCACTGTCAAAACAGCTCTTTAACTATAAGGAAGTTCTTCCTGATATTTAGTCGGAATCTCTTATCTTGTAATTTGAAGCCACTGGTTCAGGTCCTCCCCTCCAGAGCAGGAGAAAACAAGGTTGCTCCCTCTTCCATGGGGCAGTCCTTCAGAAATTTGGAAGATGGCACTCATATCACCCCCCTTCATGGATCACTGCCTTGTCGTGGCGAAGGGGCTTGAATTACTCAGGGAAGCTATGGACAGGTCAAGATGGACAGGTCATAGCGGAGAGTTTGGACCAAACGTGATCCACCTGGAGAAGGAACTGGCAAGCCGCTCCAGTATCCCTGCCAAGAAAACTCCATGGACAAAGACAACAGGCATATAAAAGATATGACGCTGGAAGATGAGCCCCTCAGGTCGGAAGGCGTCCAACATGCTACTGGGGAAGAGCGGAGGACAAGTACAAGTAGATCCAGAGCTGATGAAGCGGCTGGGCCAAAGCCGAAAGGACGCTCAGTTGCGGATATGCCTGGAAGCGAAAGGAAAGTCCAATGCTGTAAAGAAAAGTATTGCATAGGAACCTGGAATGTAAGAACCATGAACCTTGGTAAGCTGGATGTGGTAAAAAATGAGATGGCAAGAATAAACATTGACATCCTAGGCATCAGTGAACTAAAATGGACAGGAATGGGCGAATTCAGTTCGGATGACTATCATATCTACTACTGTGGGCAGGAATCCCGTAAAAGAAATGGAGTGGCCCTCATAGTCAACAAAAGAGTGGCGAAAGCTGTACTGGGATGCAATTTCAAAAATGATAGAATGATCTCGATACGAATCCAAGGCAGTCCTTTTAACATCACAGTAATCCAAGTTTATGCACCAACTACCACTGCTGAAGAAACTGAAATTGACCAATTCTATGAAGACTTACAACACCTTATAGAAATGACACCAAAGAAGGATGTTCTTCTCATTATAGGGGATTGGAATGCTAAAGTAGGGAGTCAAGAGATAAAAGGAACAACTGGCAAGTTTGGCCTTGGAGATCAAAATGAAGCAGGGCAAAGGCTAATAGAGTTCTGTCAAGAGAACAAGCTGGTCATCACAAACACTCTTTTCCAACAACACAAGAGACGACTCTACACATGGACATCACCAGATGGGCAACATCGAAATCAGATTGATTATATTCTCTGCAGCCAAAGATGGAGAAGCTCTATACACTCAGCAAAAACAAGACCTGGAGCTGACTGTGGCTCAGATCATCAGCTTCTTATAGCAAAATTCCAGCTTAAACTGAAGAAAGTAGGAAAAACCACTGGGCCAGTAAGATTCAATCTAAATCAAATTCCTTATGAATACACAGTTGAAGTGAAGAACAGGTTCAAGGATTTAGATTTGGTGGATAGAGTACCTGAAGAACTGTGGATGGAGGCTCGTAACATTATACAGGAGACAGCAACGAAAACCATCCCAATGAAAAAGAAATGCAAGAAAGCAAAGTGGCTGTCCAATGAGGCCTTACAAATAGCGGGGGAGAGAAGACAAGCAAAATGCGAAGGAGATCGTGAAAGATACAGGAAATTGAATGCAGATTTCCAAAGAATAGCAAGGAGAGACAAGAGGGCCTTTCTAAACGAGCAATGCAAAGAAATAGAGGAAAATAACAGAATGGGAAAAACCAGAGATCTGTTCAAGAAAATTGGAGATATGAAAGGAACATTTCGTACAAAGATTACCACAATAAAGGACAAAAGTGGAAAGGACCTAACAGAAGCAGAAGACATCAAGAAGAGGTGGCAAGAATACACAGAGGAATTATACCAGAAAGATATGGAGGTCTCATACACCCCAGGTAGTGTGGTTGCTGACCTTGAGCCAGACATCCTGGAGAGTGAAGTCAAATGGGCCTTAGAAAGCCTTGCTAACAACAAGGCCAGTGGAAGTGATGATATTCCAGCTGAACTATTTAAAATTTTAAAAGATGATGCTGTTAAGGTGCTACACTCAATATGCCAGCAAGTTTGGAAAACTCAGCAGTGGCCAGAGGATTGGAGAAGATCAGTCTACATCCCAATCCCAAAGAAGGGCAGTGCCAAAGAATGCTCCAACTACCGCACAATTGCACTCATTTCACACGCTAGCAAGGTTATGCTTAAAATTCTACAAGGCAGGCTTAAGCAGTATGTGGACCGAGAACTCCCAGAAGTGCAAGCTGGATTTCGAAGGGGCAGAGGAACCAGAGACCAAATTGCAAACATGCGCTGGATTATGGAGAAAGCTAGAGAGTTCCAGAAAAACATCTACTTCTGCTTCATTGACTACGCAAAAGCATTTGACTGTGTCGACCACAGCAAACTATGGCAAGTTCTTAAAGAAATGGGAGTGCCGGATCACCTCATTTGTCTCCTGAGAAATCTCTATGTGGGACAAGAAGCTACAGTTAGAACTGGATATGGAACAACTGATTGGTTCAAAATTGGGAAAGGAGTACGACAAGGCTGTATATTGTCTCCCTGCTTATTTAACTTATATGCAGAATTCATCATGCGAAAGGCTGGACTGGATGAATCCCAACCGGAATTAAGATTGCCGGAAAAAATATCAACAACCTCAGATATGCTGATGATACTACCTTGATGGCAGAAAGTGAGGAAGAATTAAAGAACCTTTTAATGAGGGTGAAAGAAGAGAGCGCAAAATATGGTCTGAAGCTCAACATCAAAAAAACTAAGATCATGGCCACTGGTCCCATCACCTCCTGGCAAATAGAAGGGGAAGAAATGGAGGCAGTGAGAGATTTCACTTTCTTGGGTTCCATGATCACTGCAGATGGTGACAGCAGTCACGAAATTAGAAGACGCCTGCTTCTTGGGAGAAAAGCAATGACAAACCTAGACAGCATCTTAAAAAGCAGAGACATCACCTTGCCGACAAAGGTCCGTATAGTTAAAGCTATGGTTTTCCCAGTAGTAATGTACGGAAGTGAGAGCTGGACCATAAAGAAGGCTGATCGCCGAAGAATTGATGCTTTTGAATTATGGTGCTGGAGGAGACTCTTGAGAGTCCCATGGACTGCAAGAAGATCAAACCTATCCATTCTCAAAGAAATCAGCCCTGAGTGCTCACTAGAAGGACAGATCCTGAAGTTGAGGCTCCAGTACTTTGGCCACCTCATGAGAAGAGAAGACTCCCTAGAAAAGACCCTGATGTTGGGAAAGATGGAGGGCACAAGGAGAAGGGGACGACAGAGGATGAGATGGTTGGACAGTGTTCTCGAAGCTACTAACATGAGTTTGGCCAAACTGCGAGAGGCAGTGAAGGATAGGCGTGCCTGGCGTGCTCTGGTCCATGGGGTCACGAAGGGTCGGACACGACTGAACGACTGAACAACAACAACAACTCATATCACCTCTCACAGTCTCCTCTTTTCCAGGGTCAACATACCCAACTCCCTCAACTGTTCCTCATAAGGCACGGGTCGAGACCCCACTGCAAGGGCGGGGACACAATAAGATTCCTCCCACTCCAAACTTCAGAATCAGCCCCAGAAATTCACCAAAGAGTCTGGTGGTTCCTGGGGGCGGGGGGCGGGGACTCTGCATGAGTCTCTGTTTCTGCTTTAATGTGGTTGGGACTTCCGGCGGCGACGCCATTGCGGGTGGTCGTGGGCTGCTTCGGCTGCGAAGCGCCCAGTCCATCCCGGGGGTTTGGAGCCCCGCTACCGCAAAGCGGGGCTCCGGTTGGGGTGCGGGAAGAGCGTCCCGCACCCTGGGCTCCCCGGCTGTGCCCGTTGTGGCTCCGAACCCTTCCCTCGCCCCCCCTGTAAAGGGGGAGTGGGGGTGAAGGGACGACGGAGCCGGGCTATAGG
Source organism: Lacerta viridis (assembly GCA_900245905.1). Lineage (NCBI taxonomy): Eukaryota > Metazoa > Chordata > Lepidosauria > Squamata > Lacertidae > Lacerta > Lacerta viridis. The sequence goes on from OFHU01000295.1 coordinate 22,463, forward strand.
GGACATGCCCCAACCGGGATGTAAATGCGGCGACAAAGCCTGTGATGAGCGTCTAAGTTCTACCTGTATTTAGTCATCTGAAAGAACCCGGTGGTTGTGAGTATTTGCCTGACTTTTCTATTTTTGGAACGATCCGGGGGGAAGAGGAAAGGGAGCCTGCCTCCCTCCCTTCGGAGTGAAAGATAGTAACCAGTTTAAGTGACTGCTGCTACAATAATGGATACAAAGTGCTCGCAATTTGAAATCTGAGACTGCTGAGTTTTCCCTTTGGGGATAAAGTGGGGAGAAAATATCTCCATCTAAAGTTTTGGTCTTCACACTCTGGCTTCAGAAAAAATGGCGATGGAAAATCTGGACTGACGTGGGAAACAATTGAAACAAAAGAAGGAAGAGACAGGAACTGAAATTTGATACCCACCCTCCCTTTCAAAATGCTGAACTTTGTGTTGGAACTTGTTTTGAACTCTGGTCTAAACGATGAAGAATTGTTGGATGTCTTGAAGCTGGAACTGCTTAATCGCAAATTGCAAGTTTTGAGTGGGATTATAAATAAAAAGAATCAACTTTCCCACAGAGGAGGCTTTTCAAAAATTTTACACAATGGAAGCAAACCTTGGCAAAGAGCTGGAAGGGGTGCTTGAAGGATGCTATGAAATGGCTGGGCGACTCCGGGAAAAGGAACCGGTTTCTGGGGGTGGCAGCCCTGGAACCGGAAAATTTATAATATCCAGACCCCGAGGTGGGAGCTCGGGGGCAAGGGACATGGAACTAAGATTTTTACAAGAAGTAGAAGAATCGTACAAAGAAACGGAGGAGCCCAGGAAGGACGTGAGGTGTACCCTGAAGCTTGATGCAAGGTTTGTTGTGACTGTTGCCTGGATCTGTGGACATTTGGGAAAAGAAGACAATTCGAGGAATGGTTCCGGCGAAAGACAGAGAAAGACAATGGACAGAGGGGGTGTGGGGTGAAGTATTAATCGTTAATTTAAATGGTCTGTTATGGTATCTGAAATCGGAGCGTGAAGGTTGTTAATTATAAGTTTATAGTGAATAAATAGTGAGATATTGAGATTTATGTTAATAGCAGCATGATAAAGGAAAGAAGAAATAAGTTTAGATTTTTTAAGAATATTTTGTTAAGATTTATGATAAACTAAGAAGATTAAGATGATTGTTTTATTTTTAACTAAAGTGAATTTTTAGAGAAAAGGTGTTATAAAAAAAAAGAAGATTGATTTAAAACCGAAGGTGAATAGGCAGGGGAAGTCATGTGTCAAGATTTGAAACAAGAATTTTTTTTTTATGGATATAAGTAAGAAGAAAAATCCTGGCTTTGTTTGTATTTGTGTTATATATGTTGGTGTGGGAGGGGTTTATGTTGTATTATGAAAAAGGCCAATAAATTCTTATTAAAAAAAAATAATAATGTCCACGGGGTGAACTGCAGGGTTGACAGGAAGACAAACAGCATCTGCTGAGATGATGAAGAATTCTTGACTCAGCTTTTCTCAGAAGCGGCTGCTGATTGATTCTTCAAGTCACATCACCCTCCAGTTTACTCCTTGGTTGTCTAAGCAAACTGTTAAGTCAAGCGTGTTGACTTAGAAATAACTTGAGACAGTCAAGAAGAAACTTAGAGATAAAGACAACAGAGACTTTGAAAAAGACTGGGAACCATTTATGTTGTACTTACAGAAACACTGTAAAGAAGTGGACTCACTAGCAGGGTTTGAGTAAACATTTAAATTAACAAAGCAAGCATAGAGATTAAGGTGCAAAAATTGGAAAATGACAAGAACAGAACAATATTCAATTTAAAGAATGCAATATTAAGGTGTAAGAAAACAAGCAGGAGAAGTGAATATGTAAAGAACCAGAAGAGGAAGTTGGGGGGTGTGTGTATGGGAATTGTGTTTTTCTTTTTCTCTGAGATAATGTCATTGTGATGAATATAAAACTAAAATTTAATAAGAACATTTTTTAAAAAAAGAGAGACAGTCAAGAAGGCGGCAGCTGCTGCACACATGTGGCGAGGCAAGCAGGTGGAAGGTCATTGGAGAGATCCGAGCCATGGAGTTAAGCAGGGCAGAGAAAAAGTCCTTCTTCATCCACTGCATAGTTAAACTTTGGAACTCCCTTCCACAGGAGGCAGTGATGGTGGCTTTATAAATCCATGCAGCTATTTGCTAAGATGGCTCTGCTCTGCTGCCACAGCCAGAGCTAGCAATGCTTCTGGATTGCTGGAAATTGCATGGAGAGAGATCGCGCGGCGCACCAGGGCGCAAGGAGGGCGCCTCCGAGAGCGCCTGCCGGATCTCTTGTGGTCAAATCCTGCCTGCAGGTCTCGCCCACCCCCCTCCCAAGGGGCGGCAAGCGCGGGAGGGAGGCGGCGGAGAGGCGGCATGGCGGGGGCGCCGGAGGGATAGCCGCGCCAGGGCGGGATCCCCTTAAGACTGACCTTTAAAGCCCTAAACGGCCTCGGTCCTGTATACCTGAAGGAGCGTCTCCACCCCCATCGTTCAGCCCGGACACTGAGATCCAGTGCCGAGGGCCTTCTGGCGGTTCCCTTCACTGCGAGAAGCAAAGTTACAGGGAACCAGGCAGAGGGCCTTCTCGGTAGTGGCGCCCGCCCTGTGGAACGCCCTCCCATCAGAGGTCAAAGAGATAAACAACTATCTGACATTTTTAAAGACATACCTGAAGGCAGCCCTGTTTAGGGAAGTTTTTAATCTGTGATATTTTAATGTATTTTAATATTTGTTGGAAGCTGCCCAGAGTGGCTGGGGAGACCCAGCCAGATGGGCGGGGTACAAATATATATTATTATTATTATTATTATTATTATTATTATTTATTATTATTATTTAGTGAGAACAGAATGCTTGGCTAGATGAGACATTGGTCTCATCCAGCAGCCACCTCTTGTGTCCTTACGTCCTTATGATTGTTCAGTCATAGAATTGTAGAATCGTAGAATTTTAGAGTTGGAAGGGTTCCCAAGGGTCATCTAGTCCATCCCCTGCAATGCATCCATGGCAAATGATCTTCCAACCTCTGCTTAAAAACCTCCAATGGAAGGAGAGTCCTCACCCTCCCAAGGGAGAGCACTCCAGTGCCAAACAGTCCTTACTGTCAAAAGGTCTTCCTGATGTTTAGTCGGAATTTCCTTTCTTGTAACATGAAGCCATTAGTTCAAATCCTACCCTCTGCAGCAGGAGAGAACAAGCTTGCTCCATCTTCGATGTGACAGCCCTTGAGATATTTGAAGATGGCTCTTGGTCTTCTCTTTTCCAGGCTAAACATACTCAGCTCCCTCAACTGTTTCTCACAAGGCTTAGTTTCCAGACCCTGCATCATCTTGGTCGCCCTCCTCTGCACACCTTCCAGTTTGTCAACCTCCTCCTTAAATTGTGGTGCCCAGAACTGGACACAGTATTCCAGGTGTGGTCAGACCAAAGCAGAATAGAGTGGGACTATGACTTCCCTTGATCGGGACACTAGAAGTCTCTTGATGCAGCCTAGAATAGCATCAGCTTTTTTTCTGCTGCCCTGTGGAACGCCCTCCCATCAGATGTCAAAGAAATAAACAACTATCTGACATTTAGAAGACATCTGAAGGCAGCCCTGTTTAGGGAAGTTTTTAATGACTGATGTTTTAATGTATTTTTAATCTTTTGTTGGAAGCTGCCCAGAGTGGCTGGGGAAGCCCAGCCAGATGGGCAGGGTAGAAATAATAAATTGTTGTTGTTGTTGTTGTTGTTGTCGTTGTCACACTGTTGACTCATGTTCTGCTTGTGGTTTATTAAGACCCCCTGGATCCTTTTCACATGTACTACTTGCAAGCCTGACTGCCAATAGCCCTCTCCTCCCTCCTCCATGAGTCTGCCTAATCCACTTTTTAAACCACCCGTGTTGGTGGCCATCTCTGCCTCCTGCAGCAGTGAGTTCCATTGTTTAATTCTGCACCGTGTGAAGAAACAACTTTCATCTCTCTCTTCTGAAACTTCCAAGGTTCAGCTTCACTGGAAGTCCGTGAGTTCTAGAGTTAGGAGAGAGGGGGAATTCTTTTTCTCTGTCCGCTTTCTCAATTCCAGATATAATTTCATAAGCTTCAGTCACGTTGCCTCTTACTCACCGTTTCTCAAGAGGATTGAGACCCACCCCTCCCTGTGAATGCCCCAAAGAGCCCCAGTTTTCAGGTGGGGGCAGCAATGGTGGCATCTTGCCCCCTAGGGGGAACGTGTGGCTCATCAGCCAGCTAGAGGGGGCTCTTTCTCCAGCTGTGCCACAATTGACTTGGTCACCGAAAAGCCCTCTCATTCATTTTCAAGTTCAACAAGTGCAGCCTTAATTTTCCCTGGAAATAGCGCTTGCATTTCGCCCCCTCCTCCTCCCTCTTCCACAACTTTTGTTTGGCGACGGCCAGACATACACCCAGCCTGAGGGGTGTGTGTGTGTGTGTGTGTGTGCTCTCTGGATGACTATATAAGTGGACAGCCAGGGGAGCTGAACTAGGAGCTCCTATTGCAGTAGCAGGAGCAGGCGGAGGCAGCAGGAGAGAGCAAGGAAGGGCATTGCAGGACTCCTGTGACGGGCAGCATGGCAGAAGGTAAAAAGAGAAAAGGGAAAGGAGATAGACAGCTCTGTAGGGACGCTTCTCTCTGGCTTAGGGCAGAGATCCTTACTTCTTCACACTGTCTTTCTGCAAATGCTTTTGCCTAATTGTAACACGATCATTGCAAAAGGATACCCAGGAATATTTGTGTGTGTCTGCATGCTAACTCCAGAACGAGCATGTTCCAAGTCGACTCACCGGCTCTATTAATGGCAACCTTGTCAAAACAAACTGCACTCTTTTTACTCCTTGAACCTAAGCTGTCCACTCAGTCGTTGAAAGATGTTCTGCTTGTTAATTTTTTTAAATTTTTATTTTAAAGAAGAAATTCTCAATTGGGAAAAGTTGGGGTGAACAAGCTAAAGCAGTGGCGTGTGGCGTGTGTGAGTTTGGGGGCAGCAGTTAATTTATCCGTATAATACTGAAATGGTTTTTAATAATTTTTGCTTTTAAGTCAGAAAAATATACCAAAAAAGGGAAAGTTTTGATGAAGAAGTTGGAATGTTTGAATAGGTTTTGCAAGCAGTTGCTAGAAAATGAAATATATATATTTATTTCAGATTGCTTCTTGCACGTCCAGGATTTATAACAGTTACAGCCCAATGGAATATTTTTTTTCTGCACAAACCCCACTGTAATTAAATTCCTGTCTTTAAGCTGAATATTTTCTGCAGCTATTCCCTGCATTGGCCAAGGAGACAAACCCGCTTTCATGATTTCTGCCCATGCGTTTCGCTTTAGGAAACTCATCTTCAGATTCAGAACGGACCTCCTGCAGGTCTACGCAAATAATTGCTTTAGCGCAAAAAATTATATAGAGAGAATTCCTTCTGCAGGTCTTGGCTTCCTTTCATCTTCCTCATCACTCTTCTCTGAAGTTTAGTTCCTGATTCCTCCATGTCCTTGTTATTAATAGGGAAAACATTGCTGGGTCTCTCGGGAGAGAATGGGTCATGAGAGCCACAGCTTAAGAACAGGGGCTCTTGGCTTTGCTTTCTGCACAGACCAGTTTCATCTTCATCCGAGGTCTCCTAAGCAATGCTCATTTCAGATCAGCTTTGCAAAAGTACACCTTCCTAGCACTTAGCTCGGCTCTGCTGGGTGACCTTGGGCTAGTCACGCTTCTCTGAAGTCTCTCAGCCCCACTTACCGGTACCTCACAGAGTGTTTGTTTTGGGGGAGGAAGGGAAAGGAGAATGTTAGCCGCTTTGAGACTCCTTCGGGTAGTGATAAAGCGAGATATCAAATCCAATCTCCTCCTCCTCTTCTTCTTCTCTTCAGGCAAATGGAAACGGGCCTTGCAAAACCTGAGCTGCTAGCTTAAACTACGCAGCCTCTTGCAAGACCCCAGCTGCTTTGCAAACTTACCAAGCATGAGCTGGCCTAAACCCTTGCAGGGGAGATTTGCAAGGCCACCTCTCCTCTCCCACTGGAATGGGCACGAGGGCTATTTCTGAAGCCCCAGGTTCAAATCTCAGCTCAGCTGTGAAATTCACAGTCACCAGCACCATCACTTGGCTTCACTTAACTCACAGGATTAAGTCCTTGTGAAAAGTGACAATTCCTGAGCTGGATGTTCTGTTTTCTCCCTTTCCCATCCTTCTACTTTATTACAAGAACAAAGAAGAAGCCATCAACCTGGGAAGGGGGCAGGCTCCCTTTCACCAGAGGTTTATAAACAGAGGTTGGAGGGATACCCGTCAGAGATTCTTCTTCTGCGATTCCAGCATTGCAAGGGGGTTGGACTAGATGACCCTTGGGGGTACCTTCCAGCAATTCTATGGGGTGATTGTCTGCATGCTTTTAGACCTCTTATTTTCCAGTGATGCTTTACCAAGGAGTCCATTGGCCATCGCAAGCTGGTGCAACCTCTTTCCTCAGGAATATTGACACGGATGTTGTTCATGTAGCATAACGCTAAGTTTGCTTTCTTACGGTGTGCCTTCAGTTTAGTTCTACTGGGGTTTTATTGCTTTCTAATGATTATCTTTGGTATGTTTTTAGCTTTTTAAAATTTACCTCTGTCATTTTAATTTATGTGAGATGCCAGTTTGGGAAAGTTACGGGTAGGTAGCCGTGTTGGTCTGCCATAGTCAAAACAAAATTTAAAAAAAAAAAATCCTTCCAGTAGCACCTTAGAGACCAACTAAGTTTGTTCTTGGTATGAGCTTTCGTGTGCATGCACACTTCTTCAGATACACTGAAACAGAAGTCACCAGACCCTTATATATAGTGAGAGAGTGAGGAGGGGTATTACTCAGAAGGGTGGTGGGAATGGGTGATTGGCTGATGGGTGTGGAAAACCTGTTGATGACTGTTAACGACTGCAATTAGTCTAAAGGGAAAAGCAAGGGGAAAAGCAGTTTGGGAAAGGATAACAACAACAACAACAACAACAACAACAACAACAACAACAACAACAAAACATATCAATATGGTTGTCACTAGGTGGAACAAAAGGCATGCATGGGGGGGGATTCAGATAGAAACATAGACCATAGGAAGATTCCTTCTTCTGAGTCAGACCTTTGGCTACTGTACAACTTTGGTGACTTCCAAGTTGGATTGCTGCAATGTGCTCCACGTGGGGCTGCCCTTGGAGAAACTCGGGAACTTCCGTTGGCCCAAAATGCAGCAGTCCGACTTCCCGCCAGGGTTCCATTTAGATCTCACACAACCCCTGTTTTAAAAGAGCTGCGCCGGTTGCCATTTCGTTTCCGGGCACAATTCAAGGTGATCACAGCCCTGAATTACTCAGGTCCCAAATACCTGAAGGAACACCTCCTTCCCTACAGACCTTGCTGCGATCGGCAGAGGGAGTCCTCTTGGTAGTCCCTCCACCTTCAGAGGCTTGTCGGGGGTGGTGGGCCAGGGGGAGAGGGCCTTCTCTGTGGTGGCCCCCAAGCTGCAGAGCCCCCTCCCCATGGAGGTGTGCCTGGCACCTTCACGGTACATCCTACAGAGGTTGCCAATAACACATCTTCTTAATCTGGCTTTTTGCACCTGAAGTGTGTGGTTTTAGGACCCACCTCATTTTAATAATAATAATAATAATAATAATAATAATAATAATAATAATTTTATTTATACCCCGCCCATCTGCTGGTTTCCCCAGCCACTCTGGGTGGCTTCCAAAGAATATTAAAAACAATAAAACATCAAACATTAAAAACTTCCCTAAACAGGGCTGCCTTCAGATGTCTTCTAAAAGTCAGATAGTTGTTTATTTCCTTGACATCTGGTGGGAGGGCGTTCCACAGGGGGTGCCACCACTGAGAAGGCCCTCTGCCTGGTTCCCTGTAACCTTCACTTCTTCAGCGAGGGAACCACCAGAAGACCCTCAGCGCTGGACCTCAGTGTCCAGGCTGAACGATGGGGGTGGAGACGCTCCTTCAGGTATACTGGGCTGAGGCCATTTTATAGCTGCAAGTTGTTTTAAATTGTTTTTAATGCTGTAGCCCACCCTGGGACCTTGGAGTGAAAGGTGGGAAATGAAAAAAATTAAAGCTCAATATTATCTACCCCAGCTGGTAAGGGGTTTCCAGCAGGAGTTTCTTGCAGCCCTATTTGGAGACGCTGTCAGGGATTGACCCTGGGACCTTTCTCATGCAAAGCCTGTGAGCTGCGCCCTTCCCTAAATGAGGATTGTTTCAGAAGCATCCGTGCTCTCAGATGGGCTGTTTCTATGGTCCGTTCCTCTCCCCTTTCCCTGCGTGTAGTAGCTGCATGTAGATTTACAATTGCCAGCCACTGCGCATTCACTGGACCCCAAAGAGCGCTGACTGAGCGTGGGCTGCCCAGTTGCACAAGGACAACGGCGGATGTCAACTTCTCCGCTGCTGGCGGATCCAGCTTGGCACCATTCCGAGCTGTCAGCACAGAGGAAATAGTGGGGGGGAAATACCACCAGTTGCCGCACTTTGCTGGATGCTCACGTGGGAGTCTGTGTTAGAAGTCTGTGTTAGAGGACGATTCTCAACAGCAGCTTTAATAATAATAAACATACCGGTGGTAATAATAATAATCAAAATAAACATCACATGAGCCCTGCTGGATGAAGCCAATGGCCCGTCTAGTCCAGCATCCTGTTCTCCCGGAGGCCAACCAGCTTCCGCCAATGTGCTGCCCTGTACTTCCGTAGTTAATCTTTGGAACTCCCTCCTGCAGGAGGCTACCAACTGGGGTAGCTTAAAAGAGGATGAGACAGATTCATGGAGGAGGAGAGGGCTATTGAAGGCTATAAGCCACAATGACGTATGATATGCCTTCAGGGTTGGAGGCCGTGATGTTACTGAGTACCCGTTTCTGGAAGCCACAAAGGGTGGGGAGCTCATAGAATCACAGAGCTGTAGAGATGGATGGCACCCCAAAGGTCATCCAGTCCAACCCTGGGCAACACAGGAATCACAACTAAAGAATCGCTGATAGGTAGAAGAAGAAGAGGAGGAGTTTGGATTTGATATCCCGCTTTATCACTACCCGAAGGAGTCTCAAAGCGGCTAACATTCTCCTTTCCCTTCCTCCCCCACAACAAACACTCTGTGAGGTGAGTGGGGCTGAGAGACTTCAAAGAAGTGTGACTAGCCCAAGGTCACCCAGCAGCTGCATGTGGAGGAGCGGGGACGCGAACCCGGTTCACCAGATTACGAGTCTGCCGCTCTTAACCACGACACGACACTGGCTCTCAGGTAGCCATCCAACCTCTGTTTGGAAACCTCTGTCCCCTTCCAAGTTAGTCTCTCCTCCTGCTGAATGGCTCTTACAATCAGAAGGTTCTTTCCAATCTTGAATCTTCTTCTTAGTCTGAATCTTCTTCTTGTCATTTGAATGCTTTGGTTTGGATTCTGTGGAGCCAGTGGTGTAACACACACACATCGGTGCCTGGGGCAGAGCCTTTTTTAGGAGACCTGCCGAAGTTGTTGAGCTTTTTTGAGGGACTGACAGTGGCTCCACCACCCTGTAGCTTTTCTGCTGCCCCCCTGAGGCCCACCACCCCTCCATTCCTCCACTACTGCCTAGAGCAGCAAACTTGCTCCATTTTTCATATAAGAGACCTTTACATACTTTAAGATATTTTTTAGATAATACCTAAGCTTTGCAGGTCAATTAGAGACTTTTGAAGTAGCGAGCAACTAATAAATTGAATAAATAATAATGTTTTGGATGACAAGTTGCTCAAGAGACAGACAGGAAGGGGTCAGTTGAGGGGGGCCACGGGTGTGTATCTTCACCCTGTATTGTGGCTCATAAACAGTTGTCTTTCTTTCTTCCCCATTGTTGGGGATTAGGCTACCCTCTCCGAAAGGACCCACCTTATTGCTGTAATTTTAAGTTGTTTCAAGCTGTTTTAATTTTTTGCAACCTGCCAAGTGTGACTTGAACCCATCCTATCTTGGCACCCCTTCCTTGTTTGCCTCGCTGGTGGTGACAAGGGGTGGTTTTGCCTCTTCTTCCCAGAATGGGCTGTTCTGCCCTGACGAATGGAGAGCATTGTGTTCCGTCACACTTATCTTCAAGGTCAAGGAAGAGCAAAGGTGGAAATGGAGCGGCAGACACTGTTCCCAAAACAAGTAATTTAGGAAAATACTTCTCCCTTCCAGCCAGGGCTGATTCCTTCTTCCATGCCCACCATCGCCAAATGCAAAGTGCGACGGTGCCATCACAGGTTAAGCACCAGAGACGGCGCTTTCACACTGAACACGGATGAGCTTTTGCTGATTTCCCATTCATTCCAGTGGGAAGACCTGCAAGGATTATGCCTGTAAGGTGGAAAAATGAATGCACTATAGAATAGCTCATGGGTAGGGGACACTGTGGGTTAAACCACAGAGCCTAGGGCTTGTCAATCAGAAGGTCGGAGGTTCGAATCCCCGCGACAGGGTGAGCTCCCGTTGCTCGGTCCCTGCTCCTGCCCACCTAGCAGTTCGAAAGCACGTCAAAGTGCAAGTAGATAAATAGGTACCGCTCCGGCGGGAAGGTAAACGGCATTTCCGTGTGGTGCTCTGGTTCACCAGAAGCGGCTTAGTCCTGCTGGACACATGACCCAGAAGCTGTATGCCGGCTCCCTTGACCAATAAAGCGAGATGAGTGCCGCAACCCCAGAGTCGGACACGGCTGGACCTAATGGTCAGGGGTCCCTTTACCTTTACCTACAAATTAGGCCGGGTCTGGGAATCAGCATGTTTTTACATGAGTAGAATGTGTGCTTTTATTTAAAACGCATTTCTGGGTTATTTGTGGGGCATAGGAATTCATTATTTTTTCCCCAAAATATAGTCTGGCCCCCACAAGGTCTGAGGGACAGTGGACCGGCTCCCTGCTGAAACAGTTTACTGACCCCTGGAATAGCTACTCTAAAGGTACTTGGCAGGTGACTGTAAAATTCAGAAAGTTTTGAGGACATTCCCTCAGAAGCTTTCCCTGTGGTTTCGCCATGATCCCACAATCTGAGCTACTCCTGTTTTGACCAAAAGGAAAACACTGTCCTCAGCTACAAAGTATGCATTTAGACCGGCAGACGATTTCAGGGCAACGGATAAGAAAATACTTTTTCTTGCAACACACCTTTGACTCAATGCAGTGCATTCACAGCACTAGTGTTCCTTTTTCAAAAGTATTTTTAAAACATAGTCTGTTGATAAACAAAATAAACCAAACATAAAGAGCTTTGAGAAATCCTGTTAGAGCTGCCTGAAAGCAGCCTAAAGTTGGACATTAAAATTGAACTTGTTCCAAAGCGTTACAAAAAGTACCCGTTGGTCCATAAACCTGCAAGGCTGGTTTGTATGTATTCTTTTGTAGTAAGTTAGCTTGATGCTAATTACTAGGGACTAGTGGGTTAAACCACAGAGGCTGCCGGTTCGAATCCCCACAATGACGGGGTGTGCTCCCGTTGCTCGGTCCTTCCTCCTGCCAACCTAGCAGTTCAAAAGCACGTCAAAGTGCAAGTAGATAAATAGGTACCACTCTAGCGGGAAGGTAAACGATGTTTCCATGCTCTGCTCTGGTTCGCCAGAAGTGGCTTAGTCATGAACCGGAAGCTGTACGCCGGCTCCCTCGGCCATTAACGTGAGATGAGCAACGCAACCCCAGAGTCGGACACGACTGGACCTAATGGTCAGGGGTTCCCTTTACCTTTACCTAGATTTTCTCAACCCACTTAGATATTGTAGGAGATAGGAGTTTTAGCTATCCTAAGTACTGGCTGTTGCCTCTAAAGCCTCAAAGATTTTCGGGGCGGGGGTCCCTCTGTTCTAGGAGCATCTGTCGCGAATGCCCTTTATCCATTTGTGTTCTCAGCCTGAAGTGACATACTGTAGGTGGCAATTAGGAAGGGGCTCTTGACCAGCTCAGGACCCCTGGCATTTGAGATGGCAAGAAGGGCAGAAACTGGGCCTCACATTTGTTCACAGAACTGATGAATGGAAACCAGACCTTTTCAGACAAATCCTATTTCCCTTTAGGTACCAGACAAATACCTTCTTACTTGTTCAGGCTGCGGCTCTTTTAGATCTGCTGGCTTCTCTTTCCACGGTGGTTCTGTGTACTTGCATTTTTGTTCACCTTGGCATCTGACCTGGGAAGCTGGAATCAATTACTGGACAAGAGCAGTATCAAAATAAGAGATCTGCAATGGTTGAAAAATGCTACTGGGCCAAGTTCAAGATGTTACTATTAGTCTATAAAGCCCTTAACAATTTGGCTTGCCTGTGAGATCCCTTTCCTCCACGTGCATCCACGAGACCACTTCAATTGGTGGTTCCACATTTATAAGAATCTGATATTTCAGTGCTGCAGCACCAAGACTTCGGAACTCCTTGCCTCTTGATATCAAGCAGGCACCTTCACTGTATTCCTTTTGGTGCCTGCTAAGAACATTCTTGTTTAGACAAGCCTGCCTAGAAAGTTGATGTGAATTTTTACCTCTTTTAGTATTTTAGCTTTTTATGTTTTAAACTATGGTTGCATTTATTTCATTTCATTTTATTGTTTTACCTTTTCGTAAACCACTTGGATGGCTTTTTTTTCTTTTTTATTAAAGATTTTCTTGATTTACAATGGTAATGCAATGTCTCTCTCGTATTTTTCCATATAACATTTTTACAAATCGGACTTGGATGGCTTTTTGAAAAATACAGTCAAGCAGTGTATATTTTTAATGAAATAACTAAATAAATAATAACGTTCACTGCCCCGAGGTTTGGTGAAATCTTCCGGCTTTAAATGAAGTTGTGGCAAATTCATGGAGGAGGGTGGGCGCGAGGGACAGATCTGTCAAGAGCTGTCAGTCAAGGTGGCTTTCTGGGACAAACTAAGGGCCCATCCAAACCCCCTTTTGCAACCTGCTTTCCAAGCACAGGCCAGTGCTTTAAAGCTCCATGTCGAAACAGGGATTTTTTGGGTCATGATTTACCACTGAATCGGAGCAAATATCAATCTTCGGAGAAAATTCCATTGCAGTTTGCTCCAGTTCAGCAGCAAAATGTGGGTTTTCCCTGGGAAACTGCTGTGACCAAAAAAAAAAAAAAAATTCCACTCAGAAACAAAGCTTTAAACCCCCAGAAACAGGGCACACAAGGAGGTCTGGATGAGGCCACAAGTTGGAAGCCACATCCTGGGGAACGAGGGCAAGAATGAATATTTCCTCTGTGTCCAGGGACATCTGATCGGCCAGTGTGTGAAACAGCACATTAGTCTATGTGGACCTTTGGTCTCATCCAAAGATGCTTTTTTTACTCAAGCTCTTATTATTTAAATACTAATGGCGATGATAATGATGATGCAGAATTGGGAATACAACATTGCAAAAAAAACCCAGCTGCCAGACAACTGCACATCTTGTTGTTGTTCAGTCGTTCAGTCGTGTCTGACTCTTCGTGACCCCATGGACCAGAGCACGCCAGGCACCCCTATCCTTCACTGCCTCCCGCAGTTTGGCCAAACTCATGCCAGTCGCTTCGAGAACACTGTCCAACCATCTCATCCTCTGTCGTCCCCTTCTCCTTGTGCCCTCCATCTTTCCCAACATCAGGGTCTTTTCCAGGGAGTCTTCTCTTCTCATGAGGTGGCCAAAGTATTGGAGCCTCAGCTTCAGGATCTGTCCTTCCAGTGAGCACTCAGGGCTGATTTCCTTCAGAATGGATAGGTTTGATCTTCTTGCAGTCCATGGGACTCTCAAGAGTCTCCTCCAGCACCATAATTCAAAAGCATCTAGGAGGTTGAAACTCGGGGGGGGGGGATGATCCAGCAAGCGGAGAACGTTAAACTTCGCTTTGTTCATTTCCCGAAGGAAGGTGAAGAGGGGACGGGTCTGTTTCATGTTAGAAAGGAAGCAACAATAGCAACGGGTGATTAACACAAGCACCAGCTGCCAGCAAGAGGGGGGAGGGCTCTTTCCAAAGAGGCCCCCATCCTCCCGACTGTTGCTGCTCCTGCAGCCAAGAAGTGGATCTTCACAGGCTTGAACTTAGAATCAGAGGAACATCCCTGCTAGAAATATAAGTTATTTCCACCGCTGCGTGGAAAGTGCCTAAGGATTAGCCTACACAAACACACTCACCCCTCCCTGCTGTTTCTCCACTAAAAGTTCCTCCAAAGGCTGCTTTTGGTTAGAAAAGGAAAGGGAAAGGGAAAGGAAAGGAAAGTGTTCAAGTGGTTTGGTTTAAACCTCACCCACATCTCTACCTGACCTGTATGGGAAGAGTCTGTTGGATCAGATTCACATTGCAGGGGGTTGGTCTAGATGAACCTCAGGGTCCCTTCCAACGCTACAATTCTATGATAGTTCAATCTTGCCTCGAGGAGTTCCAGAGATGCTGATTCCACCACCTACCTCAGCAGCCCAGCCCTATTCCCTAAGCTGGTTTGATTCTAATGTAAAGGTAAAGGTAAAGGGACCCCTGACCATTAGGTCCAGTCATGGATGACTCTGGGGTTGCGGCACTCATCTCGCTTTACTGGCCGAGGGAGCCGGCGTACAGCTTCTGGGTCATGACTAAGCCGCTTCTGGCGAACCAGAGCAGCACACGGAAACACCGTTTACCTTCCCACCTGAGCGGTACCTATGTATCTACTTGCACTTTGACGTGCTTTTGAACTGCTAGGTTGGCAGGACCTAATGATTCTAATGTACATCCCTATAATTTAGAGCCCGCTTCTGTATTCACCAGAACTGTTAAGAACACGCTACTGGATGAGGCCAATGGCCCATCTCATCCAGCTTCCTTTTCTCACAGTGACCAACCAGATGCGTCTTCTGGGAAACCTGCATGCAGGATCCGAGCACCAGAGCAAATCTCCCCTCCTGAGATTCAGAAGCATCACTGCCTCCAACCATGGAGACTGGGCAGAGCCATTGTGGCTTATAGCCCTCGATAGACCTCTCCTCCTCCTACCTGAATTTGCCCGATCCTCTTCCAAAGCCATCTAAATCGGCAGCCACCCCGGCCTCCTGTGGCAGTGAGTTCCGCAGCTTCACTATGCGCTGCCTGAAGACGCACTTTCCTTCTCCTTTCTCCTTGCAGATCTGCAGCTAGAAACGTGGGACCTGGAATGCGAGCGCAACAATCGGGAACACCGGACCTCCGAGAACGGCAACCGGCAGCTCATCGTGCGCAGGGGGCAGCCGTTCACCATCACCCTGCACTTCTCCGGGAGGGCGTACCAGGAAGGCGTGGACCAGCTCACGTTCCACGTTGAGACAGGTGAGTCCACCTTGATGCTCCTAACACAGCCTCCTCCACCATGCTGCCTTCTGGACATGGCTGGACCACAACTCCCAGGGAGTCTGGGCTGATGCGTGTCGGAGTCCTGCAGTGTCTGGAGGGCACCAGGTTGCTCAAAATCAGCGGCAAGCAAGTAGACAGGTAGTGTCGCATAGTGGTTAGGGTCAGACTTTAGAGACCCGGTGGTGGTACTGTAGTTAAAGGGTTGGTCTGGGACCTGGGAGACCTGAGCTTGAATCCCTTTCTCTCTCAGCCTGACCTACCTCACAGGGTTGTTGTGTGGATTAAATGAGGGCAGGGGAGCCATGTTTTCCGCTTTGAGCCCCGTGGGGGAAATGATGGGGTAGAAATGCAATAAATAAATAAATATGGGTTAAGGCAGCGCTTCTCTTAAGGCGGAGGTTCACCTCACCAAACTGTGCATGGGACTGAGCTGGACATTTTATGGGGATGTGAGAATCCATTCTCGACATGCAGGCCCCAGTTCTGGATCTTGACCTCACCACATGCATCCTGGTCCTCAGCGCTCTCTGGTGCAAGGAAGCACTGTACTGCTGGTTCGTGCCTGGGAACCGGGTCTGAATGTTTCCCCCAGTCTCAAGACTGCTTTTTAATGTGACTCTGGGGTGAAGTAGCTTTGAATGGTGGGGCCCAGATGCGTGGAAGGGCTCGATGTAAACTGAGATAACAGCCAAAAACTCATAATAATACAGCTTAAAGGGTTTTTAGCCCTGTTCCCAGGACTAAGACGATAGAAAACCTCAGTGGCCAGCACTGGCATCGTAGATCACAGAACTGTTGAGTTGGAAGGGACTCCAAAGGTCATCTAGTCCAACCCCCTGCATGCAAGGATCCCTGACAGGTTTAAAAACCTCAGTTTGAAAACCTCCCGTGAAGAAGACTTCACTACTTTCCAAGGGAGTTGACTTAGCATCTGCCTCTGCCCAGAGTGGCTGGGGGAACCCAGTCAGATGGGTGGGGTACAAATAAAATCTCTATTATTTATTATTACTAAGTAATTGTGCAAGCCCACTTTTGCTCCATTCCAATCCTGCCAACCATTTTCCTTACTTTAATCAAAAACCAGTCAACAACTTGGTTCCTTCTTTTTTCCTTTCTTCCTGATTATTTGTGCCAAAATTCCCTTATTGTTCTTCTTTGGACAATGCAGCAGCGAAAGGAAAACATGGCAGAGGACGGGTGACCTCAGGCTCCATCCCTTGCCAGGGTCCTCTCTCTCGCTTTGTTGTTGGGTTCAGGAGACGCTGGCGGAAAAAAGGGAGTCATCCTCCTGGAATTTTGCAGCAGCGGCACGGCCCTGGAAATCCATTTCATTTTGGCCGGGGGGGCTACGGAGGTGTTGCAAAAGCAAACGGAGGGGGGGGGCTTTTTGCGGAGGAAGCAGAAATGGAAAGAAAGAGCAAATGATCCGGTTTGTGCAGCGAGAATGGGGGGAATTTGTGTGGGGAGCAGCTGGAGAGGAAGAGGCGGCTTTAAGATGATGGAGTGGACTTGCGCAGGTTGGGAAGTTGGGATTTGGCAGTTGAAGGAGCTGAGTATGTTTAGCCTGGAAAAGAGAAGACTGAGAGGTGACACGACAGCCATCTTCAAAGATCTGACGGGCTGCCATTTTCTCCTGCTCCGGATCAATTATCCAAGTTACCTGGAACCAATTATCTGACCAAATATTAGGAAGAACTTTCTAGTGATGTTTGACAGTGGAACAGACTCACTCGGAAGGTGGCGGATTCTCCTTTCTTGCCTTGGAGGTTTTTAAGCAGAGGCTGGGTGGCCATCTGCCAGGGATTCATTAGCTGTGATTCCCGCACTGCATGGGGGTTGGGCTAGATGACCCCGGGGGACCCTTCCGGCTCCACAGTTCTGTGCTTCTAAGAGCCAGTATTTCTCTTAACTTCATACCTTCCAGCTGTGCCTGTTCTTTTCCTGTGTGAGGGCTCTGTTTCTGTTTCCTGGAGTTTGTCGAAGCAGAAGAGCCCTGCCAAATAATTAGCACATGAAGTCCAGCCCTCGGCATTCCTCTCTGAACATAATGCTTTCATGCGGGGAGATGGCAATTGGACGGTGCAAAGACATCTTGCCGCAGGATCCTGCTGGATCAGACCAATAACCAGGGCCAGATTTAGGTTTGATGAGGCCCTCAGCTCCCTGAAGGGAATGGGGCCCTTTATATGTCCAGCTGTCCTTTGTCAACAACAAATTGTCGCTGTCTTTTTTGTGTTGGATATATGCTATATGGTCGTTTATGGACCTAGTAGGTATCTAAAGCCATTTGCACATTACAAAATATGTATTTTATCAAAGTAGTTGTTGAACTGAAATGCAATTAAGAAGTATATTAAAAGTGTATTGGGGGGGGCAAGTGAGTGGGGGCCTAAGCTATAGCTTTTTCCCCTTATACATAAAATCGGCATTGCCAATAACACATTGTCCAGCATCCTCTTCTCACAGTGGCTGATCAGATGACTCGGTGGGAAACTTGCAAGCAGGATCTGATCACAAGAGTGACCCTCTCCTTTCCTGAGGTTTCCAGCATAGCTGGAGGCACAGCAGAACCATCCCGGCTAGGAGCCATCAATAGCCCTCTCCTTCAGGGATTTGGCCAATTCTCTTTTAAGGCCATCCAAACTGGTGGCCATCCCTGCCTCCTGTGGGATGGAGTTCCATAGTTTAACTATGTGCTGTGTGAATAATGACTTTCTTTTTATCTGTCCAATGTTCAGCTTCATTGTATATCCTTGAGCTTTAGTGTTAGGAGATTGGGCAGGGCCTCTCCTCCTCTTGCACCAAACCATACCAGATCCTGATATGGTTCATGATATACCCTGCAGTAACGTCCAAGAACAAAACAAATAGAAAAGCTGAACGCGTGTCGTCCTCACCCTTGCAGCAATTCTGCAGCAAGAGCCCCAAAGAGAATTTGCTTTGGGGATTAACAGTTTAAAGTTGATTCCTTGCAGGGATTAATTCCAGACAGGTGTTGAATATGTGACTGATGCTCCTCATAAACACAAGCTTCTTTGCAGCATCCCCATGACACCATGAGCATCATATGGCAACCAGTATACTTCCCACCCCTCATGGATTGTTGTTGTTTAGCCGTTCAGCCATGTCCACTCTTCGTGACCCCATGGACCAGAGCACGCCAGGCACTCCTGTCTTCCACTGCCTCCCGCAGTTTGGCCAGACTCATGTTAGTAGCTTCAAGAACACTGTCCAACCATCTCATCCTCTGTCGTCCCCTTCTCCTTGTGCCCTCCATCTTTCCCAACATCAGGGTCTTTTCCAGGGAGTCTTCTCTTCTCATGAGGTGGCCAAAGTACTGGAGCCTCAACTTCAGGATCTGCCCTTCCAGTGAGCACTCAGGGCTGATTTCTTTAAGGATGGATAAGTTTGATCTTCTTGCAGTCCATGGGACTCTCAAGAGTCTCCTCCAGCACCATAATTCAAAAGCATCAATTCTTCGGCGATCAGCCTTCTTTATGGTCCAGCTCTCACTTCCATACAGGGCCGTCTTAAGGAGATTGGCCGCCATGGTGCAGCGATCCCTCCGGCGCCCCCGATATGCCATGTCTCCGCTGCCTCCCTCCCGTGCTCAGGAGGGGGGTGGGCGAGCGGGGGATGAGGGGCGTGGCGCTGGAGCGGCGCGGGGCTCTGTGTGCCCTTCCAGTGCTTCCGGGATGAGAGGCGAGGGCGGGCGGCTCGCGCTCCCGCCCTCTGCCGGGCAGCCAAAGGGCACGGCGCGGGCGGCTCGTGCTCCCGCGCTCCACTGGATAACCGGAGGGTGCAGTGCAGCCGGGCAGCTCGCGCTCCGCCAGGCAGTCGGAGGGTGCGGCACGGCTGGCCAGCTCGCGCTTCGCCGGCGGGCGCTGCCAGTGGGGCTGGAGGGCGGAGGCGCCCTCCAGGCCATTGCGCCCTGGTGCACCGCGCCACCAGAGTAAATGGATGAGACAGCCCTGCTTCCATACATCAGGAAAACTATAGCTTTAACTATACAGTGGTGCCCCGCTAGACGAATGCCTCGCTAGACGAAAAACTCGCTAGACGAAGGCATTCGTCTAGCGGAAGGCTGCCCCGCTAGACGAAAAAGTCTATGGGGCTGCCTCGCAAGACGAAAAATTTTCGTCTTTTTTTTTCGTTTTGCGGAGCGCGGCTGTCATTGCCGCTTCGCTAGACGAAAAACCCGCTAGACGAAAATTTCCGCAGGACGAATTATTTTCGTCTAGCGGGGCACCACTGTACGGACCTTTGTCGGCAAGGTGATGTCTCTGTTTTTTAAGATGCTGTCTAGGTTTGTCATTGCTTTCTTCCCAAGAAGCAGGCATCTTTTAATTTCGTGACTGCTGTCACCATCTGCAGGGATCATGGAGCCCAAGAGCCTCATGGACTACCTGCTTGCAAATTTAGCTCCCACCTGTGATTCTTGCATTGCAGGGTTGGTTTGGATGGCTCTTGGGTGTCCCCCCAAATGCTACAATTCTATGGTTCTATAAATGCTTCTGATAAATGCCTTTGGCTCCATTTGTTCTCCCAGGGCAAAGCCTCCACATGGCCTTTTGAGATGGGATGGGATGGGATAGAGGCTCCCATTTTATCTCGCAGCCTCAGGCAGCCAGTGGTGAGTTGAAGAGGACAAGGGCAGGAAACAAACGGAGGAAGCTGTCCCCTGGCTTGGCCTTTCCCACAGTTTTCTGTGTGGCTTGCGAGGAAGGAGGCCTCCCACTTTGTCCATCCTTCTTCCAGATAAGACAAAGAAAGCAAAGAACCCAGAGCAGAGCTCGGGTCTCAGCTTCTTCAGCCCCAGGTCCAGGGCTTAATTCTCACACAGCGCCAAGAGGTCACTGCTTGGTTTTGCTTAAGAGGTTAAGAACATCAGACAAGCCCTGCAGGATCCGGCCAAAGGACCATCTAGTCCTCTATCCTTTTCTCACTGGGGCAACCAGTCGCCACAGTCAGAGGCAGCAATGCTTCTGAATCCCAGTTGCTGGGAATATCAGGAGGCAAGAGTGTTGCTCTTGTGCTCGGATCCTGCTTGCTGGCTAGATGGGATGCTGGCCTGATCCTTATGTTCATATGAATTAAGTACAAAATAGCGTTTCCTCCTGGGCTTTGCCTGTGCAGCCAGAGCCCTAGAACAAAGGCACCCCTGGGCATGCACAAAATGTGCTCCTTTTGACCTGTGATAACAGAAAGGCTTTTTTATGAAGAGGGGCTATACTTGTGACTTGTTTGCAACTAGCCTCCCAGATTTTATCACAGCAACAGGTGTGGGTTCAACTCATCCACCCAAGTTTCTCAGGACAATCCTTCCTGGGACAAGCAAAGCTGGGGCAAGGCAGATGCCCTAAGAACGTGGCGTCCAGAGTTTGAGATTTCCTCCATTTCAGTTGGGCTCCTGTAGAACATCCTGGTGGATCATACCATCATAGAGTTGGAAGATGCGGTACCTCTACTCCACCCCCTGCAGGGCAGGAATCTCGGCTAAAGCATCCATGACAGATGGCCACCCAACCTCTGCTTAAAAACCTCCAAGGAAGGAGAGTCCACCACCTCCCTGAGGGAGTCTGTTCCACTGCAGGAACAGCTCTTGCTGTCAGAAAGTTCTTCCTAATGTTGAGTCAGAATCTCTTTTCTTGTAACTTGAAGCCATGGGTTCGAGTCTTACCCTCCAGAGCAGCAAACGTAAAACAACCACTGTATTCCAGGTGTGGTCTGACCCAGGCAGATTAGGATGGTCCTATTACTGAATCTCATTTCTTGCAATTGGAATCCCTTGGATTGGGTCCTGCTCACCGGAGCAGGAGAAAACCAGCTTGCTCCATCTTCCATGGGACAGTCCTTCAGATACTTGAAGATGACTCTCCTCTCACCTGACAGCCTTCTGCCCTGAAGGATGAGGGCACCAGAGAAGATCTGACCCCAGGATAAGAGACCTTTGTGAGAAAGACCTCACCCATGAGGCTCCCACGCATGCCCTGATGTTTTGACCCACCCTTCCCAGAGCAAAGTGTACCAGTCTGGATTTATCCACCCAGGTGGTGAAAGGCCCATTGTCTCTCCCCCACGGCAGACCTCAGGTTCCAGGAAGTCTGGGCAGCGAGAGGCTGACACGAGGGCCCCTCTTTTTGTGCATGCCTCCACCTCGCTGTGCAAAGAGAAGGTCTTGTTGATGAGCCACAGAGGGTGGGATGGTCTGGTCTGTTGTGAGGCCGCAGGGTTGCGCATAAACAGATCCTGTGGATGTTTCCGATGGAGAAGGGCCTTGTGTTCCCCCACCCTGTAATTCTTTGCATTTGTCCGAGGGAGGAAGAACACAGTGAGCTTGTTTGGGAAGAAGGCGGAGGAGAAACAGCTACTCCTGTTCCCCGGGGGGCTGAGTAATGGCTCCGGCGACTCAAGGAAGCCGTAGCCTAGCCTTGTTCTCACGCTCGAGTGTCCCAGCAGGATCACAACACCCCCACCCCCCACCGCCCTGCTCCAAGGAGGGAGGGCAAGCAGGCTGCGCACACCATTGTGAGCTCATGTGTCTTTTCGCACACAGACTCCAACTCCATCCACCACTAGGGTGGGGGCTGAGGAGCAGCGCAGGAGTCTAGGACTTCACAGGAGGCTTTTCAGCAGAGGCTGGGTGGCCATCTGTTGGGGATTCTTCAGCTGGGAGTCCTGAAAAGCAAGGGGGTTGGACTAGATGACCCTTAGGATCCCTCCCAACCCCCCTGCCATTTTATGATACAGTGACCTCATAAGGTGGTGGGCTCTCCTTCCTGGGAGGCATTTAAGCAGAGGTTGGTTGGCCAGCTGTCAGGGATTCCCTGCCTGCCATTCCTGCTTTGCAGTGGGTGGGACTAGAGGACCTTTGGGTACCCCTTCCAGTTCTACCATTCTGTGATCTTTCATATGAAGCTACAACTTCCCTCGGCTCCCAGGACGCCCAGAGCTAGAGGGAACATTTGAACCAGGGGGCACCTGTCTCTTAGCTCTTATGCTATGCCAACCTTCGCCAACCTGGTGCCCTCAAGATGCTTTGGACTAGAGCTCATGGGAGCTGTAGTACCTGAGTGGCACCTGAGCAAAGGGGTGTCAGGAGGTAGGGACAGTAGACTGGAGGGC
This sequence comes from Lacerta viridis, assembly GCA_900245905.1. Lineage (NCBI taxonomy): Eukaryota > Metazoa > Chordata > Lepidosauria > Squamata > Lacertidae > Lacerta > Lacerta viridis. Next base: position 44,930 of record OFHU01000295.1, read on the forward strand.
CGTCAGGAAATCCAGGGCCACTCCTAAGTGTCTCTGCTCTGAGGCCCTCCTGCGACACAAAGCGCTCAAAATTCCTGCATTGCAGGGGGTTGGACTAGATGTCCCTCGGGGGTCCCTTAGAACCCTGCAGTTCTAAGATTCTGAGTTTAGCAGACAGTCAGGAGCGGAAGTCTGCGACCAGCCCTGGCACTCTGTGAAAGCTGTGAATCATCGTGGGCAGACGGGCGGGGAGGGCGGGCGTGAAGCATGAGTCTGCAGTTCACCCCTTCTTGAATTCTCTCGGGTGGAGCCTCTGAGGGGGGCAGGGGGGGCCTCTTTCTGCAAGGCTCCCTGTTGCTTGTGGGCTGTGCCTGGGCGGAAGCAGCTCTGGGGAGGAGTGAAAGGGGAGCCCTGTCTCCCTGCCCACAGGGTGTAGGCAGCGGGGCACCTCGCCTTCTGACCGCTGGCCAGTGGAAGTTTACAGCCATCCCTCAAAACAACCTGGCTGTTTAAGGGGAGCCAGTGCAGGCTTTCTAGTAGTCCAGAAGGTCTGGGTCACCCCCCAAAGGCTTGCCTCAACCACAGCACAATCATGGCACACAGAATGCTGCAGCACGGTTGCTGACAGGGCAGTGGTATAGTTGGGCGGAGTACAATTCTTCTTCTTCTTCTTCTTCTTCTTCTTCTTCTTCTTCTTCTTCTTCTTCTTCTTCTTCCTCTTCTTCTTCTTCGCCCCTGTCAGCATATAACACCTGGGCTCAGAGATCTGCACCAGTTGCTGATTTGCTCCCAAGTAAATTTCAAGGAGTTACTGTTCACATATAAATTGTGAGAACTAGGATTTCAGTTCTGAAAAAGGAATTAGCCGAATGTCACATTTCCTGTGCTAATTTCTGAAAATTAATAAAGGTTAGTTTATTTAGCAATTATATTTAATTTCTGTTAACAGAGCTTATGTGAAAGCTAGGGACTGGGTGGTTTAACCCTTTTGTTTCTTCCCTTTCCCCTCATAAAAAAATACAAAAGACACTCTTTTAAATATTAAATACTAACTTTTCCTCACGGTGTCCTTGCACTTGTTAGATTAAATGCATATGTACAAGGCATGCAAGTCTTACTTTGTTCACTGCAGAGATTTATCACCAAGGCTAAAACTCCAACAGACTCTAACAACACAAAAAAGGCTATAATTAACTGCCATAACTGTGCCAACTTAAACTACCGCCTTGGGCACAAGGTAAAGGATTGCCACAAGACTCTTTCTTAAAATGTTGCAGCCCTTGTGAGTATCAACCTTTGACTTTGGAAGCTCCTGTCCCATATAAATCCCTTAGCAATTTGGGAGCAGTTTACGTACGAAGTCACCCTTCCCCAAATGTGCCCACCTGACCGCTTCAAACTGTTGCAGCTGCCACCCAATATCTGTATGGAACTGATATTTTAGTGTGGCAGCCCCTGCACTTTGGAACTCCCTGCCTCTTGACATCTGGCAGGTACCTTAGAATCCTAGAGTTGGAAGAGACCCCAAGGGCCATCCAGTCCAACCCCCTGCCAAGCAGGAAACACCATCCAAAGCATTCCTGACAGATGGCTGTCAAGCCTCCGCTTAAAGACCTCCAAAGAAGGAGACTCCACCACACTCCTTGGCAGCAAATTCCACTGTCCAACAGCTCTCACTGTCAGGAAGTTCTTCCTAATGTTTAGGTGGAATCTTCTTTCTTGTAGTTTGAATCCATTGCCCCATGTCCGCTTCTCTGGAGCAGCAGAAAACAACCTTTCACCCTCCTCTAGATGACATCCTTTGATATATTTGAACATGGCTATCAGATCATATCTTTCCTGTCCCCTTTCAAGCATCTGCTGAAAACATGCTTGCTTAGACGAGCCTATCCAGGTGTTTAGGAAGTTGGTGTGAGTTTTAATCCGCTATTAGTCAATTGTTCTTTTAACTTTTTGCATGCCTCGAATTACTGTTCATTTTTCTTAGCGGTCTTTTAACTTTTCACAAGCCGGTGTGAGGTGCGTGGGTTTTTGTTTTGTTTTTGTTTTGCAATCCCAGCAACTTATACCTTTTATAAATCGCGTGGGATAACGAATACCTCGCTGCCTTGAAAACGTGGACACTGCTGGTTAAGAGACACAGGGCTCCCACGTCGCATAGAAGGAGTCTGTCTGGAGGTTTTAATCCTTGTCTGAATTTCACCTTGTTAAGTTGTGCTGGGGAGGAAGCGATGGCGAGGGAATCGCCTTACATGGCAAGATGTTCCCTTCCTCGTTCGCAGATTTATGGGCTTGTGGAATTGCTGCCAGGGCAAAACCACCAGCGGGGTGAGGCCACCCGAAATGTGTGCATCGGTTCACAAATCTATTTATTGACACGGAATGACCAGTGACAGGGCTGGTGCACAAAGCACAGCTTTGACAAATCTTCTCCACCAAGGAAGCCTCTCCTTTGCTTGCTTGGCCCAGTTTTGCATCAGCCTATGATCCTGTTGTCCCTTAGCGGTGGAACAGCTTGCAACCTTGGTGGCTGGGGGGCGTGATCCTCTCACCCTCAGGAGACGCAGCTCAGGTAGCCTCATCAGTCATCAGGAAAACCTCCTCCTTCCCAAGCAGCCACACCCTGGAAAAAATGCTGGAAATAAACGCTCTCCAATAAAGGCTCTTCAAAGGAACAAACCTTGCAGCCCATCAGCACTTCTCCTGCTCTGAAACACAGGCTGTCTGTCAAGGTTTTGCCTTTTACTCCATTGGCCCCTGAATTCGGCTTATTCCTCCCACCTGTGAAGCCGGCAGGGCACTTTTCTCTCAGGGCACTTCGACCCCACAGGCTTTTAAACTGGTCTAACAATCGACCCCTCTTTCCATGGAAATGTGGGAACTGTAGTTCTGTGAGGTGGATCGAAGTCTCCAGATAACTCCCACCGGCCACCACCCTTGGCAAACTACCATCTTACCATCAGAAAGTAGTTTCTGGTGTTTAGTTGGAATCTCCTTTCACAAAATCATAGAACTGTAGAATGGTCGACTTGGAAGGGACCCCCAAGAGTCATCTAGTCCAATCCCTTGGCAAACTACAGTTCCCATGATTCTTTGTGGGGAACTCTATCTGTTAAAAGTGGCATAAAATTGCTATAAATGTACCATAAAATTGCTATAAATGCTTTGATGGTGTTTCCTGCTTGGCAGGGGGTTGGACTGGATGGCCCTTGTGGTCTCTTCCAACTCTATGATTCTATGTGGGAGAGGTTCTGCTTCGCTTTGGGTCTGGTGGCTGATGGCTTTTAAATTGGGAGTGGCTAAGGTCGTCCGTTTCACAGCTGAGCAGCTATTACCATCAGAAAGTAGAATGGTCGACTTGGAAGGGACCCCCAAGAGTCATCTAGTCCAACCCCTGCAATGCAGGAACTACCGCGGCTAGGGCATCCCTGACAGATGGCTATCCAACCTCTGGTTAAAAGCGCCCAAGGAAGGAGAGTCCGTTCCACTGTCAAGCAGCTTTTGCTGTCTGGTCTGTTGCACCGTATCCCTAGTTCATGCGCAGAGAGCTCTGACCACCGGCCTGTTTTGCTTCCTCCTCCTGCAGGGCCTTGCCCCATCGAGACATCGGGGACCAGATCTCTCTTTCCCCTTTCCTGCTCCCTGGAAGAGGCTGTCTGGAGCTCAGCCGTGGAATGCCAGGAGGGGACCTCTCTGACTCTGTCCATCTCCTCCCCCCCTGACGCCCGGATCGGCCGCTACCGCCTGACCATGGACGCTGCCACTGACCATCAGGGCTCCAGCTTCAGCCTGGGGGAATTTGTCCTGCTCTTCAACCCTTGGTGTCCAGGTAGGTTATTGCAAGCCTTGGCAAGTGATGCAGGAACCTGCTTCAGCACAGGCGCATCGGGCTCAGCGCTCACCAGCCTGGCGCCCTCCAGATGTTTTGGACTACAGCTCCCATTGACCTTGGCCAGCAACGTTGCGCTGATGCTGCCGCCCCAAACATCTGGAGAAGGACACAAGGTTGGCAAAGACCGGTTTGCAGTGACCGGGTCATCCCACTGTCCTTGGTGACATCAGAAGGGATCTGTTTTCTCAGTTTCTAGGCTTTCTCAGAGACAGTGCAATGCAGTGGTTAGAGTGTCCGCCTAGGACCATATCTCCCACCCAGCCATGAAGCTGACTGGGTGACCTTGGGCCAGGGCTTGCTTCTCACCCTCACCTACCTCACAGGGTTGTTGTGGGGGTTAAATGAAGGCTAGACTCACGTATGCCACCTTGAGCTCCTGGGAGGAAAAATTGAGCTATAAACATGCTAGTCCTCATTTAATCCCCACAACAGCCCTGTGAGGTAGGTTTAAGCTGCGAGGCAGTGACTGGCCTCCAAGGTCACACACCATAAACGTTCATAGCCGAGTGAAGATTCGAACCCAGGTCGCCACGGTCCTAGGCTAACGCTCTAACCACTACACCACACTGCCTCTCCCCCATCCCTCTCCTCCGAGGCCTTTTCCGCCTTCCTCTTCTGACAGCATTATCTGCTTCTTCTCCCCGCAGCGGATTCTGTCTTCCTGGAGAGCGAAGAGCAGCGGGTGGAATACGTGTTGACCCAGCACGGCCAGATCTACCAGGGATCCAAGGATTACATCTACTCGATCCCGTGGAACTTCGGCCAGGTGAGTTGCTTCCTTGCCCTCCACTGCCCTTTTGCGAAGCACGTGGAATTGGGGAGCAGGAAGGGCCCCAAAGAGCCCATTAGTCCAGACCGTCCGCCTTCCTCTGTCTGACAGCATTATCTGCTTCTTCTCCCCGCAGCGGATTCTGTCTTCCTGGAGAGCGAAGAGCAGCGGGTGGAATACGTGTTGACCCAGCACGGCCAGATCTACCAGGGATCCAAGGATTACATCTACTCGATCCCGTGGAACTTCGGCCAGGTGAGTTGCTTCCTTGCCCTCCACTGCCCTTTTGCGAAGCACGTGGAATTGGGGAGCAGGAAGGGCCCCAAAGAGCCCATTAGTCCAAGCCCCTCTGCACTTGGTTGAAAACAGGCACCCAGGAATGTCAATGGCCACTGCTGCACAATCAGATCCCTGTGCGCAGAACTTGCCTGTCTATCATCCTCTTAGAGAATCAGGGCCGTCTCGTCCATAGGGGCTGGTGGCGCGCTCTGCCAGGGCACCGGGCCCCCCAGGGGCACCCCCGTGGCGCGCTCTGCCAGGGCACCGGGCCCCCCAGGGGCACCCCCGTGAGCGGGTGGGCGCTCAGCATACCGGGCGCCCCCTCCCCAACCCGCCCCCACCGCCTCACGGGCGGCCCAGCTGGAGCGCTCGTGTGGCAGCAGGCAGCGCAAGGTTGCAAGCCCTCCCGAGCCCCAGCCTGGAGCGCCCAGCGCCACGCCCCGTCGATCCCCCCAGCTCGCCTCATCCCGCTCGCCCCCCCCTCCTGAGGGGCGGCCAGCGCGGGAGGGAGGCGGGCGGAGAGGCGGCACGCCGGGGGCGCCGAGGGATTGCCGCACCACGGCGGCCGATCCCTCTAAGATGGGCCTGTAGAGAATGTTCCACAAAATAGGCGAGGGGCAATATGAGTTGTTTCTGGCAGATGCCTCCTGGGATGGAGAGAAAGAGAAAGTGCAAAAGGCTGAAATTCCTCAGTAATCTTTAGAAAACAAGGACACAGAGGAGACTGAGGTGGATCAAAACATTTTTTCCCAACACTCTGCAGCTCTTCAGGCAATGGGTTTCAAAGCAGCTGAAGTCCCAAAGGGCTCCGTCCTCTGATGCCCTACACCAGAAGTGCTTCCATTATCCGTCCATCTATCTTTGCACCCACTCATAGATTACTTCGGCTCCTGATATCATGATGTCCACTGGCACAGAAATAATCCAATTGCCCCCAGAATCCGAAGTTTCCTAAGGCTTTGGGTGGATGACAGTAGATATTTAAAAGCATATGGGGTGAGGTTTTTAAAAAATGTAACCCTGGCGAAGGTTTAGAGAGGAGAGCGTGGAAATGGATCTGTCAGAATGGTTTTGTTTCCTTTTGGAGAGTCAGCACAGACAACAGAATGTGCTCCTTCACAAAGCACCCAGTCAAACTGCCGCAAGTCCCAGTGATTGCTGCCAACTCTGAAGGGTTTAAGTGGGGATTAGATAAATTCATGGTGGATGTAGCTGTCTTTGGCTATAAGTCACAATGTTCTACCTCCACAGTCAGAGGCAGTGTGGGAATTGCAGATGGACAGAGTTCTTGCACCCCCGTCTTGATAGCGGATGTCCTGTGGGCATTTCCTTGTCTGTTGTGAGAACAGAGTGCTTGGACAAATGGTCTGATCCAGCATTAAAGCTCTCCTTATGTGCAGGGACGCGGGTGGCGCTGTAGGTTAAACCACAGAGCCTAGGGCTTGCCGATCAGAAGGTCGGCGGTTCAAATCCCCACGACGGGGTGAGCTCCTGTTGCTCGGTCCCTGCCAACCTAGCAGTTTGAAAGCACGTCAAAGTGCAAGTAGATAAATAGGTACCGCTCCAGCGGGAAGGTAAACGGCATTTCCGTGCACTGCTCTGGTTCACCAGAAGCGGTTAGTCATGCTGGCCACATGACCCGGAAGCTGTCTGTGGACAAACGCCGGCTCCCTCGGCCTATAGAGTGAGATGAGCGCCGCAACCCCAGAGTCGTCCGCGACTGGACCTAATGGTCAGAGGTCCCTTTACCTTTACCTATGTGCAGGCAGTTTAAATGGAACACTCCTAGTTATATGCTGTTATTTGATCATTTTGATGCCTGTGGGAAACCTGCCAACTGGACCCGAGCACGAGATTCCTCTCCTCTCCTGCAGCTTCCAGCAACTGGTATTCAGAAACATTGCTTCCTCCGACCGTGGAGGCAGAGCAAGCCATCCTGTCTAGTAGCCATCGATAGCCCTCTCCTCCTCCATGAACTTGTCTCACCCTCTTTTAAAGCCATCTAGGTTGGTGGCCATGACTGCCTCCTGCAGCAGTGAGTTCCATAGTTTAACACTAGGCCGCATGAAGAAGGACTTCGTTTTATCTGATGCCAATGGTGTTTTAAATATCCCAGAAATTCATCTCAAATGAGTGAAACCCAACAAGCTGAAACATACACACTGAGGGCCTTTCAGGGCCAATGAAACACTCCCACACATTTCTGGATGTAAAAATGCTGACTCCAGAACTTGCAGGAAACGAGAGAGAGAGAGAGAGGGGGGGGCGCGCCATAGATCACTGAACCCAGACAGGGTCAGGAGAAATTCTGCATAGCTTGCATAGCATTGCACACTGGAGTCCAGATTTTGTATCTGTTCGCAGGAGCAACATGACCCACATGAAATTCTGCGCATGCAGAGTCACAAAAGATGGGCATCCCTTGAGTATGTGCGAGTCTGGAGATAGTGCCCCCAAATGTTTGGTTTGGACTGTGGGAGGCAGCGCCGTCTAGCAACTGAACTGCACAGCTGAGGGGAAGCTGGTGGCCATTTAGATCAGGGGTCAGCAAACTTTTTCAGCAGGGGGCCGGTCCACTGTCCCTCAGACCTTGTGGGGGGCCGGACTATATTTTGAAAAAAAAAATAATGAACAAATTCCTATGCCCCACAAATAACCCAGAGATGCATTTTAAATAAAAGCACCCATTCTACTCATGTAAAAACACGCTGATTCCCGGACCGTCCGCAGGCCAGATTGAGAAGGCAATTGGGCCGGATCCGGCCCCTGGGCCTTAGTTTGCCTACCCATTATCTAGATCAGTGGTGTCCAAACTTTTTTCCAAAGAGGGCCAGATTTGATGAAGTGAAGGGCTGTGAGGGCCAACCAAAGTTGTTAAGCTTTTTTGAGGATTGAAGTTGTTCAGGTTTTTTTTTAGGATTTTACCCCAGGAAGTAAACTGCCACAGGGGCCAGATTAAACCGACCAGCGGGCCTGATCTAGATAGTCTGGTTCTACCTCAGGCAGCAGATGCTGCAGGGTGGGCAGGAACAGGGAGGTATTTGAGCATCTTTCCCACGGGTAGCTCTAACCTAGCCAGCATCTCTTGGACGTAGCAGAGGCTGCTGCCCACTTGACAGCGTTGAAATAAGATGCAGCTGGCCGTCTGGTGGGCTTTGCCCATGGGATAGGGAGAGAGGGAATATCTTGTCCTTTGCCTCAGACAGCAAAATGTCTTGGGCAAGTCCTGTTCTCCAACCCGGAGGCAATAATGGCAGGACACCATCCATCTCCAGATTCGAGCACATGATAAGGAGAGAACAGACGGTCCCTGGCCAGAAACAACCATGTTGCGGGCACTTTCTGGAGGAGCCAGTCTAATGCCTTCCAGATGTTTTACACTACAACTCCCATCAGTGCTGGCTAGAGAGCACCATGCTGGCAAAGGCTATTTTAGAGGATGGGATGGCAAGTTAAACCAAGATCTAAGATTCCTGATGTTCCTCCCCTGGCCTTGGGCAAGCTGTACCCCACAGTCTCAGCTCCTCCGTTTGTGAATTGGAGCCAAAGATAACACACTTTGCACTAGTTTTTTGGGTTTCAGTTTGTTGTATTTTTTTCGGACGTGCGCCAGAAGCCAACATGAACAAGTGCAAACATCTGACTGTACAAAACGTTCATAATCACATCACCCAGACCACCATTCCTGGAGCGCTCCAGTAAAAACAGGAAGCAAATGCAGATATTTGAAGAGAATGAAAACAGATCAAATCCATATACAGCAAGCCTGCACATGCAGAGAAATCAGATAATAGTCTAAAACTCATCCAGATGACAGCCAAGGACATGGAAGTGAGGAAAACACCACAGCATTGGGGTGAGATCTGCCTGGGGAATCAGCCATGTGCTGGGCAATTCATTGGCTGTCAGGCTTGATCAAAAAGTCTCCTTTGGGGTATAGTGGCCCCATAGCCACACAAACAGTTTCACAGAGCAAGGCAAGCTCCCTCTGCCCCAGATGCCCCAATGGGAAACCCACAAGCAGGAACCGAGCACCAGAACAACTCTTGTGGCTTCCAGCACCTGGTGTTCATGCGCATTGCTGACTCCAACTGCGAAGGCAGAGCATAACCCTCCTGGTTATGGTGTAGTGGTTAAGAGCAGTAGATTCGTAATCTGATGAACTGGGTTCGATTCCCCACTCCTCCACATGCAGCTGCTGGGTGACCATGCAGCTGCTGGGTGACCTTGGGCTAGTCACACTTCTCTGAAGTCTCTCAGCCCCACTCACCTCACAGAGTGTTTGTTGTGGGGGAGGAAGGGAAAGGAGAATGTTAGCCGCTTTGAGACTCCTTCGGGTAGTGATAAAGGAGTAAAATGAAAGGGACCCCTGACCATTAGGTCCAGTCGTGACTCCGACTCTGGGGTTGCGGCGCTCATCTCGCTTTACTGGCCGAGGGAGCCGGCGTACAGCTTCCGGGTCATGTGGCCAGCATGACATTAAGCCGCTTCTGGCGAACCAGAGCAGCGCCACACGGAAACGCCGTTTACTTTTCCCGCCGGAGCGGTACGCTATTTATCTTTACTTGTAGTCTTGACGCTTCTTTGCCGAAACGCGCGTACCTGTCCCTAGGAGCAGGGACTTTCGACTGTGCTTTCGACTGCTATGTTGGCAGGAGCAGGGACCGACCGGCGACCTTCTGATCTGCAAGCCCTAGGCTCTGTGATAATGCGGGATATCAAATCCAAACTCTTCTGCTTCTTCCTGCATGCATTTGCCTAATTCTGGAGAGCGCAGCAGGTTGGGGCTGTTCACTGAGCCAAACTGTGCTTTGGCTCACAACTACCCCCTCCCCTCTTTTAGCCTTTCTATGGGGCCAGAACAGGGGGGAAGCTGCTCCCTGGAGTTATCTTATCTGACTTATCTGAGGCTTCAGCGAGCATCTAATCTCTCCTGCACAAACAGGCCAGAGGCATCCTGGCTGGCTGTCAGCCTGCCCAACTCCTCTTCCTGGACGGCGAGATAAAAACCGCTTCTGACGCCTCCAGCGAGGCAGCCAGTTGTTGCTCTCTCCGATGCCCGAGAAAGTCCTTCAAAGTGGCATCCGCTGCGACTCTCGGTGCCAGCCTCTCTTTCCCTCCGTAGGCTCTGCAGCCGTGAGTAAAATGTGCATCAGGCTCTGCCTAAGTCCTGGCCGTTGCGGCTTTGAGAAATGGGACCCCAAACTGAAGGATTTTCTCCCGGAGGCTTCACGGAAGAGAGGGCTATTGATGGCTCCTAGCCAGGATGGCTCTGCTCTGCCTCCAAAGTCAGAAGCAGACATGGTTCTGAATCCCAGTTGCTGGAATCCCAGTTACCGCAGGAAACTGCAGAGGGCTCCTGTGTTCGAATCCTGCTTGTGGTTTCGAATCCAATAGAGGCATTGTGGTTTCCCACCGTGGTTGGCCACGGTGAGAACAGGATGCTGGGTGAAAAGAGCTGTTGAATACCTTCCAACATTTCTCCAATGATAATAGGGGCATCCTAATAATAATAATAATAATAATAATACCCTGTCCATCTGGCTAGGTTGCCCCAGCCATTCTGGCCAGCTTTCAACATACAGTGGAACCTTGGTTCCTGAACGGTTTAGTTGCCAAGCAAATTGGCTCCCAAACACCGCAAACCCAGAAGTAAGTGTTCGGTTTGCGAATGTTTTCCAAAAGCCGAATGTCTTCCTGCAGCCAATTGGAAGCCACACCTTGGCTTTCGAACGGTTTTGGGAATCGAACGGACTCCTGGAACAGATTAAGTTCGAGAACCAAGGTACCACTGTATATATAAACATAACAAAACATTTAAAAACTTCCCTGTGCCTTCAGATGTCTTCCAAAGGTTGTATAGTTACAGGTAGGTAGCCGTGTTGGTCTGCTGTAGTCGAAACAAAATAAAAAATAAAAAATTCCTTCCAGTAGCAGCTTAGAGACCAACTAAGTTTGTTCTTGGTATGAGCTTTCGTGTGCACACTTCTTCAGATAAGATTGTATAGTTACTTATCACCTTGGCTCGCATAACTCTACACCCTCAGGACGTTGTGGACTCTCCTTCCCTGGAGGTTTTTAAGCAGAGGTTGGATGGCCATCAGGCGTGGAATCACAGCTAAAACATCCTTTAACTGGATGCTTGACTTCTGTCGATGGAGCCTAGAATAGCAGTAGCTTCGTTTTTGTTCCTGTGTCACAGCAATGATGGACCTTGCCTGTCCCACTTCCCCATCTTGGGCTTGCTGATCGGAAGGTCGGCAGTTCGAATCCCCATGAATGGGTCAGCTCCCATTGCTTTGTCCCAGCTCCTGCCAACCTAGCAGGTCGAAAGCATGCCAGTGCAAGTAGATAAATAGGTACCGCTGTGGCGGGAAGGTAAATGGCATTTCCATGTGCTCTGGCACTCGTCACAGTGTCCTGTTGTGCCAGAAGCAGTTTAGTCCTGCTGGCCACATGACCCGGACGTCTGTCTGTGGACAAACGCCGGCTCCCTCGGCTTGAAAGCGAGATGAGCGCTGCAACCCCATAGTCGCCGTTGACTGGACTTAACCATCCAGGGCTCCTTTACCTTTACCGCTTACCCCATCTAGCCAACCCTACTGAGCTCTCAGCAGGTGGAAATCCTAAACTGAGAGACAAAAACTCCCTTGCAGCTCTTAGTCAGACCAGGCCAGTCTTTTCAACCTCTTTCTCACAAGTGGGTTCAACCTCCAGCACATTCCAGGCGGCTTGGAGCGAAAGCTGCTGGGTTGAGCACCTTCCGCATGAATCAGCTTCCTGTCAGCACCATCCCCGATGCCCTGCAGGTTCCATCCTGCCCGAGGGATCACGGAAAAATTCCCCGGGTTTGCAGGTCAATGTGGAAGTCCTGTGCGGTGCTGCAGAAATGAGGGGGACGTAAGAAGCAAGATAGGTGTAGATTGCTAATGGTTTAGGGGGCTGGATGGAGTCCCTGCTCTCAAGACTGGCTGCAGGCCATCTGCATTTTCTTGAGCATTTTGGCAGAAGGCAGGAAATAAGAAGAGTGTGTGTGCGTGTGTGCGTGTGCGCATGGATAGAGAGCTGAATGGAAGGTTTGCCTCCAGTAAACACATAGAAGAAGTCTATCAGTGTTTCCTAGCCGTGATAGCTATTGCAGTGGTTAGACTAGGATCTGGGAGATGCGGGTTCAAATGCCCCCCCCCCCCGAGTCATGAAGCTGACCTTGCGTCAGTTAGTGCCTCTCAGCACAGTCTACCTCACAGGGTGGTTGTTGTGAGAACTATGCACACCAATTCGTGCTCCTTGTTGGAAAGTTGCCGTATAAATGTGATAAAAATGAAATGAATTGCTAATTGTCAGTGTACCAGTTGCTGTGGATCACATTTGGGGAGGGTGGTCTTGCACCCAGGTTCTGCTTGCGGGGTTTCCAATGAGCATCTGGTTGGCCACTGTCAGAAGAGGATGCTGCTGCCTTCAAAGGGCCCCCGGCCTGATCAATTGATGGTGGGGGGTGCTTGACACATGACCATTGGGTCATCATCCGGCAGACCCTCAGCCAGTCATGGTGGGGAGCTGATTCTGACCAATCAGGACAGAATAAGGATGGTAAGGGAGAATTTAACCTGCAGTTAGGGCCTGGTGATGGAAGTAGCTAGCCGTGCTTAGGGGTTTGCCAGGTAGGATAAAGCTGTCCCATTCCCGCTGGTGGGAGGAAGAGAATCCCACCAAGGTCTAGAGGTGCCTTTGCAGGAAAAAGAAAAGTGGGTTGTCCTGAGCTGCTACTCCTGTGTTATTGCAGGGCGATGACGCTTTGGACACCTTCCAACTCTACAATTCTATGATTCAAGGAAGAAATTGTTTTCATATAAACAGTTCTGTAGTGGAGGATCGCAAGCACAGTTCGTGTTTAAAGCTGAACTGGCATATCAGACAGAAAATCAGGACTCTTGGCTTTAATACTGAACCGGTCATGCTTTTATCCCGCTCTGAGAGTTTAATAAAAACACAGTTTTTGTTTCCATTGTGCCTCAGCTCTGATTTATACCTAGTACAGGGGATAAGTTGCCACAGGAGCCCCCCCCCCCCAATATCAAGAGTCCTTGCTGTGGGTTTAAATGATACGTTGCCAGCTATCCAGAATCCCCGAATTCTCGGTTGTTAGGGACAGGAAGCGACTAGAGATAAATCCCCTTGGACTCTGGCCTGTTGCCCTGGTCCCATCTTCCTTGAGGGAGAGTGTCTTGGCAAAGAAAAAGGAGCTAAGGGTGGGTGGGTGTGAGAGAGAGAGAGAGAGAGAGAGAGACAGACAGACAGACAGACAGACAGAGACAGAGAGAGAGAGAGAATATGCTATGAACTCAGTGGGACAATTAGCCTGATAATCACAGGCGTTAAGAGAGCTTTTAAAATGCAGATTGCCAACCCAATGGGCATGTGGAGCTGCTGAGATCTGTGCAGCAACATGCAGCTTTGGATTTTAATCAATCCGTACGGCTAATATATGTCTTTGACGTGTGCACCTGCGTGTGGACAGGTGCTACAAAACGGAGTGTGGGTTTGTCCCCGTCCACTTCGGGCCCGAAAAACACACCCCTTCCCTGATTTAGATGGCTGACTTGATAGACCTTGTGCTGGATTCAGGGAGGAGTTTGTGGTGTCCTTTTTTTTTGAAAATAATTTTTATGGGATTTTACAAGTGTAAAGGTAAAGAAAGGTAAAGGAACCCCTGACCATTAGGTCCAGTCACGGATGACTCTGGGGTTGCGGCACTCATCTCGTTTTATTGGCCGGGGAAGCTGGAATACAGCTTCCGGGTCATGTGGCCAGCATGCCTAAGCCGTGCACGGAAACGCCGTTGACCTTCCCGCCAGAGCGGTACCTATTTATCTACTTGCACTTTCGAACAGCTAGGTGGGCAGGAGCTGGGACCGAGCAACGGGAGCTCACCCCGTCGCGGGGATTTGAACCACTGACCTTCTGATCGGCAAGCCCTAGGCTCTGTGGGTTAGACCACAGCGCCACCCTTGTCCCTTTTACAAGTGTAGAATTATGACAACACAAAATACATATCCCTATTTAGAGATTTCTCTGACTCTCCAGGCATCCCATCCTCCCCTCCATGGATCCTACAGTCAACTTTTTCAACTGCATATTCTTTCCTAATTCATGTTTTTTATCTCTCCAAATTGTCCATGGTATTTGTTTGTGGTCTTCTTCATCCGCACCAGGCAGGAAGGCATACGGCAGGCATCCTTTGGCTAAGATGGGTCCTCCCCCCCCCCACAAGCAAATAGACGGTGGGTGGTGGTGGTGATTTTGGTAGTGACCAGGCAGGTTTAACCCCCTCCTCTCCACATGGCACAGCTGCAATACCGATTGTGCCTATTTGTTTTATTTCCATCATCCAGCATCTTGTCTAGTTTGCTTTATTCCTGGTTTATTGCAGCTCAGAGAAATAAGAAAAACTGGGGTGTTTCCTTTTTCATTTCCTGGTACTGTCTGACAGCACTGGCTACCCATTAGTTTTTGGGCCCAGTTCAAAGCACTGCTTTTGACCTTTAAAGCCTTAAGCAGCTCACGATCACCTCTCCCCCTGTGGACCCTGCAACCATCATCTGAAGCCCTCCTTTGTTTGCCTTTTCCACAAGAGGCCCGGAGGGTGGCAACCTGAGAACGGGGCCTTTTCAGTGGTGGCTCCCCGCTTGTGGAATGCCCTCCTCAGGGAGGCTCGCCTGGTGCCATCTTCATATATCTTCAATCACCAGGGAAATCATTCCTCTTTAACCATGCCTTCGGCTTTAAACTATGTGCTTTTAGAGTTGGTGGGATGTTTCAATGTAAACCCCCCCCCTTGGTTTAATGCGTGTATGTGGGGTTTGTTGCTGCTCTTTCACTTTTTGTAAGTTGCCTTGAGTTGGCCTGGTATAAAAAACCTGAAATGATGATGATGATGATGATGATGATGATGTCCCCCTCCCCCATCTCTTCCTCTTATGCCTTCCTTCTCCTTCTGGATTAGTTTGAAGATGAAATTCTGGACATCTGCCTCCAGCTGTTGGACACCAACCCCAAGTTCCTCCAGAACCAGGACAAGGACTGCTCCCGACGCAACAGCCCTGTCTATATCAGTAGGGTGGTGAGCGCCATGGTGAGTTTGGAGCAAGAGGGCAGGCGACCGTGCCAGCGGCAGCCTCCCCAGGCAGCTTCTGCCCAGTCCTAAGGAGATGCTCGCGTTGTCTCCTTCCAGCTCCGCAGAGAGCAGAGTCCTCCTCACACACTCGGTGGCTTTCCTGCGAAGCGGAGATGGCCCAAACACGTGCCCACGGGCTGGCTGCACGATAAGATAACACAAAATTATGTGTTAGGGGACAATTGAATTCTGAAGCGTGTATCAGAGCTTCTGCCGCCTTTTTCAAGTAATTCGTTCTGCAAATATGTCAGCAGGGCTTAGGAGTCCTTCAGCTCCCAGATTTTGAACCTTAAAATTGGGGTGCGAACATCATGCCCTTTTAAATCTCAGAATCCTAGAGTTGGAAGGGACCACGAGGGCCATCTAGTCTAGCCCCCTGCAATGCCGAAATGCTATTTATTTCTTTATGGCTTTTGCACAATTCCCCATAAGACAAGCTCCTCTGGGCAGCATACAAAGGATAAGAAAAATTATGCAATTATGAAAGTGTAACATCGAAAGGAAATAGAGTCATACCTCGGAAGTCAAACGGAATCTGTTCTGGAAGTCCGTTCGACTTCCAAAACATTCGGAAACCAAAGTGTGGCTTCCGATTGGCAGCAGGAAGCTCCTGCAGCCAATCGGAAGCCGCAGAAGCCTGTCGGACGTTTGGGTTCCAAAAGAACGTTCACAAACCGGAACAATCACTTCCGGGTTAGCGGTGTCCGGGAGCCAAAACGTCTGAGTTCCTTCGGGATCCAGGGTCCAACTGTAAAGACAATGAAAGCAGAGCTCACAGCACCATCAAATAAATGCAGGTTTTAAAAAATGGCTATGTAAGTTGTTTTGGAGATGAACAGGGGGAAAGGCCACAAAATGGTCTCCCTGGGAAGGCCATTCCATAACTGGGGCGCCCACTTCATGCGGCTCAATGTGGTGCCTTCCATAGTTCCAGTTACAGGTGGGTAGCCGTGTTGGTCTGCCATAGTCAAAACAAAATAAAAAATTCTTTCCAGTAGTGTGCATGCACACGAAAGCTCATACCAAAACAAAATCAAAAATTCTTTCCAGTAGCACCTTAGAGACCAACTGAGTTTGTTCTTGGTATGAGCTTTCGTGTGCATGCACACTTCTTCAGATACGTATCTGAAGAAGTGTGCATGCACACGAAAGCTCATACCAAGAACAAACTCAGTTGGTCTCTAAGGTGCTACTGGAAAGAATTTTTGATTTTGTTTTGACTATGGCAGACCAACACGGCTACCCACCTGTAACTGGAACCAAGAACAAACTTAGTTGGTCTCTAAGGTGCTACTGGAAAGAATTTTTTATTTTGTTTTGACTATGGCAGACCAACACGGCTACCCACCTGTAACTGGGGTGCCCACTGCATTTCATTCAGTAGAGGCACCCGGACTGGGACCTCCAAAGAGGGCTTCAGGCTTTGGGCAGATAAATATGATCCCTTGGCTCCAGGCATGGGCGTACCCCCCGAAGCAAAAAAAATAAAAGTTAAATGGTTATTGGCAGCCTAAAAGGAAAAAAACCTGGTCTTTCTCCCCCTCCCAAAATCTCAAAAACAATTGAGCTCTTGGCTGACACTGTGTGTGTGTGTTGCTGCAAGGGAGCTTTGGAAACTGAGTTCCCTTGCATGGTGAGTAGTTCCTTTGCGAGGGCTGAGGATCCTGGGAAACTGAGTTTTTCAGCCATTTGGGGCTTTCTGTTTGGGGGGGGAAGTTTTTCTGTTTTTTGAAGCTGTTTTTGTTTGCTGTTTACATAATGTGGTCAGTAATCTAAAAAAAAAGGTCAACAACTTTGAGCTGAACCCCAAAAAACAGGGGTAGATCACTGCTGAAAGTAGATCACAGTCTCTTGGGAGTTGGCCACCCCTGGTATAAGACATGTAACTAGAATAATTTTAAAAATCAAGCAAATAATTGTAATAACTACCGTAATAAAGCACTGCTATAATTATATATAATTTTCCTAAAATTTTGGTTTCATTCGCCTTTCCGTGCTGAAATGTCACAACCTGAACGACCATGGCTTGCCCCCCCCCTAGTTTTGATCCTGGGTACGCCCCTGGCTCCAGGCTGTCTTGCACCTGGACTCTGGAAACCCCACCCAATCTGTGCAAATGGTTCCTTCAGCTGCTGAGCCACCTGTCCACATCCTCCTCCTCTTGTTGTGTCTCGGGGTGCAGGTGAACTGCAACGATGACCAAGGCATCCTGCTGGGGCGCTGGGACAACCAGTATGACGACGGCGTGAGCCCCATGGCCTGGAACGGGAGCGTGGACATTCTCCAGAGGTGGCAGAGATATGGGTGCCAGCCGGTCCGGTACGGGCAGTGCTGGGTCTTTGCCGCTGTGGCCTGCACAGGTGAGGGGTCCTCAGTGAGGAAGCAGAAAGGGGCTGGCTCCTTGGCTCACCCCCATCACAAGCAGCATTTGGGGAATACCATGGCTCCCCCACATCAAAACACACCCAAGCCCCTTTATAAAAAGTGCATTAGGGGAGACGGTTCTGGTATATTCTGCAACCCCTTGTTCTACCGTTCTCTGTAGCAGGGAGCCATTTCCTCACCCTCTCCGTGGGGGAACATGCCCAATGCCCCCTTCCATGGCACACCAGGGGCAAACTAATAATAATAAAATGTGTTTGGGGGGGGCTATTGTTTTGTTGCTTTTGTTTTAGCTGCCGGTATTTATTTGTTTTTTTATTTTGCATTTTTATCTTGTGAATGCCCTAAGATTTTCTGATGAAGGGCTGTATGTAAATCTAATTAATAATAATAATAAAATAACACACTTGGGCTTGTGCACCCTCCCTTTGGGAAGAAGGCAGCTGGTTCCGCCTTCGTTATTTTTGCTTGTTAATATTTCATTGTAGGACCAGAATGATTGCAGATGCAAGTATATCTGTAGAGCCAGCCATGCCTGGAGCGAGTGTCTCCCTCATTTGGGAGCTTGGCAGGTCTGTTGGGCACGTTCCACGAATCGTTCACCTCTTCCTCTTCTGCCTCCCTCCTTCCCTCCCTCCCTCCCCAGTGCTGAGGTCCCTGGGGGTCCCCACCCGCGTGGTCACAAACTACAACTCTGCCCACGACACCAACGGCAACTTGGTCATAGAGCAGTATTTGGATGAGAACGGGAAGCTGCAGCAGGGGAACCGGGAGCTCATCTGGTGAGTGGACGTCCGGTGGGTGTTTGGGACCAGGGCCGTCTTAAGCCTATCCTGCGCCGTGGTGCAGGGATCTCTCCGGCGCCCCCACGCCCCCCCATCCTTTGGCAAACAGCGCCCGCTCGGGACCCCTCGTGTTCCTTCCCCCGCCCCGCGCCCTACTCCAGTCCTGCGCAGCGGCAGGCTGGAGAAGCGTTCAGAGGAGCAGCAGCCGCCAGGGATCGTGCCCCGCTCGGGACCCCTTGGGTTCCTTCCCGTCGCCCCGCGCCCTACTCCAGTCCTGCGCAGCGGCAGGCTGGAGAAGCGCTCAAAGGAGCGGCGGCAAGTGGCGTAGCGTGGGTTGTCAGCACCCGGGGCAAGGCAAGTAATTTGCGCCCCCTAACCCAACCAGATGCCTAAGGGAAATCTGCAAGCAGGATCAAAGCATAACATCACCCTCCCCTTCTGTGGATTGCAGGAAGCATTTCTGCTATTGAGGCCAAGCTGCTTAAAGCACAGGAACCCCTTTGAACCAGAATGGGAAATATTCTCTGCATGAGCAGGGGCAAGTGAGGAGCAGAGAGCAGTCATTTTGTCATGTAGGAGGCCACTAGCCCTTTAAGACAAACCTTGGATGACCAATTGAGGAGCGGATCGAGGCCGCTTTTGTGTGCATGCACACTTCTTCAGATACACTGAAATAGAAATCACCAGACCCTTAGGTATAGTGAGAGGGTGGGGAGGGGTATTACTCAGAAGGGTGGTGGGAATGGGTGATTGGCTGATAGGTGTGGTAAACCTGTTGACAACTTAAGGACAGCAATTGGTCTTACAGGACCAATTTCAGTGTATCTGAAGTAGTGTGTGTTATTTTATGTGCATGCACACAATAGCTCATACCAAGAACAAACTTAGTTGGTCTCTAAGGTGCTACTGGAAGGAATTTTTTTAAATTTTGTTTTGACTACAGCAGACCAACATGGCTACCTACTGTAACTAGAACACAGAGGAGAATGCATTAATATAAGCTACTATTATTATCACAACAATTGAAACGCAATACTCAAAACGGTTTAAAGCAAGCAGAGAAACTCCCAGTTTGTCTTTTGGTTCCTTAGGGAAACGTGCAGAAGGAACAATTAACCAGAAACAGAGTATCAGCAACAATAGGCAAAGTTAGAAAACACCGGACTTCCGGTTGAGGTGCCGATCAATGGCGGACGGGAGTTTTACCGCTCCGTCCTCCGTTAGGCTATAGGGGCTACCGTGCCTGCGCCACGGGTCCCTTAGAGCCACGGGAAGAGCGTCCCGTGGACCTTTGGCTTCGTGGGTCCCAGACGTGTCGTCTCCGCTCCTGATTGACCCTCGTAAGGGGGGAAATCAGGCGAGCGGAGCTCCGGCACGGGACTGAAGGAGCGACTGCCTGCGGAGGATCAAAGCAGCGATCCCGCCAGATGTGAGCACCCGGCACTTCCGAAACAGAAAAATTCAAAAGAAACTCTGTAAGTAAAAGTTTTGGACTTTGTGACAAGTTTGGAGAATACTGCTTGCAGAGGAACTTTAAAAGGAAGCCTGTTCCCTTTGAACTGTTCGTATGAACTTGGTAGCGCTAAAGGATTAAAGCCGCGTCTAACGGAAAAGTTTTGCGAACTCTGCCAAACTTCTTAAAAGTTGTTTAAAAGTAACTTAAAGGATGTTTAGAGACTTAAAAACTGTTGATATGGCAAAAGAAGACACCGCTCCCCCTCAGGACTAGGATTCCGGGCCGGTAGCGGGCTGCAATACATTGTTGCCATTTTTTTTCTCGCTGTTGGTGCTTCATTGTTTCAGTGACTGTTTACCAGTGGAGACATTTGGACTCTTTTGTAGCCAGTTACATGCTATTTTGTGGACTTGGTGGTAACATTGCAAGGGAAAAACAGATATTGACTTGGGCTATTTAAAATAGACTCTTCTTGACATTAAGGCATTTATAACTTTGGAGAACTGTAAACTCTTAGCCTAAAAAGGCTGGACTTTCGGACTGGTGGGGACTCCTGGCTCAGCAGGCTCTTTGTTCTCAGAAGAGAGCTGCTGGCCACCTGGTGTTTACTTTTGGGACTGTTGGTCTTCTGCTGTGAATGTCTGAGATTGTTACCATAGCAACTGGAGTGACCTTGAGATTACAATTGCAGAGCCCACAGGAAATGGACACTAGATCTAAAACAACTGGTGCTAGCTCTGCACAAAAAAGAGGCTCTGTTTCCCTAACTCTGCAGGAGCAAATGGAGAAATTGGTTGCAAGCGTGGCAGAAGTTACAGCAGGATTGAAAAATGTCACAGAGGGGCTGAAGCAAACACAAGATTCAGTTGCCTCTGCAATAGAAAAACTCCAAGTGGATATAAAATCTGATATAAAAAATTCTACCCAGACTCTCGAAAAATCAATTGGCCAGATTGAGGAGAACGTAAGGAAAAACAGAGACGAAATTAATAAAATTGGGCAGGAGGTGACCACACTGAAAAAGGACTCTGAGGAAATTAAAGTGGTCAGAGAAAAAATAAAAAAAGTGGAAGAAAAGTTGGACAATTTAGACTTGGAGCAGTTGGAGAATATTGGAACACGACAGAGGTCTGTGGAGGAATCTCTCGCCTTTCTGCAACTACATCAGAGAGAGGGAAACATCCGTCTAAGGGGTCTTCCAGAATTGGAAGGAGAAGACCTAAAAGCTTATATTGCGGAGGTGTTTTCAACATATTGGGAATTAGAAGAGGTAGACGTCTCAGCACGCATAGTGAAGGCCTTCAGATTTGGACCCAGAGGTTCCAGAGGAAAGAAAAGCACCAAGGCAGTCAGCGACTGTTTGTTGGTGCTGCACGATAGACACGACAGAGACTACTTCCTGGACTTGCACTACAGAAACAACCTCGTGGTACAGCAGAACAAAGTAATTCTTTATAAGGACATCCCCAGGTACTTTTTAGACAAAAGAGCTCCTTACAACGATTTGGTTACAGAGTTAAGAAGAAAAAAGATCTCCTTCAGTTGGGAGTTTCCTGAAGGCCTCGCATTTACGTTTGAAGGGAAAAAGATAAGAATAAGATCTCTGACGGATAAACAAAAGTTTCTGGACAAGCACCTGGAGCAGTTTGAAGGAACTGCACTTGATCCAGCACAACTCTACAAGCTTCCAGGGCTATTTCCACCGCCGTCGAGACCCGAAGGGCCGAGTCAAGATCCAGAGGAGGACAAGAAAGGAGAAGCATCTGGAGGAGCAGAATAAATAAAGGAAAATGACGCTTAAACTAACAACATGGAATGTTCGGGGATTAAATCAGAGACCAAAGAGACGCAGAGTGTTTTATAGCCTAGAAAAGAAGAATTTAGACATAATATGTCTACAGGAGACTCACATAGTTCGACGTCACAGAAGATTATTACAGAACAAGAAACTAGGCCAAGAGTTCATATCATCGGATAAAGTCAAGAAGAGAGGAGTTGTAATATATGCAAAGGAGAAATATAGCCCAAGACAGCTATTTAAAGATGAGGAAGGAAGATACATCGCAATTGAAATCAACGTACAAGGCGAAAAATTTTTGATTCTGGGACTTTACGCACCAAATGATGGAAAGTCGATTTTCTACAAAAAAATACATGACTTGCTGTTGGAGTATATGGACTATAAGGTAGTGTGCCTTGGAGATTTTAATGGGGCAGTTTCCACATTAATGGACAGATCACAAAGAACTAAATTAACGAATGATGGGAAGCTCCCAAGGACTTTTTTTGAAATGGTGGATAATTTGAATTTGGTGGATTCCTGGAGATTAAAAAACCCTACAGAAACAGAGGCAACGTATTACAGTGAATCTCAGCAGTCATGGTCAAGGATAGATTACATTTGGATCTCGAATGAATTGGCTCCAAAAATACAAAAGGCAGAAATCGGCCCCAAAATACTTTCAGACCACAACCCGGTACAGTTAAATTTAAAAATGATTTCCAAGGACTCTTTCAGATGGAGAATGGATGACGCACTGATGAGAGATACCAAGCTAGTAGAAAAAGCGGCAAAAAAGATGAAAGAATATTTTCAAATGAATTGGAGTTCCGAAGTGGAGAAAAGAATTGCTTGGGATGCAAGTAAAGCGGTAATGAGAGGATTCCTCATAAGTGAAAAGGCGAAAAAGAAGAAACAACAAAATTTAGAAATGGAGAGATTGTTGAAATTAATTAAAGAAAAGGAAAAGCAACTAAGAGGGCATCCCAGATGTGGTAAAATTCAAAAAGAAATTAAATACTTGCAATCCCAATATGCAAATATTATGAATCAGGACATTGAATGGAAAGTAAAAATGATGAAACAAAGGACATTTGAATCTGCTAATAAATGTGGAAAACTACTAGCCTGGCAATTAAAGAAAAGACAAAAAGCCAACGTCATCACAAATTTGGTAGTAAATGAAAAAAACGTAGAGAAACCAGAGGAAATCAGATGGCATTTTCAGAGATTCTACAAGCAACTGTACAAGGCGGAGAAGATAGATGAAGCAGAGATAGACCGATTTCTGGAAAAGAATGGATTGCAAAAAGTCCCAGAGGAAAAGTTAACAATTCTCAACCACCCAATATCGACACAAGAGATGGAAGATGCAATAAACAATATGCAATTGGGGAAGGCCCCAGGACCGGATGGACTATCAGCAAAATATTATAAGACATTAAAAGACTGGCTATTGCAGCCATTAAGAGAAATTTGCAACAAGATACTAGAAGGAGATAGGGCACCAGAGACGTGGAAAGAAGCCTTTATCACACTGATTCCAAAACCAGATACAGATAAGACTCAAATGAAAAATTATCGTCCAATATCCCTGTTGAATGTGGATTATAAAATTTTTGCAAATGTTTTGGCTACAAGGTTGAAAAGAGTGCTGAAAGATTATATACATAGAGACCAAGCAGGTTTCCTACCAGGAAGACAAATAAGCAACAATACGAGAATCATCGTGGACATTTTAGAAAAACTGGAGAGAGACATAAACATAGATGCGGCACTTTTGTTTGTTGATGCAGAGAAAGCATTTGATAAAGTATCTTGGATATTTATGAAAAAGAATTTGCAAAAGATGGGAGTTGGAGAAAAATTTTTAAATGGCATTAAGGCCATCTATACAGAACAAAGAGCAAAAGTAATAGTAAATAGTGTGATATCGGAGGAGATTGAAGTTGAGAAAGGAACAAGACAAGGGTGCCCTATCTCCCCTTTATTATTTATTACGGTCCTGGAAGTCCTCCTGAATATGATTCGAAAAGATAAATGACAAAAGGAATTAGAGTGGGAGAGAAAGAATATAAATTACGCGCCTTTGCAGATGATTTGATGTTATCCCTTCAAGAACCCGAAAGCAGTGTCCCCAGAGCTTTGGAATTAATTGAACAATTTGGACGTGTAGCTGGCTTCAAATTGAATAAACAGAAAACCAAAGTTTTAGGCAAAAATTTGAGTGCAGAACAGATTCAAAGAATACAAGAATCCACTGGACTTAATTTTGTTAAAACTGTAAAATATTTAGGTGTCAATCTCACAGCTAAGAACTTGAACCTGTACAAGGATAATTATGAAAAACTGTGGATGGAGATAAAAAAAGATATGGAAATTTGGACAAGACTCAAACTGTCATTAATGGGAAGAATTGCAGTGGTTAAAATGAATGTCCTACCAAGGATGCTGTTTCTTTTCCAAGCCATACCGATCTTGGACAAATTGGACTGCTTCAAGAAATGGCAAAAGGACTTATCGAAGTTTATATGGCAGGGCAAAAAGCCCAGAATCAAGTTTAAGATTTTAACAGACTCTAAAGAGAGAGGAGGCTTTGCCCTGCCGGATTTAAGACTTTATTTTGAAGCTGCAGCCTTTTGCTGGTTAAAAGATTGGTTTAAATTAGAAAATGTTGATGTGTTGGACTTGGAAGGTCATGATAATATGTTCGGTTGGCATGCATACCTCTGGTATGACAAGGCTAAAATTCCACAGAACTTTTAAGACTCATATAGTTAGAAAATCCCTGTATCAGGTTTGGATTAGATACAAAGACTTGTTGGAGAGAAAGACACCTAGATGGATCTCCCCAGTGGAGGCCAAGGCCTATAAGAGACCGAACATGTCTGCGAACTGGTTAAGATATATGGACATACTGCAGCAGGATGGGGACGTATTTAAGATGAAAAGTTATGACCAAGTTAAAAGTCAGGTCCCCGACTGGCTGCAGTATCATCAGGTGTACGAAACATTTAAAATGGACAAAAAAATTGGTTTTCAGGTAGAAAAATCAAAACTGGAGACAGAACTGATAGAATCGAACTTTAAGAACCTTTCCAAAATGTATAATCTCTTGCTAGAGTGGCATACCAAAGATGAATTGGTTAAATCGTCAATGATAGATTGGGCGAAAGATGTAGGACATAATATTATGATGGATGACTGGGAGAGACTGTGGCAGAAAGGTATCAAATTTACTGCTTGTAATAGTTTAAGAGAAAACATAATGAAAATGATGTATAGATGGTATTTGACACCAGTTAAGATAGCTAAAATGAACACCAAAATGTCAGATGTATGCTGGAAATGTAAACATGCGAAAGGTACCTTTTTTCATATGTGGTGGTTGTGCCCAGTGGTGAATGCCTTCTGGGATAAGATTTATAATGAACTTAAGAAGGTAATGAAAGTTACCTTTTGTAAGAAACCAGAGGCATTCCTTCTGAGCATGACCAATGAAGAGATACCCAGTCAGGACAGAGTCTTTTTTATGTATGCCACGACAGCAGCTAGAATTTTATTGGCAAGAACATGGAAAGGAGAAGAAATACCAACGGTGGAAGAATGGCAGATGAAGATGATGGAATATATGGAACTTGCAGACCTGACCGCCAGAATCCGGGACCAGAGGGAGGAGAGGGTGTCACAGGATTGGAAAAAATTTAAAGATTATTTAGTTAAATCAGTTAAATTGAATATTTGAGCAGAATCAAATAGAATAGCGGCTTTAGTAGTTCTATGTTAGATAATTGTTAAAAAGATATTTCTTTTTCTGGTAATAACGATTTATTGGTTAAAGAATAGGTTAAGATTTTGGATTTAAATTTGGATTTATATCCGATAAAGTATTAAGCAAGTTAAGTCAAGATTATGAAGAAATAAGATATATGATAATGGAATAAGAGATAAAGCTACCCATAATATATGTATGATTGTGTAGACAGTGGAAGGAGCAGGGGAAGTCTTTTAAATAAGAAGATAAGATTAAGATAAGTACAAAGTTAGGTGTATTCAAGGTTTGTATGTGTTTCTTTTTTTATGTTTTTATATTGTCATTGTTTGTATTTTGTGTTTCTTATAATGTGTATATGTATGTTTTCTTTCTTGTATTATTGGAAAATAATAAATTCTTATAAAAAAAAAAAAAAAAAAAAAGTTAGAAAACACCACCTCTTTTCAGAGGCTCTCAGATTAGGAGCATCTCACTCACCTCAGTCTGAGAGAGAGAGAGAGAGAGAGAGAGAAAAGTATCGGTAACGTGGAAAGCTTTTCCTACACGGCTCCCTGCGTCATTTGCTGGTGGGGGGGGGAGAGCCTGGCTTTGTGCATTAATGCAGGCTGGGGGGGGGTTGTTTTCTTAAAGGCGCACGTGTGCCCAAAGTTGGTGCGCCGTCTTCGGGGCGCGCGAGCCAAGGTGCCCTCCTCCTCTTTCTCCCGTCTCGGGAAGCCGAGGAGCTGGCCGGGTTGCAATCGGGAATGGACAGCCGGCAGGAAGGGGCTGGAGCCCAGCGCCCGAGTGGGAGGATCCGCTGCAGGAGCGGACGACGCGGGGACGAGAGAGGGGTTGAGGAGCGGATCGAGGCCGCTGGGTTGCCAAGATGCTGCTGGGGAGGTTGCGCGCACGGCCGGGTGCGCTCACCCAGCGCTGGGGCCGCTTTTGGAGAGGGGCCAAAAACAATATCCGTGCTTCCCCAAAGACCCCTTGGCTCCTCATCTGCTCATCTGCTCCCCCCCCCGCCTCCACCCCTGGCTTTCCAGAGCGGCAGGGGCAGAGAGCTGCGGGGCTCTGCGCGCCCTTCCAGTGCTCCCGGGACGGGATGCGAGGGCGGCCAGCTCGCAGCCCGCCCGGGAGTGGCATGGGCGGCAGAGGCTGTGCTGCCGGCGCGCGAGCGCCCGGCCGCCAGCCCACCCGTGGGGGCGGGGGCGGGTTGGGGAGGGGGCGCCCGGTATGCCGGCGGGCTCACGGGGGCGCCCCTGGGGGGCCCGGCGCCCTGGCGCGCCGCGCCACTAGCCCCTATGGGTGAGACGGCTCTGTTTGGGACACCCCAAAAATGCATGCAGCATCTTGGACCTGTCAGTCTGATAGCTTTGCCTAAGTACGAGGTGCTGGGCTCAGACCCCAGGGCTCTGTCCATGAAGGAACTTTAGGGTTCCTGGTGGTGCAGCTAGCAGGGAACTGAGTCAATAACAAGAGCTTCCTTGGGGGGTTTTAAGCAGAGGTTGGATGGCCATCTGTCAGGGAGAGATGCATTGCAGGGGGTTGGACTGGGTGACCCTTGGGGATTCCACCCAATTCTATAATTCTACAATTCTCCTATGGCAGGCTCAAGTCAAAGCGCTGTCATTTATTCCATGTATCAAGAATACTGGGTGAAGCAGGCACCCCTAGGAAGCAGTCAATAGAAGCCTGTCCGGAGTTCCTCTATCTCCCTAGAGATAGACCTCACACAGAAATGGCGCTGCAGTGATAACAACTTTGCACAATCTCATGATGCACAGCGTGAGACCATCAACTGATAAATTTTCTCAGCGTGCAACCCTTTTTCACTAAGCCTACCCTGTGGCTAAGAAGTCCAGAGTTTCCTCTTTGGAGGTTTCTCCTCTTGGTTCTGAACTAGCAAAGCAACAAAGAGAGGGGCGATATACCCGTGTTCGTGCCATGCCTGCTCAAGAGAAAGGTGGTCAACCTCTCTAACTCTGAATTGGAAACAATTGTGGTGGAAGATTTACGATGTGGGCCTTAAATAGCAGATTGTAAACAGTTTAATCTTTATTTAGTTTTTAATGTTTGGTGCCTTACTACGTTTTTGCAGTGGCATAGCAAGCCTCTGTGCTGCTGGGGGTGGCGGCAGCACAGAGGCACCCCCCTGGGGGAGGGGCACGACGCGTGCATCATGACATCATCGTCCCCCTTTCCGCGGCTTTTTTTCGGAGGGGGGGTGGGCCAGTGAGGAGGGGGTGTCATGCCAGTGACAAGCGTGACAACCCCCTCGCTGGCCCGCCCCCGCCGAAAAAAAGCAGCGGAAAGGGGGAAAAGAGAAGCAGAGCAGGCGCTTGAATGCGCCTGCTCTGCTTCCTTTCCCCCCTCCCAGCGGTTTTTTTCGGCGGGGGTGGGCCAGCGAGGAGGGGGTGTCATGCCAGCGTGACACCCCCTCCTCGCTGGCCCACCCCCCCCGCCGAAAAATAGCCGCTGGAAGGGGGAAAAGGCGACATGCCCCCGTTCGGGCCGCCCGGCGGGGTGGGGTGCAAGGGGCGGCCAAAGTGTCACCCCCCCTCCCCTGGAACTAGGGGTGACCCGCCTCCCTTGCTACGCCCCTGCATTTTTGTATATGTTTTAAGCTGCCCAGAGTGGCTGGGGAAACCCAACCAGGTGGGCGGGGTATAAAGAATAAAAAATTTAAGCTGTTGTGCTGCTGGAAGCAGGCAGACACCAGCAAGATTTGCATTTCAGACCTTGATAGGTGTCTGATACTTGGGGAATAAGAGCATCCCATCATGACCGGTGCTAGGGCTTCTTGCGCCCTGGTGCCCCCCCCAACCAAAGCCTGCTTTAGCGGGAGGGGGGGTGGTGGAGAGGCAAGCAGCAGTTTCTCCGCTGTAGCAGAGAAGCTGCTGCTTGCCCGTCCCGCCCCCCGCCAAAGCCTGCTTTAGCGGGAGCCGGGGGTGGTGTAGGGGGCAAGCAGCACCTCTCCGCTACAGCGGAGAAGCTGCTGCTAGCCCGTCCTGCCCCCCCCGCCCAAGCCTGGCCAGCACCCCTCCATTTTGGCGCCCTAGGCAATTGCTTAGTTCACCTAAATGGATGCGCCAGCCCTGCATCCCATAGCGGTTTTTTAACATCTTGCACAGCGAGGGTGCCTGGCACTCATCAGGAACACCTAGGAGAGAAATTCCATGCGTGGGAGCTGAGAATTTTCCAGCTGGGCGCTGGTCAAACGCCTCTGGAATGTGAGGGTCCTTTGGAGAAATGCAGAAGGTGCCTCTCTTATCGTACCTCCCTCCCTCCCTCCCTCCCCCCTTTTCTCTGCCTCCCACAGGAATTATCACTGCTGGAACGAATCCTGGATGACCCGCCAAGATCTCCCAAGCGGGTATGATGGCTGGCAGGCTGTGGACCCAACTCCCCAGGAAAAAAGTGAAGGTAACTCTGCCCAGAGCGCCAGCCAATAGCATCCTCCTGCATCCCAGCGCCCTGCAGAGGTTTAGGGCTACAGCTCCCAGCCCCATAGGCAGGCCCCAAAGGATTTGGGGTGGGAGGAGGTTGTCTGTGTTGTTGAACTGAAGGACAGGATAGAGCTTTAATAGAATAAAGGAATGATGTCTAAAAGGCAGGCAACGATGACGACCACTTATTACAGGTAGGCACATATCTCTAATGTACGCCAATTTCCTATCATCGCTTTGGCTGGGAGGTTTAGCAGAGCTGGGAATGTACGCAATTAAGGGACAAAGAACAAGAGGCGTCCGCTGGCTTGATTATTCCCCTAACGCTCAATACAGTGGGACCTTGGTTCTCAAACACCTTGGTACTCAAACAACTTGGAACCCAAACACTGCAAACCCGGAAGTAAGTGTTTCGGTTTGCAAACATTTTTTGGAAGTCAAACATGCTCCGTTTTGAGTGCCGCACTTTCGTTTTGAGTGTTACGCTGAGGTCTGTCTCTTTTTGCTATTTATTTTGCGGTTTTGTTTTTGTGGCTCTTTTTCGTTTTGTTTTTGTGACTGTGTGTAACCCAGTTCAGCTACTGGTGGATTGATTGTGTGTGTGGCTGCAGTACATGGTTTATTGCTTTCATTTTATGGCTCGAATGGTCTCGTTAGATAGTAAAATTCATGTTAAATTGCTGTTTTAGGGGTTGTTTTTAAAAGTCTGGAATGGATTAATCCATTTTGCATTACTTTCTATGGGAAAGCGCCTTGGTTTTGGAACGCTTTGGTTTTGGAACGGACTTCCGGAACGGATTAAGTTTGAGAACCAAGGTACCGCTGCATGCTGATTCCTCACAAAGTGGGGGAATTGCTGCAGCTCTGTGCTAGCAGAGCAGCTGGCTTTGCATCCAGGAGGTCCCAGGTCTCATCTCTGAATGGCAGCAGCTCCAGGTAGAGCCAGGGAGGTCCCCCATTTCAAAGAATCGTTGAGTTGGAAGGGACCCTCAAGGGTCATTTAGTCCAACCCCCCACTGCAATGCAGGACCCACAGCTAACCCTGAAAGCCAGCCAGTAGGTGTAGACCAGGGGCCAGCAAACTTTTTCAGCAGGGGGCCGGTCCACTGTCCCTCGGACCTTGGGGGGGGGACTATATTTTTGAAGAAGAAGAAATGAACAAATTCCTATGCCCCACAAATAACCCAGAGATGCATTTTAAATAAAAGCACACATTCTACTCATGTAAAAACACCAGGCAGGCCCCACAAATAACCCAGAGATGCATTTTAAATAAAAGGACACATTCTACTCATGTAAAAACACACTGATTCCCGGACCGTCTGCGGGCCGGATTGAGGTGATTGGGCCGCACCCTCCCTCCCTTGCTGGCCGCCCCTGCAGCTCTGCCCCGGCAGCACCGAAAATAGCCCCCCCCTTTCCAGTGGCCCCTCTCCTCTGCCAGGTTCGCATCTCTGCTCCTCCACATGCAGCTGCTGGGTGACCTTGGGCTAGTCACACTTCTCTGAAGTCTCTCAGCCCCACTCACCTCACAGAGTGTTTGTTGTGGGGGAGGAAGGGAAAGGAGAATGTTAGCTGCTTTGAGACTCCTTCAGGTAGTGAAAAGCAGGATATCAAATCCAAACTCTTCTTCTTCTTTTTTCCCATTTGATTTTATATATTAAAAATTCAAATCATACCACAACACTTTCCAAAAGTACAAGATTCCCACAAGTCTCTGGACTTCCCTCCTCCCCCTCGTTGGGTCTCATTATTAAGCCTTTTGTCCTGCATCTTTTTATAATAATCTAGATTTTTGTATCTCCGATGTTTCCATAGTTCTTGTTACATTACAAGTGTTATTACAATCCCGCTAACGATTTTAACAGTTTACAGTGGTCTCTAAGGTAAATTATAAATTCCCCCCATTCTTTATTAAAGTTTTGGTCTTCCTGGTTCTTGATCTTTCCGGTCAATTTTACCATTTCGACACAGTCCATCAACTTGATCTGCCATTCTTCTCCGGTAGAGTCGTGTGAGGTCGTCTTGGTTCTGGAATGGGATGTCTCCTCCTGGGCTGCCTCGTTTCTCATCCTCGCGCAGCCAGTGTACGTTTTAATATTCCTCTGGTCGATGGCTTCTTTCTCCTCGCAGGAGTCTATTGCTGTGGCCCCACTCCGGTCCGAGCTGTCAAGGAAGGAGACCTGAAGCTGAAGTATGACGTGAAGTTTGTCTTCGCCGAGGTCAACGCAGACGTGGCCTACTTGATGCTGCAGAGCGACATGTCTCGGAAGAGGGCCAACTACTCCTCTCTGGTGGGAAAGCACATCAGTACCAAGAGCGTGGGCAGGGATGCCAAGGAGGACATCACCCACAACTACAAGTACCCAGAAGGTACCCACAGCATCTCCAGGTTGTAGAGATGTGGGAGGGAGGGAGGGAGGGAATACTAGATTCAGGGAAATCTATGCCCACGGAAGTCATTTTCTAAACTTTCAATAATGACAAAGATTCATGTCTCTGAATTTAAGGATGAGGATTCACATCAATTTCCCAAACTTCTGTATTTATTTATAAAAAACATTTATAGACCGCTGTTTCATTAAAAAAAAGGTCAAAGCGGTTTACAACAAAAATACACAAAGCCACACACAGTGCAAACCATACCAATTTATTTTTTTAATGGACATCAAATAAGATGCTTTCTTATTTATTTCATGAAATTTATGCGTTGCTTGATTGTAGGAAAAGAAACTTCAATGTGGTTTACCCAAAAAAAAAAGAAAAGTATTCTTAATTGTTTGCATGGGCCTGGAGGAAGATAAAACCTTTGGAAGGCATTTAAAAAGTTGGTGCAGAGGCACTTGCTGGATCTCTAGTGGCAGAGAGTTCCATAAGGCTGAGCCAATGACGTGAAAGGCTCGGCTCCTTGTTGTGAAATGAGCCTCACCAGCAATGCTCCTGCAGATGATCTCAGTGATCAAGCAGAGATATCAGGGTTCATAGGATCCCTGAGCTACCCTGGATCTGAGTTGTTCAGGGCTGTGCAAATTAATAATAGGATCTTTGCATCTCCGTGTGATACACGAAGGAAAGAGGCATCCTAGGCATGTGCAGAGACCTTTTGGAAACTAAGCACAGAGAGCAGGCATGCCGTGGTTGATGAAGATTCTAGCAAGCTCAGGGGCAGGTCTTATTAAAGCAGTGGTTCTCAAAGTGGGTGACACCACTCCCTGGGGGGCACTGAGAGGCAGGAAGTGCAAATGGCCGCCAGACTTTGAAAAGCTGGTCTCATTGGATCAACTAAACTAAGTAGTTGTCGCTGGATTTTGAGTACATGTGGAAATTAGTTGTTACCATTTTGAATTTTATTTTGGCATTCTCTTCCTTAGGACGTCCTGCAGACCGCTATTCTGAATGGACTGAGAGGGCTCAGCTGCTAGAGCATGAGACTCTTAGTATCAGGGTTGTGGGTTCAAGCCCCACGTTGCGCCAAAGATTCCTGCATTGCAGGGGGTTGGACTAGATGAGCCTCGTGGTTCCCTCCAACTCTGCAATTCTATGCTTTTACAGGGTGGGGGGGCACTAGGGATGGGGCTGATGGATGGCGGTGCCCCCAAAGTATTGCAGGCTCTGTCCCATGCAGCTCCTGGCACATTGCTGGCACTGAGCAAGGGGGAGGCCTTAGTTGTTTCTTCTTCCATTTTTGCAGACTCGGAGGAGGAGAGGTCCGTCTTTGAGAAGGCGAAGCACCAGAAGGTCTACCCGCCTGCAGAAGAGGGCTTGAAAGTCAAGATCAAGGCCTCCGAGGGGATGAACAACGGCTGTGACTTCGACGTCTTTGCCGTCATCAACAACAACACGGGAACCGAGCGGCAGTGCCGGCTTATGTTTGGCGCCCGGACCATCACCTACAACGGGACGCTGGGGCCAGAATGCGGGAGCAAAGACCTGCTCAACGTCAACCTGGAGCCCTACGCAGGTAAAGACAGATGAGAGCAGGCGATCTACCTACCTTCTCCATCCCCTAATCGTATGGACCCGTGAAGCTCCCTTAGGAAGAGTCAGATCAAGCTTAGAATGATCCGACTCAGCTTCCTGCAGCCTGCTGCTTTCAAAAGGAGAGCCCTGCTGAATAAGGCCAGATCCTGTTCCTGCAGTGGCCAATCAGGAGTCCCCGGGAAGCCCGCAAGTAGGATCTGAATCCCACCTGCCATTCCCAGCCATTGGGATTCAGAAGCATTGCTGCCCCCAAGAGTGGAGCTAACCACTGACAGACTTCTCCTCCTCCTCCTCCTCCTCCATGGATTTGCCATCCATATTGATGGCCATCCATATTGGTGGCCATCACGGCCTCCTGGGGCAAGGAGTTCCATAGTTTAACAATGCACTGTGTAAAGAAGCACCTTCTCTTATGTGTCCTGTTATCTTTTAGTGTTCCGTTAGTTCTCTCCATCCACTTTCCCCTCACCACACATAATTTTACAAACTTCCATCATGTTGCCTCTAGCTTCCCTTTTCTCTAAACTGAAAAGTCCTAAGTCTTTCCTCATAGGGGAGGAGCCTCTCCAGCCGCTTGATCATTTTGGTTTCCCTCTTCTGAATCTTTTCCAACTCTACAACATCCTTTTTGAGGTGGTGCTGGACCTCACCATCAGGGGTCCCTTTATATGGAACTGTACACAGCAGGCCAAAGGAGGTCGCGCTATAGATTTAGATAATGGCATTCTTGATACTGGCAGTCTTGTTTCCCCCTTTCCCCCTAATGATCCCTAGCACGGAATTTCCCTTTTCCACAATTACCCACTTCCCCGAGCTCTCCATTGTGGCCCCAAGGTCTCACTCCTGGTCCATCACCTTCAATGCAGACACCAGGAGTGTAGATGTGAAATTAATACATATAGATTGCCATGGCATGCATCACTGTACACTTATTTTGATTGAATTGCATTCACTGTTTTGCCACCCATTCACATCAATTGGAGAGGTCCTCTTGGAGCTCTTTCTGTTTTTAATGACCTTCAGCAATTTAGTATATCAAACATTTCCCAAACATTACTGCCTTTCTACGTCCTCCCCCTCCACGAAACTGCAGCCAGGTGTGTGTATGTGTGTGTGTGTGTGTGTGTGTGTGTGTGTCCCCACCTGCACAATCACGACCAGGAGTTCAGGAATCTGGTGGGGGAGAGCCTGAACCATTTCCCTCCCTATATGGGGGTCCCCATGAACCTCCCCCTCCTCCGTGTGGTGGGGCTGGGGGAAGAGGGAACAACCCCTGGCCCCGAGAGCATGGCTTGGATCCCAGGAGTTTGGAAGCAGAGCAGCTGCTGCACTTTCAGCTTTGAGTAGAACAGCAATGACTGGGAGTTGTGCTGTTGCTCCATCCTTTATCTCTGGAGGCAGCAGACAGAGGATTTGCAAGCCTCCTGCTGAGCAGGACCCAGTGGCCTTTGCTCCCCTCTCCAGTCTCTTTCTGGGCTGCAACCTTTCCCTCTCCTCCCCTGCCCCTCTGTTGCTCCACATCTCCTCCACTTGAGATGGCTTCCCTTCAGCCCAGCTGTTCCCCATCAGTCTGTGACCTCCCTGCGCCCCCAGCTCCACTTCTCCTTGTTTAGCATTCCTGTTGCGCTTCAGGAGTGACGGAATGGAAATGATTTGCATCAAGCGTCCAGACCTTCTCCTTCTCCTTCTCCTTCTCCTGGGGAGCGGGGTGGCAAACTTGAAGGCATCCCCCCAGGGGGGCGGTGCGCCACTCCCTAGCGTGCGCACCCTGATGTCACGGCGCATGGTCGTGACGGCGCGGCACGTGTGCAGCCTTCTGGGTGGACTGCACATGTGTGGACATGTGCATTCCACCCAAGATGGCGGGCACGATCAGCCAGCAACTCTTCTAACCAGCGCCGCGCCACGCCACGCCACGCCGTGCCACGTTTTAAGGCTGCAGCTGGCGAACAACAGCGCTGTTGTTCGCCCGCAGTAGCCTTAAAACACGGCGCGGCGCTGCACCGGTCAGAAGGGGTGCTGCTGTGCTGCTGTTCACGCGTTGCAGCCTTTTAAAAGTTGCCGCGCCGCCGGTGTCGATTGCAGGGGTGGGGCCCGCCCCCAGTGTCACCCCCCCAGGGCAGTACCCGGGGCGGACCGCCCCCGCCCCCCTGCTCCGCCCCTGGGAGTGGCTGCCTGGGCATTCCTATCTCCTGGCCACAACATCACCTCCACTGCAATATCTCTAGATGTTGTAGAGCAGGGGTCAGCAAATTTTTTCGGCAGGGGGCCGGTCCACTGTCCCTCAGACCATGTGGTGGGCCGGACTACATTTTGAAAAAAAATATGAACGAATTCCTATGCCCCACAAATAACCCAGCCAGAGATGAATTTTAAATAAAAGGACGCATTCTACTCATGTAAAAACACGCTGATTCCCGGACCATCCACAGGCCAGATTGAGAAGGTGATTGGGCTGCATCCGGCCCCCGGGCCTTAGTTTGGGGACCCCTGTTGTGGAGGCTTTCTTTGCACAGGGCAGCGCATAATTCTTCTCGGACTACAGCTTCCACCCTCTTTCCTAGCCATTGGCCGTGCTAAGTGCTTGGCCTGCTGGGATTTGGAGTCCTACCACGTCTGGGGGGTCCAAAGGGGTGCCACCCCTGAGCAAGGCTGGAGGGAGCCTCTCTTTCTCAGCTGGCAACCTGAGACATCTCTTGGCAACCCCACCGGGAATTGGAGAGGGTGCCATCGCGTCCTGGTTTTGAGCAGACACACAAATGCTTGTGCATTCTTGTGAGCTGCTTGTCGCTTGGCTCGCTCCTCTTGGCTCCCGCCCTGTGGATTTTGGCACGAGGGCCTGGATTCACATCCTGAGGGACCAAGAGTAAGTGGAAGGGGATCATTGCACTCTGAGCAGGCAATTTCCTGTCCTTTGTGGCTCCTCCAAGTGAGCAGCTGCTATTCCTTTCAGCCCATTTATATAAGAACACCTGAAAGGCGGGGTGGGGGTGGGGTGGGGGGTTTCCAGCAAACAATGGGCCTTGCAGTGCTGGGCCTGGTGGAGTCAGGTTCCTTCCAAATTGCATACCTTCGCAGAGGTGGCTATCGAGCCCCCAGGCAAAGCCGCAGAGATAAACAGCCCTTCCGGAGATGGAGACTTGCCTGAGGCTTGGCTCGCTGCCCCAAGAGAGAGAGAAGGGCTTGTTTGTGTTGAACCAGGACCAAAGATTGTCACTGTGCATTCATGCAGAGGGTGTGTCAGCACAGGAGTCCGCTGACCTGGGACCGTGGGGATAAGAATCAAGGTGGTGGAAGGCGGTGGGTGTTCTTTCATTGGAGCTTTTTAAGCGGAGGTGGCCATCCGTCAGGGATTCTTTAGCTGGGATTTTTGCATCGCAGGGGGTTGGATTGGATGACCTTTGGGGGTACCCCCAACTCCATGAAACAGCTGGACTGGTTCTTCAAATTGGTGGATCTAGCTGTGCACTGAGTGACACTTTGGCAGGAGTATGACTTCACTTTCTCTTTTGTAGAACCATAGAAATGTCTAGTGGGAATCACAAAATGCCATCGGCCATCCAACCTCTGCTTTGAAATCTCCAAAGAGGGAGAGCCCCCCACCTCCCGAGGGAGACTGCTCCACTGTTGAGCAGCTCTTACTGTCAGAAAGTTCTTCCTCGTGTTTAGTTAGAACCTCCCATTTTGTAACTTGAAGACATTGCTCCGGATCCTGCCCTCCGGAGTGGGAGAAAACAAGTTGGTTCCATCTTTGATGGGACAGCCCTTGAGATACTTGAAAATGGCTACTATCATATCCCCTCTAAGCCTTTCCTTCTCCAGGCTAAAATGCCCACCTCCAAGAGGCAGGTTCAACAGTGCCTAGGAGAGGCAGAGGGGCCCTTTACTAAAGAAGAACCAGCTGCGTTTTTCCTCCTCCCTCCAGATACCTTTTCCTTTTGTGCCATGTGCCTTTTAGATCATAAGCAAGGATGTTCTGTGAACATTTGCAGACAGTGCAGAGAGCCTTTTTTTGGCTGAAGAGCAAGATGAAAATGCTACAAATAAAAGAGGCAGGCCCTGTCTAGTTCAGCTCCCTCTCTCCCCCACACCCATCCCCCACCCATGGTCAGCCAGATCGCCCCGGGAAGCCCCTAAACAAACCATGTAAGCCAGAACCTTCCCCCTCTCCTTCTCTTGCTTTAAGAAAGCATTACATGCTGGCAGGCATGTAAGACTGTCCTTGGCCAGGATGCTCATTTGCATTACAAATGCCTTCCCTCACTTCCAGACAAAGAGCAAGAATTTAGAGGTGAGCCGCAAGGGAGACTCCATGGCAGGCCAACTTCCTGGGTGAAAACACCCACAGCCTGAGCACCCGCAGGTTGGCAGCCGTTTGGAAGGGAACGCAGAGACACGTTGAGGCGAACCGCAGTCTGTCGTTCAGCGCCCAAGACGGCTCAGGCAGGAATGCAGCTGTTTGGCAGAAATCCACCTGAGGGTCATTGATGGAAGCATCGATTTAAGGAATAGTGGTGAGAGCCACACAGACCCCTGAGAAGCTGTGACAATCTGGGTCGCTTGAGCTTCTGGGTCGTACTGAGGCTCCGTCTTGCTGGATATCTCCACGCTGGGGGATTTTTTTTGGGGGGGGTATTTCCACCCTTTGGGGACCCCCAAAACCTCTATGCTTGCGGAGGTTAAAACCCGGGATGCTGCCAGGCTGCTGCTATTTTGCAAGCAGGGCTTGATCTTGTACCAAATAACTCAGGTTTGCTATTCCAGTGGATTTGGTGCTTTGGCACAACAAGCCCATTTTCCTTTAAAAAAATGACCCTTTGCGGTGAGGAAATTAATGGGAAAACGCAGCGTGGGAAAACAATGGCTTGGTACAGCACAGCTTAACCTCCCTTCAGCTGAGTAAACCGGTTATCTGGGAGTGACCTTGGCTAGCTCACGGATCCTCTTTGGAAAGACATGATAGAAACTTATAAAATTATTCTCGGCATGGGGAAACTGGATAGAGAAAAGTTTTCCTCCCTCTCTGCTAACCCTGGAACCCGTGAACATCCAATGAAGCTGAATGTTGGAAGATTCAGGACAGATTAAAAAAGAAAGTCCTTCTTCATGCAGGGCAGAGTTAAACTATGGAACTCCTTGCCACAGGAGACAGTGATGGCTGCTAACCTAGATGGCTTTAAAAGGGGACTGGGCAAGTTCGTGGAGGAGAAAGCTATCAATGGATATTGGCCATGCTTTTCCTCCACAGCTGGAGGCAGCAATGCTTCTGAATCACAGTTTCTGGAAACCACGGGAGGGGAGAGTGGCTCTTATGGTCAGGTCCTGCTTGTGAATTTCCCATAATGAGCATCTGGCCAGTCACTGTGAGAGCAGGAGGCAGGGCTAGATCCAGCAAGCCCTTCTTACGTTCTTACCTCCTGGGGGAATTGTCCAAATGCCATCTCCATGTCTGAAAGCATTCAGTGGTGTGTCCTATTTGCATCCTATTAATACCCCGGGGTTTTTATTCCTCTCCAAGTTTTCCATTTCAGCTGCAATTCTGAATTAAAGAATCGGAAAGCTGAAGAAGCGAGACATGGGAACTGCTGCAGAAGAAGAAACAAACTTTCTCTCTCTCTGGATCCTCTCATTTAGAAGTGATGTGTTTTCTTCCAGAGCTGGGCTGGAATCCGATATGCTTTGATCCAACGCTTTCTGACGACACTCTAGCATTTTACGTGCACCAGAAACCTTTTACAAGTGCAACTTCCACTTGACCTGCCTGCATTAACTGGGCCTTATCTTGAAAACCCTTGCCATTAGGCAGACTTTGAAAGAGATTTAAAAAAACAAAAACCCACAAGTTCCCTAAAGGGGAAAAAAACAACGATGTAAGACTTAGCAGAGGCCACGCATAAGCCCAGGGTAGCTAATTTGCGTCTGGCCCCCTGCTGGACACAGCTGGGGTTGGGGAGCCATCATAGCTTCGAAGTGCACCCAGATGTCAATTGCATTGAGGGCCAAAGAAGGATCAGGACAGGTGCATGGCTCTCACTCAGCACAGCAGCAGAAGACCCACATCCATGCCCCTCCCCAAATTACTGGGCAAAATAGGAGACATGCAACAGGAAATGGTTAAAACTCACCGTCTTCCTACCAGCTGGGCAGAGTAGGAAGGGCCACAGCTCAGTGGGAGAGCACCTGTTTTGCATGCAGAAGGTCCTGGGTTCAATCCCCAACATCTCCAGATAGGGCTGGGGGAAACGACTACGCCATGGAAGCCAGGAGAGCTGCTGCCAGTCAGTGTAGACAATACCAAACTCGGTGAGCCATTGGACTGGCTCAGTAGAGGGCAACTTACTATGTTTGGAGGGGGAACGGGAGAACTCATGAGAAAGAAATTGGGCTCTCAAATTTCAACGGCACCTTGTGTGGTGCTAAAATTCAGCATCCCCGCTACCCTAAAACTTCCCCTGCGATTGCATATGACCTCCAGGGTCAGGGTTCAACATGCTTTGGAGAACATCAGCCCAAGAGGGCGATGGCCCTCATCTCCCGCTTGTGGGTCTCCCAGAGACATCTGGTGGCCCACAATGAGACAAAGGATGCTGGTTGAGATAGACCAATGGCATGGGGAACCTTTGGACCGCCTGATGTCACTGGATTTCAGCTCCTAGAAGCCCCAGCAAGCAAGGCCAATGGTCAGGGATGATGGGAGCTGTAGTTCAGCAACATCTGGTGGGCCAGAGGTTCCCCACACCTGAGAGAGGCCTTTGGTCTGGTCCAACAGGGCTCTCCCTATGTTCTGAAGGAGATACAAGGCTGGTGTTCTCCACCCTTGTGCATGTGGGTTGGTTTTTGTGTGTGATGCTGCATCCAGAATGCTTTTTCCCTCCTGCGGTTACGTGGCTCATTTCTCCCAGCTGTGGGTCCACCCAGCGGTCAACTGGGTATGTGCAAGAGATGGTCCCTCGCACTGTTTTTACATGATGTTGTGGAATCTTCTTAAAACTGGAGGAGATCCAAGGAGTCTGGATTCCGTCTTTGGCAAAGCTCATGTTCTTGTCTTCTTCTTCTTCTTCTTCTTCTTCTTCTTCTTCTTCTTCTTCTTCTTCTTCTTCTTCCTCCTCTCCTCCTCCTCCTCTCCTCCTCCTCCTCCTCCTCCTCCTCCTCCTCCTCCCTCCTCCCTTCCTTCCTCTCCAGAGAGGGTTGTCCCCTTGCGGATCCTCTACGAGAAGTACGGCGACTGCCTGACGCAGGACAATATGATCAAGGTGATGGCTCTCCTGAAGGAGCACGAGACCAACGAGATTGTCATCGAGTCCAGGAACATCTATGTCAAAAACCCAGATATCAAAGTCCGGGTAAGGCATATTTGCATGGGCTGCTTCTGAAAAGTGGGTGCCCTGTGCAGAATCACATTGTAGAGTTGGAAGAGGTTGGAAGGGTCATCTAGTCCAAGCCTCTGCAATGCAGGAACCACAGCTAAAAAGAATCCCCTGCAGGTTCTGGGGGGGGAGAGAGACCAGGGGTCCCCAAACTAATGCCCGGGGGCTGGATCCGGCCCAATTGCCTTCTAAATCCAGCCTGTGGACAGTCTGGGAATCAGCATGTTTTTACATGAGTAGAATGTGTGCTTTTATTTAAAATGCATCTCTGGGTTATTTGTGGGGCATAGGAATTCGTTCATTTTTTTTTCCAAAATATAGTCCGGCCCCCCTCAAGGTCTGAGGGACAGTGGAGTGGCCCCCTGCTGAAAAAGTTTGATGACCCCTGGTCCAGACTGTGCAGCTTTCTACTAGTGACATGTGTGGTTCTTCTGCCAGAGCGAACGACAAAAGATCACATAAGCAGGATGTTGTTGTTAGAAGCTATTGTGGGGGAAGTAAGAAGAAAGAAGGATGTATTGTCATATATGGACACAAGACCGGTGCTAGGGCTTCTGGCGCCCTAGGCGAGACCAATCTTCGGGCCGCGCCCCCCGCCAAAGCCTGCTTTAGCGGGAGCTGGGGGTGGTGTAGGGGGCAAGCAGCACCCTCTGCTACAGCGGAGAAGCTGCTGCTAGCCCGTCCTGCCCCCCCCCGCCCAAGCCTGGCCAGCACCCCCTCCATTTTGGCACCCTAGGCAATTGCCTAGTTCGCCTAAATGGATGCGCCGGCCCTGTATGGACATGGCTTCCCCCACACATATAGGCAGGCCCTTGCAGAGCCAGGCAGAGGCCCGGGCCAGGTAGATAATGTGCCCCCCCCTTTACCCTTTATAAGACCCGAAGTCTTATAAATAAGTACAGGTGAAACTTGAAAAATTAGAATATCGTGGAAAGGTTCATTTCTTTCAGTAATTCAACTTAAAAGGTGAAACTAATATATGAGATAGACTCATGACATGCAAAGCGAGATATGTCAAGCCTTTATTTGTTATAATTGTGATGATTATGGCGTACAGCTGATGAGAACCCCAAATTAACAATCTCAACTTTGGGGTTTTCATCAGCTGTGTGCCATAATCATCACAATTATAACAAAGCTTCCAGTAGCACCTTAGAGACCAACTGAGTTTGTTCTGGTATGAGCTTTCGTGTGCATGCACACGAAAGCTCATACCAAGAACAAACTCAGTTGGTCTCTAAGGTGCTACTGGAAAGAATTTTCGATTTTGTTTTGACTATGGCAGACCAACACGGCTACCCACCTGTAAATAAAGGCTTGACATATCTCGCTTTGCATGTCATGAGTCTATCTCATATATTAAACTCCAGTAGCTAATGAAAACAATTGCTTACATAAATGGACTTTTCCACGATATTCTAATTTTTCGAGTTTCACCTGTAAGTATATAAATAATTTTCACATTTTCATATACAATAGTGCTTTTTAAAAATACATAGGGAAAAGGATTATTTTAAGTATTTACATTTAAATAATGGTGAGCGATTGTGAATATGCTGACCGAGGCCCCCTTTGGAATCGGAGGCCCGGGCCAAGTGGCCCATATGACCCCCCCCCCCGTTTGGGCCTGCGTATAGGTGCATAAATGTTTGTGCTGTGTTCATAGTTGTTCCGCTGCCCCCCACCAGCCCCTTGTTGGCTGAGCTCGTGTTGCCTTGCAACCCCTAAGTAAATGTCCTGTTTTGCTGACCCCTGGAATCTGGATTTTATGGGCCTCCAGGCTGAACCCAAAGGGTATGGGGCGCCGAACCCCAATATTTCCCCATCAGGCTGAGCTTTCTCCTCTTTTCCGAATGCAGATCTTGGGGGAGCCGGTTCAGAAGCGCAGGCTGGTGGCCGAGCTGACGCTGAAGAACCCCCTCCCGACCCCCCTGAGCGGCTGCCTCTTCTCCATAGAGGGTGCTGGCCTGACAGAAGGACAGAAGATCCAGGAGCTGTGAGTTTCCCCCAAACCCCACCTTCTGGTTCTCAGTCCCAGCTGTGGTTAGAGCAGCACTTCCAAGACATGGACAAGGGCTGTTGGACAGCCAATTCATCTGTGGAAGAGGGAAAGGCTTAACTCTGCCAGCAGAGCAGCCTCTGGATGTTCCAGGAGTTGCAGTGCTGTGAGAGAGGGAGAAGAACCTTTCTCAAGCCAACCATGCATAATTTCACAAACTTCTTTCGTGTCGCCTCTCGCTGGCCTTTTTGCTAAGCTCTGAAGCCTGAAACACGGCAGCCTTCCTTTGTAGGGAA
Source organism: Lacerta viridis (assembly GCA_900245905.1). Classification (NCBI taxonomy): domain Eukaryota; kingdom Metazoa; phylum Chordata; class Lepidosauria; order Squamata; family Lacertidae; genus Lacerta; species Lacerta viridis. The sequence goes on from OFHU01000295.1 coordinate 87,272, forward strand.
GCGGTTCCAATCCCTTGGACCATCGGATCGTTACAAAAGGAAGCGAATATAAAAGTGCCAGCATCGTGATGTCATTCTACAAATCTATGTTGCGACCACATTTGCAGTACAGTCGTACATTGGATCCCGAAAGCCTTGCGACTCAAACGTTTTGGCTCCCGAACACTGCAAACCTGGAAGTGAGTGTTCCACTTTGCGAACGTTCTTTGGAGCCCAAACGTCCGACGCAACTTCCACAGCTTCCGATTGGCTGCAGGAACTTCAAGGAGAAGCCGCTCCTTGGTTTCTGAATGTTTTGGAAATCGAACGGGCTTCCAGAACAGATTCCGTTCGACTTCCGATGTACTACTGTAGTGTGTGAAGTTCTGGTCACCTCACCTCAAAAAGGATATTGCCACCAGAATTTTTCCTCCCTCTCTCAGAACTGTTGAACTTGTGGACTTTCAAGGAAACTTTTTTCAGGACAGATGAAAGGTACTTCTTGTAGTGCATAGTTAAACTATGGAACTCACTGCCACTAGATTAAATGATGGAACTCACTGCCACTAGATTAAATGATGGAACTCACTGCCACTAGATTAAATGATGGTCACCAGATTGGATAGCTCTAAAAGAGGGTTAGATAACTTTGAGGAGGAGGAGGAGGAGGAAAGGTCTAATGAGGGCTCCTAGCCATGATGGCTGTATTCTGCAATTCTTGTGAATATGGGTTGATGGAAACTCTGGGAGGGGAGAAGGCTCTTGTGCTGACGTACTGCTGGACTAGATGGGAGCTGGGCCTGATCCAGCAGACTCTTCTGATGACCGCAGGTTGACCTCGTGTGACCCCCTTCCCCTCTCTCCGCAGGGACTGCCCCGTCGAGCCGGGTGAGGACGCCAAAGTGAGGGTGGAGTTCGTGCCCCGCCAGTCGGGCCTGCGGAAGCTGGTGGTGGATTTCGAGAGCGACAAGCTGAAGGGGGTGAAGGGCTACCGGAACGTCATCATCGCCCCCCTGCCCAAATGATGTGCCCCCCCACCCCACCCTGCCCGGAAGGGAAGAGGGTTGCTTTGCTGGCCCTGTCGGAAATCCATCGCCTGAGCCACCTCTTTAGAACGACGGGTGATTCTGGCAGCAACAGGGACCCCCCCCCTCTCAAATGTACACTCAAATGTGACAATATTGCAAGGAACCACCCCCAACTGCTCCTTCACCAAATTGGTCCTAGTTAGACTCTCCCTTGCAAAAAAAAAGATAAATTTTTGTGGCTTTTTCATAGAATCGTACTTGGAATTGACCTCCAAGGGTCATCTAGTCCAATGCAATGCAAGAATCCCAGTTGGAAAACCTCCAGTGTAGCTGAGAAAGTTCCTCCTGATGTTATTTGCACACACAGCAGAACGTGTAGCTTTGGGCCACAGACAAGGCAGGTAATTTTTGAGAGCTCCCCGTGAAAAACGACGTCACACACAAAACTCCCCCCGCAGCGCCTGGCAAGTTTGCAGACTCCCTGGCCTGCTGGTTTTCTGTCTTCAAGGGAATTGGAGCAATAAATAAAGGTTCGTCCTTCCACCTCAGGAGGACTTTAACCCCTTATTCTGTAAGGCAGGAATATCTCCTGCCCAGAAATGGGTGGCCCTTAATGTCCAGCTGTTTGTGGCACCAACAAAATGTGACATGCCTTCCCCCAAAGTCGTTTATGCAGGGGGGAGGGACGCAAATATTGTAAGCTGCTTGCTGCATCATGCCAAAAATAAAGAAAATAATATATATCTAGATTCCGGCATCAGCAGCCGTCAGAAATGTACGGCAGCAAGTACAGACTTCTGCTGAAAGAGCCACCTAGTTCGGTATCCTGTTCTCACAGAGGTCATTAAATGCCTCTATGGGGAAACCCGCCATCAGGATTCGAACACAGGAGCCGTCTCCAACCCTGAGGTTTCCAGCAACTGGTATTTAGAAGCATTTTCTGCCTCTGAGCATGCAGGTGGAGCACAGCCACCAATAGCCTCCTCACCCTCCATGAATTTGCCCCATCCTCTTTTAAAGTTGGTGGCTGTCCCTGCCTCCTGTGGGCGGGAGTTCACCAAGTTCCAGGGTTTTGCATCAGTGGCACGAGCGCTTGCCCGCTTTCTCTAAAAACTGTGACGTGCGGAGTTTTATTTCATGTTTGAAACCAGGCCGGGGGAAATCTGGCTGGGTGGGACAGGAGAAGGACTCAGGAGGAGGAGTCTGCCAGCGACCGTCAGATAAACACAGACGTCAAAGGCACTCATCGCTGCCAAGGCAGACGCTGGCCAGAGGCACCAGCTCCTCTTGGGCTCAGGAGCGCCAGCCTCAAATCCTTTCCCCAGGCCATCTTTAAGGATTTAGCCGGAGAAACAAACTCTCTGTGTTCGTTAAAAGGCACGGCAGGGAAAAAATATATGAAATCAAGAGCCAGGACTATGGAGGAGAAGGCAGGCAGAGAAAGCAGCTTTCTGACCCCTTCCAGTGCGGTTTCTGGGGAACAGAAAGACAAGTGCAATTTATTGGGGGAGCCATTCCTTGCTAAGAAGCTCCCAGGTCAGGCTGTTGCACACGTTGGAGCAAGATTCATATGGTTGTTTTTTTTTTATAAGGCTGACCCAAGAAACAAAGGGCTTAATAATGTGAGCAATGTAACCTGTACATACCTATAGATATATTTTGCGTACTGTGATGCTATGCGTAATCTCAAATGTGCGGAGGAGAAGGTGGTTTGCCGGCTTCGCTTGACCCTTTCTAGCTGACACTCACGGCAAATGGTGTGTCCTCAGAGTCGGGTGTTTCACTCGTGGAACTGAACTATGCAATCACTGAATAAAGAGTTAATTTTTCACCTTCAACATTTCTCTGCAGCGCTTTCCTCTCCTTCCCACAACCATAAACCACTTCCTTGCTACTCTACATGGGGCTGGGTGGGGGGTTGTTTTCCTGGGGGAGGGGGTAACTCAAATAATTTCAGACCCACATGAGTGTCCCTATTATCCAGGGACAGCCCCCAATTTATAAAAGCCATCCTGGTTTCTGATTTGATCCCACTTTTCCTTAGGACACCCCTATTTTCATCAGAGAAATGTTGGAGGGAATGGTGGCAATAATGATAACAACAATTTATTTGTACTCTGTCCATGTGACTGGGTTGCCCCAACCGCTCTGGATGGATTCCAGCAGCTGTAAAAACATAATAAAACATGAAACACTAAAAAGCTTCCCTATACAGGTGTATTCTAAAGTTTACATACCTACTCCTCTTCTTGGAGACGAATGCGAGGGTGTTCCACAGGGTGGGTGCCACTACCAAGAAGTAATTTTTGCAGCCCCAGTTAACTGGGTAAATACTTAGGATTGCAGTTCATAGATACCCACTTAGTCATCATTGCAGCATAAGAAGAGCATGCAGGATCAGAAGCATCACGGCCTCTGGCGGTGGCTGCAGAGAAGAGCCATCATGGCTTGTAGCCTTCAATAGACTGCTCTTCCACAACCCTCTTTTAAATCACTGCCTCCTGGGGCAGGGGGTTCCACAGTTTAATTATGCCCTGGGATCCAGGGGCTGAACAGGCCCAAGTGGAGGATCCTCAGGAGTAGCTGGGAGAAAGTTGGGGGCGGGGAGACCCTTTTGTGTTGCCAGAATGCAGAGCTGAGCGCAGTGAAACCTTGTCAGGTCCAGCTTTATCATGACAGCTGTCCGTGGGCAGAGCAAGGAATTCCATCATCCTTGGAAATCCAGAAACCTCTGACTTTGCAGCCTCTTTGAAAACAGCTGCCTCCACGCTGACCTGACCCTGATGGAAACGGGGTGTTATCTCTGCATTCTTGGGCCAGGCAGCTCCAGGCCGAGGCATGAAGGTAATTTCTGCCTGTGTTTCCCAGAGGAGGCCTTCAAAGGACTGGCTGGGCAGCAAACTCCACAGAAAGCGATGGAAGAAGCCATCTCCTTCCTGGGAGGTTTTTAAGCTGAGGTCGGATGGCCACCTGTCATGGATGCTTTAGCTGAGATTCCTGAATTGCAGGGGGTTGGACTAGATGACCCTTGGGGTCCCTTCCAACTCTGATTCTATGATTCAAAGCAAGAAGCGAAGGTGAGCGGCTCCAGTTGAGCACTGAGCCAAAGATTCCTGCAGGGGGTTGGACTAGATGACCCTTGTGGTCCCTTCCAGCTCTACAATTCCATGGTTCTAGGACAGTGCAGTGCAGTGGTTAGGGTGACAGACTGCTAGGACCTGGGAGTGACCAGGATTCAAATCCCCGCTTGGACATGAAGCTCACTGGGCATGACCTTGGGCGACAACCTCGCAGGGTTGTCGTCGTGGGGACAGAAAGGGGAAGAGGAGAACGAGGTCTGCCACCTTGAGCTCCCTGGAGGGGTATACAGGTGAAACTCAAAAAATTAGAATATCGTGGAAAGGTTCATTTCTTTCAGTAATTCAACTTAAAAGGTGAAACTAATATATGAGATAGACTCATGACATGCAAAGCGAGATATGTCAAGCCTTTATTTGTTATAATTGTGATGATTATGGCGTACAGCTGATGAGAACCCCAAATTAACAATTTCAACTTTGGGGTTTTCATCAGCTGTACGCCATAATCATCACAATTATAACAAGCAAAGGCTTGACATATCTCGCTTTGCATGTCATGAGTCTATCTCATATATTAAACTCCAGTAGCTAATGAAAACAATTGCTTAGATAAACGGACTTTTCCACGATATTCTAATTTATTGAGTTTCACTTGTATCTGAAAGCAATAAATAAATAAATAACGGGGGATTCTTTGGCTCTGGTTCCTGCATTGCAGTGGGCTGGACTAGAGGGCCTTTGGGGTTCCCTCCCAACTCTAACTGTGTGGGTAATGCTAACGGCAGGTACACACAGAATTTACTGTACCTATTTTGTGGGTAAAACACCTCCTGCCTTGCTCTTCTTTTGAACCCAAGTGGCTTGGGGGTTGCCCTGGGTGAGAGAAAGCTACTAACTTAGATTTCCTAGCCCCACTTGACCCTGCCTGAAGGGGCTCCAGCGGGGCTGGCAGGGCAGAAGGCAGGGAGACCTACAGCAGGGGAGCCAGCCAGAGCCAGCGAGATACAGAGTCCACAGCCGCCAGCTGCATCCTCACCTCTAGAAGCGTAAGGACAGAAGGAGAGCTGGCTGCTGAATGAGGCCAGTGGCCCATCCTGCCCAGCCTCTTGTTCCCCCTTTGGTCAACCAGATGCCCCAAAGGGAAACCCACAAGCAGGGAGGACCTAGCAGAAGAGAAGAAGAAGAGTTTGGATTTGATATCCCGCTTTATCACTACCCGAAGGAGTCTCAAAGCGGCTAACATTCTCCTTTCCCTTCCTCTGTGAGGTGAGTGGGGCTGAGAGACTTCAGAGAAGTGTGACTAGCCCAAGGTCACCCAGCAGCTGCATGTGGAGGAGAGGAGACGCGAACCCGGTTCCCCAGATTACGAGTCCACCGCTCTTAACCACTACACCACACTGGCTCCCCTTCCTTTTATTTATCTGTCCTGCTTCAATGGATACCCATAAATTCTAGCTTTGAGAGAGAGGGAGAAAGACTCTTCTCTACCCTCTTATCTCCAGAGGCTTCTCTCTGCCTCCTGAGAGCTGTTTTCTTTCAGAAACTAGCTCTGGAGACAAGCGAAGCCACTCATCCAGCCAGGATCAAGCCCCTCCCACAGTGGTAGGGAGGGACCAAAAAACCCCAAGCGCTCTTCTTCCTGACCGGCTTGCAATGTTCAGAGGAAACATTGTGGGCATCAGGCTAGGAATGCAAACCACTGGCAGAGAGAGAGGATCTGGACCGCCTTGGAAGAAGCCACAGGTGCCAGAGATAAGATTCTAGGCTTGAGGCCACAGCATTTAATCCTGGGGGGGATGGGATGCGCTCAGAGCTAAATTGACGTACCAGTGCGGTTTGGGGACAGTTTTGCCAGGAAATCCCCTCCAGCCATTGACCTGAAGTTCAAGGGGCTGTTTAGAGAACGCATTCCTTCCTGAATGGAAGAAATGAAATTGGATTGGACAAATCCATTGCGGAGAAGGCTCTCTGGGGCCACTAGGCTTGCTGCCTCTTTTTTGCAGGGGGGGGGGAGTGGACCCTTGAGAGTCCCTTCCAACCCTACAATTCTATGATTTTAAGCTGGCCACTTTTTTTGGTGAAGTTTTTTAAAAAAAAATTAATTTCATTTTATAATGCATATAAAACAGAGAGAACGATTATAAAAACAGATGACAAGAGATGAAAAACAAGACTATAAAACAGGCGTGTAGAATGAGTAACAGTTGCACAGGGGTCCAAGTAAATACTATCAGTATCATCAGATTATTCATTCCAGATTTGCCACTAGGCTTGTGATGAGGGTTGCCTTGAAAATGATGGCCGGAAATGCCAAATTGTCTGGTGGAGCTTCTAATCTTTGTCCACACCTGCTTTCTTTGCCTTCCCATCATAAAGGATAATGTGCCCCAAGCTGGGCATTATGAAATGGAGGCTGTTGGGGAGACCCTGCGTTTTGCTTCTATCCCTGCTGAATCTCCTGCGTGGCATTAATTGGAGGAGAGGAGAGGAAGGAGAGCCCTAGCTCTCCTCCATCTCCCTCCTCCTCTGGAGCTTCTGCCTCTCCCCAGACCTTTTCATCTGCTCCCAGCTCAGAGCAATTACCTCTCTGCTGGGCACAGATTCCTTCTTGATCTTCTTGGCTCTCACCTCTCCCCTCAGATTGAGGCACTAATGAAGCCTCCGCAGGTGAGATCTTTTAGCATTTACCGCACACGACCCTTCCAGCTGCTGCTATAACTGACAGTCGCACCCGCTTCCTGCGCAGAGAAGCAATTTCATTTTTCTGCCAATAGCTCAAAAGGACATCTTGCTCCCGTGTGCCGGGCTGGAGTGGGTGCATCCTGCACGGGCCCGTTTGAAAATGGGGGTCCCCCCCACCGAGGGGCTTCTGGCACGGAACCAAGAGGCTTTTGTGAATCAAGGACTAGGGGGAGAGAGGGTTCTTGTGGTCGGATCCTGCTTGCGGCTTTCCCATAGTGGGGATCTGGTTGGCCACCGTGAGAACAGGATGCTGGTCTCCATGGGCCACCGGCTTCATCCTGCAAGGCTCTTCTTCTGTTCCAATGAATGCCTGGAATAAGTTTTTGTAAGACTACCATATTTATAGGTTTTTTTAAAAGGTAACGACACAAGCTTTTTGAAAAGCTCTAAGCAAAACTCTCAGCATACTGCAAACATTTTTGTGTGCGAGCCAAGTTTCTGTCCATTGCTTTGGGCTATTAAATAAGGCTGTATAAACACACACACACACCCCGAAATAAATAAAAGAAGACCAGAGATTTCCCGCACAGCATCTGGTCTCCCTCCCTGCATAAGCATTGTGTTCTCCACCGCAACCATTCCCTGGCCTAGAGAATGTCAGCAGCTCCGCCAAAACATCTGGCTTGCCTCTCCAAAAACCAGGGGGTTGGCGGTGGTGAAGAGTGGAGAAAGCCTTTCATGTGTTTTCCAGGATTTATCTGTAGCCACAGAATCGTACAGTTGGAAGGGACCCCCAGGGGTTATCCAGTCCAACCCCTGCAATGCAGGAATCGCAGCTGAACAATCCCTGACAGGTGGCCATCTAGTCTCTGCTTAAAACCCCCCAGCGATAGGCAGGCCAGCACCCTCCTCCTAGTTCACTTTCTGCTTGTTCTTGGCAAAAGGATAAAGTCGCAAAACCGCCATTAGGAGGGAGAAGATGAGCAGAAAGAGGCAACATTTTGGCAGGCCAGTCCCAGCCCTTTAGCTGTGGGGTTGTTTCAGAGCAATTTGCAATGGTGGCTGATGCCCATTGAGGCTGGTAGGAAGGCAGGCAGGGAGCCCAGCACTAGGGGGTGGGTGGCAGAACCAACTCTTTCCAGTTTTGTCCCCAGCCTCCTCTTCCCTGCTGAGATCTACAAGGGCAAAACTGAGGCTCAGGAGGAGGAGGAGGAGGAGGAGGAGGAAGCTGGCAGGTTGTGCCACTGCCTCTCCTGGGCTGGCAAATGGAGGCTGGTGTGAGGCTGAGCTTTGTGAGGCTGTGCCCACCCCCACTTGTCCTCATGGAACCAGCTCTACTTTCCCAGGAAGGTTCACGGGATGGTGGCTGGAAGGAGAGATCCTGAGCAGAGTTCATTGCGTATTTCAAGCACCAGTTTTACTACAAGCAAGCCGTGCCAGTTTGTGTCAGTGCCTTGTTGAATCAGGCATTGGCGGGGGGCCCATTCGCTGCTTTCTTTCCTCACTTGGGGGGAAATATGAACTTTTGGCTGTGGAGCTAATACACTGCCCACAAAAGTATTCGGCAGAGATTGCCAGCCAAGGGGGATATGAACTGCCCTGACCAGAAAAAAAGCCAGAAAAAGAGCCAAATTCTCTGTGTTGTTGCTTTTTTTTTTTTTTTTTGCTTTGAACAAACTGTCCTACTCACTATTTACTGGGACTCTGGAGTCCTCTTGCCCACAAACTGGAGGTGCTCCAGGGCAGGGCAGGGCTTATGATGAGGTCTGAGGAGGGCTGGATTGGAACGAGGCCGGTATGACCATCATTTTCTGCAGTGCAACAGGAAAAAGGAGAACCATCTCCCTGTTTTCAGGCATCCTGGAACTGAAGGACATGAGCAGAGCATCTGCTGGATGAGGCCAATGGCCCATCTAGTCCAGCATCCTGTTCTCACAGTGGCTGACCAGATGCCTCTGGGAAACCAGCAAGCAGGACTTGAGCACCTCCCCTCTTGTGGTTTCCAGGAAAATGGGATACAGAAGCGTTGCTCCAGCTGCAGAGGCAGGGCAGGGCTATCTTGGCTAGTAGCCATCGAGAGCCCCCCCCCCCCGCCCTTGAATTTGTCTTTCCAAGTCTTCCAAGTTGGAGGCCCTTCACTGCCTCCTGAGTTCCCTAGTTCAGCCACACATTATTTTGATCTTCTGGAGGCTATGGCTTGCAGTGTCATTTTGTTTATCTGCTCTTGTGCTTGGATCCCTCTTGCGGGTTCCCATCACAGGCATTTGGTTGGCCACTGAGAAGAGGATGCTGACTAGATGGGCCATTGGCCTCATCCAGCAGGCTCTCCTTAGGATCTTATCAGAAGACTGGTTAGCGAATTCCCCCTGGAAACCCAAAGAAACGGAGTCACAGAAGACAAAGGGCATAATTTACCCAAGGCTTAACTCTCCCCCCAACTAAAAACAGAAACACGATTTTGAAAGCTTCAGCTTGGCATTGTGGAAGTGGACATCTTTATATATAAAATGAAGGATTTATTTTTTAAGTTCAGTCGGAAAAGACAGCTCAGGAGCAGAGCATCTGCCTTGCATGAAGGAGGTGCCAGGTTCAATCCCTGGCATTGCCACACAGGGCTGGGAAAGGATCTTTGCTGGAAACCATGGAGAGCCACTGCCAGTCAGAGTAGACCATTCTGAGCTAGACAGACTTGCAGCCCAACTCAGTTCAAGGTAGCTTCCTTAAAACAATGCACCTGGTTTTATTTTAAAACCTGCCTCAGCTGAACACTGATCATTTCAGAGTGAATTAAGACAGAGGGACATAGAAATTGGCCTTATTCCGTGTCATGCTTGCTGGGCTCAACTGACGCCCCCCCTGCCCCCAATGGAGTAAATAAAAAAGCGTCCAGGAAGATGTGGCCTCTGCTCTGTTTGTGTGCTGGTAGCAATTAATCACTGATCCAATGCTGAACTCCCATTCCTGCATGCGCCGCAGTTTACAGCCAAAATATCCCAAGCACCATGGGAGCAGCAGAGCCCAGATTTACAAGGCTGCTTTTTGGCTGTTCTGCTTATCCCCGTGAGGTGCTGGAGAAGCAGACCGGAACCGGGCAACCCTTCCACAGGTGGTGGTGGAGGGCTTCAAGTTGCTTGGCTGACACACCAGTTTGGGGAGCTCGCTCTTTCTCTGTGCATGGAAGGGAGAACAAGGGGCCAGTCTTGAGGACTGATTGTAAAGAGCTGAGCCTCAGCCCTGCAAGAGGGTACCCAGTATCCCAAGCACTGTGGTTGCCAGAGTGAAGGAAGATCCCCAGTCCTGTTACGTGAGCAAGGAATCTGAGCCAAGGACACCTTTTGGCATTAAGACCTTAATGCAAGATTACTAACGTACAGATGCTTCCAGCTACACTCTTTGGGAGAATGTTCTAAAACAAAACATTTATTTATAATTCTGTTTGGAATTGAAAAGGGTTAGGGTCAATCCTTTGTGCACCAGTTGCAAGGGGGGACCTGGCTGGGCCCAGAACGTTGCTTTAGATGGGACTGTGGGTTGATTCTGCAAGGCATTCTTAAGTACCCAGTCAGACCATCTCTGCAAGTCGCTCACCTACCAAACTCGGGCAGAAACATTACATCCCCTGTACTAGTTACGGGTGGGTAGCCGTGTTGGTCTGCCATAGTCAAAACAAAATCGAAAATTCTTTCCAGTAGCACCTTAGAGACCAACTGAGTTTGTTCTTGGTATGAGCTTTCGTGTGCATGCACACTTCTTCAGATACGTACTGCCATTTAATAACCTTCTAAATGGGAGAGGACAGCACTTAACCAAGGACTATTATTTTAAGAAAAAAGCTCCTTCAAGTTACAGCACCTCTGCAAACCAGCAGCCAGCCAGCATCCTCTGCTCATGTCAAAACTCTCCCAATCAATCTGGTTGACATTCATGGGTTTCCAGGAACCAATAATCAACATTTAAAGTTCCATAGAGAAAATAACTGTGAGGGTTTGATGGCTGAACTTGGGCACTTACCTGTGCTCTCTGAAAACGGAGTACACCTGCCAGCATCAGTCAGCTGGCTACGGAACGCACCAAATTCAGAAGTCGATTCAGGCACTGTTGAGCTTTATGGACCCCAAACATCCAGCTACACCAGAAACTGCTTCCTGAGTGGAAGCATGATAAAAGGCACTCCTGCTTCCAACCTAAATACACTTGACTAAGCAACCGTATTTGGGAATTCAGCAAGAACAACAGAGTGTCATCCTTGCATCTGATGAAGGGGACTCTATCCAAAGAAAGCTAATAAATATTGCTTTTCAGGCGCCCAAAGCACAAGACTTTGAAACACATGCGGTACAGCCCACCAATAAAAGAGGCACTTGCACCTGTTGAACGACACCCTCTTTATTCAAAAATATATTTATGAGACATTTCAGAATATACTGCTGCAAAAATGGCAGCCTATACCTCTAAAATTTATTTCTAGATCGATTCATATACAGATTTAAGAAAATGTTTGGGGGGCAAGAATGTGGAGTTGATCTTCAAGGGAAGATCTTGCACGGAGCACGAGGTGCCCTGCCAGACTCCTGCCCCTCATTGACCCTTTAAAGCAAATCAAATTCACAGGATTTCAACGTTAAAATTTTTTAAGTGGAGCATGTGGATTGCCTAATCTGTGCTGCTGTGTCCAAACCGTCTCCCCTCCCCCACAATCCCCCAGGGATTACCCCCTGATCTATTTAGAGGGAAATACATTGCATGGAGGACTCTCCTGCCTCTGATAACGCAAAGCAGCATGATGGATGCTGATGTTTGTGGCTGGATTTGGCACATGCAAACACACTCTGAAGGTGCAGGGCACTTGCAGGCCAAACGGAGGGCAGCGGGCTCTGGGAATATAGCAGGGTCCCAGGGGAGGCAAGGGGGAAGCCCCTCCTCTAAAGATCAGAGTGTGAGGGATGGAGGGATGGCCCTTGTGGGCACTGGAATGAATTGGAGCTGGGAGGCTTGTTTTCCTTGGGGGGGGGGACTTCCAAAGAATGGGAGACCCCAAAACAAAGGGAGAACAGCTGCTATTACTGCAAAATAAGTCTGCCTACTCCAGATGTACAAATATTCCTGCACTGCTTGTGTAGTGAAGGGAGAAGGGAAAACATGAACGGGATTTCGACTAGGTCCTTCAGATGCTGTTGGACTCCCTAACTGAAAGGCCCAATGATAACAGATGTTGGGAGCTGGAGATCAACAGCATCCGCAGGGCTACAGATGCTCCCCATCCTTGAGACGGACCAGCAATGGGCACAAGACCACAGCTACACAATTCATGGCTCCTTTAATGGACTTTACATGCCAACTGACTTTCCTTGGTGGAAGTGGACACCTGCAACCTACTACTAAGCTCAGCCCATCCACTTACAGCAAAGAAGAATTTTTACTGAGGTCTCAGAGCCTTCTTAAGAGTGTCACACATCCCAAGTGGGTGCATTTTGAGAATTCCCACTGCGGGGTGAAGATAAGGGAGCCTGAGTAAAACTGACATGTGCTGAATGAAACAGCAAAGGGCAGCGCTGGTTGGAGGAGGAGAGGGGAGAGAGGAGCAGAAGTTTTGCCTGGGCCATGCAACCTCCTTTTGGTCACCTGTGTGCTGCATGTCTCCACGCAGCCACGCCATGAGAGAGCAGGAGCCATGCACTGAGATGCACCCGCAGAAGGGAGGCCTCAGCCACGCCATGCTCTGGACACAGCCACGCCGCATGCGCCTATGCCAGAGTTGGGAGGCCCAGAAAAACCAAGACTGACACACACCAAACCAATTCGGAAACAATCCAGTTCTTTTTTTATATGTTGGGAAGAAAGGGGAGAGAGCAAAAGTGTAAATCAACTTTTCTTTCTTTTGCTTAAAAAGCTCTCAGAAGACGACACACATGATTTGCACAGGCGGTGGTGGAAACTGGAGATGCTAACGGGGGCAGCCAAAGGTAAACTGAATTTTCTGCCCAACACGAGGGCGCTTGCCTCCTTCCTTTCGAGAGAGAGCCATGCCCGTCCCATTGCAACAACGTGGAGGGTCAAAGGAGAGTCTTCCTATGTCCAGTCCTTCCTGTGTGAAAGGAGAGTCTTCCTATGTCCAGTCCTTCCTGTGTGAGAACGCGGTGGGAATCTCCGGTGTCCTGCTGGTAGTAACTGGAACTGTGGGTGGAGGGGAAGGGGGAGCACAGACACCCACGTGCCCTAGTCAGTTGAGAAAAGGTCCCCAGCAGATGGCAAAGGTGCCAAGCCGCCCGTCACGTTGGGCAGCAGCGACAAATCGGGGAGGCTCTGGATGTGGGACTTGAGCTCTTTGCGGACCTGAGTTACCCGAGCAAGCTTCTGTTTGTACTCCTGGGGGGGACAAAGGAAGAAACAGAAAACACAAAGGAAAAAATGAATTAGACGATGCTCCTGTTTCCCAACCATCATCCCCGTCTTAGCTGCAGTCAAGATTTGCAGCCTTCCCTGCTTTTGTTGCAACATAATGTGACTGTGATTGCCATTTATAGCCACGGGCAGAAATTCTACAGCTTCATCTCTACGCTGGGTCGAGTGGAGCAACAGCAAGTATCAGAGTAAGGAGCAGAAGAAACAGGGGTCGTGGCAGGAGGAAAAGGAAATCAGGAGGTGAAATACGGAATGCGCACTCCTTCAGTGCACAGCGGCAGGGACAAGGCAGGCAATCAGAGACATATATTGTTCGCACAACCCACTATGCTTTCTGAAATCAGATGCGGTTGGGCTGAGCAAGACTGGGGGAATGGGTGGGACTGCGGGGTCTGCAGGGCCCTGAGCAAAGCGATGGGTGAGGGGGAGGGCAAGAGGCCTAAGGAGCTCATCTCATCTTGACCTTGGAAGTCCCGCTCAAGCCACGTGCAGTTCCCAGGGTGCACCTTACATATCAAACAAGGGTACAATCCAGGCTTATTTCAACAGCATTTGTACATGGCTTAAATGCTTCTGAACACTTTATGACCTGCCAAAAACACAAGCACACGTGGGCTTTGTCACAGATGCACTAAAACGTAACGTGCATGTCCAGAATACAAATGGTGGCGTGAGAAGTGGCCTTTGGAAAGTGTCAGGAATTTTGCAGTGGGGAAAGTCTTAATGCTCACCATCTAGTTTTCTATGTGTAAAAAAAAATCTTGTGCATCCAACCACAGGCCACACACAGGCTTAGCATTTAATCAAGAGCATGGGGGTGGGGGTACAGCTATGAATTTCCACAACGCTGCCCCCCAATGCTTTCCCTGTGCCCCGTTTCCCCTACTTTGTTCCTATCCAAACGCTTTCTGACCCAGCTGCTTCCGCCAGAAGAGGGTGCAGTGCTGTGGGAAACCCAACCCAACCTCCTGAGCCCCAACTGCAGCTCTGGTTGGCTTTCTTGGCTGAAGGTCCAGGGGACCCTTGTCCCGCAGGAAGAATGAGGGTACTGACACACTGACTCCTCTATTCTTCTCCAAAAAGGCCTCCTTGGAACGGGGGGAGGAGTGCGGTGCCTCCTCACCACACTGTCTGCCAAACAACGGTATAAGAGCTCTCCATCTCCAAGCCACCTCCCAACTTTCCCTCCTGCATCCAAGGGGGTTGGGCTAGATGGCCCTTTGGGATCATACAATTCTAGGATCCTGGCTTTACAGCAGGAATAATGCAAAAGCCCCCGCTTTGACTGGGGCCCCCTGGTGTGCTCTTCTCCCCGTTTGCTGTGGGTCAGCAACAGCGGCTGATGCACAGATGCGGATTTCCTTTAACGTGCTATCGCCAATCCCTGCAGGATTCCAAGGCTGAGGAGAGTGGCAGGCCACTCTTTCTTGGAGATCTATGTGAAGATGCACAGCAGTAGACGGGATGATTGCAGAAGAGGCACCGCAGGTTTCATCAAGCATAAAATAAATAGCTGGAGGTTCTCCAGCAAAGGGAGGGAGGGAGGGAGGGAGACACTGCCACAGCACCAGCTCAGGATGTGGCCCGGAAATGGGACTCCAGCAGTGAAGCACCAGGCAGCTTCTGAGCAATGAAGGCATTTGTTGTGGCAAGAGATTTCTTCATCACCTGCACCCACAAGCTGCACTGGGTTCAGGAAGCTGCAGGATGGGTGCCAGAGCTCTAATTCAGGATGAAGAGTGTGTTGCTGTTTAAATCCCTTAGCATTGCTCTCCAGCTGTAGCCCTGGAAAAACAGTGGGAGATTTGCAGTGGGAGGCAGGGAGAAGGAGAAGAGTCTGGGCTAATGCAAGGAGGATACGTGGGAAATGAAGAACAATGTTTTATTTCCAATACACAAAGGTCCAGGAGGAGACAAGCAGAGCTAGTGCTGGAAACAGCCTCCCGCATCCATCTTCTGTACATGCATCGTGAGATATGACCAGTGGTGGGCTTAAGCACCCGTGGGGTGCATGGGGTCGTTCTATTCTCATGGGTGGCTGGGAGCACCCTGGGTCAGCCCCCGACCTTGATATGAGAGCCACATTCAAACACCTCAAGGGCCACCACATGGAAGAGGGAACAAGCTGGCTTCCTCCTGCTCCAGAGGGGAGGGTCAGAACCAATGGATTCAAGTTACAGGAAAGGAGATTCCAACTCAACATCAAGAACTTTCTTACAATAAGAACTATTGGACTGCGGAACAAAGTCCCTCGGAAGCTTGTGCACCCTCCTTTACTGGAAGGTTTTAAAAGAGATCGGATGGCCACCTGTCAGGGATCCTTTAGGTGTGGTTCTTGCACTGCAGGGGGTTGGACTAGATGATCCCTGTGGTCCCTTTGAACTCTACAATTCTATGATTCTTTGCCCCTTTGGTATATACTCTGCCAAGGTCATTCCTGCTGTTTCCAAAAACGTACGCTGGAAGAGTGTGTTAACAGCTGAAGGACAGGCTCTCCAGGCTTGCCTAGGGGCGCAGGCAGAAAGGGGATTTTATCGTAGCTGAACATGCTCACAGACAGGAGGCTGACACAGCTGAGTCTACAGATAACTTCCTGCCAAGAATCCGCTGCTTGGAAATTGTAGTACATGACTCTGAATGACAGTGATGGATGCAGCACCGGGAGAGCCAGGAGGGAGAGGTGGAAAGAGCTGCGGGCCAATCCTCGCTCTCCCGCAACCAAAAATGCAGGGGGGGGGTCCGTCAACCCATCAGGCCAAGCCTGGGGGTCCTACCCCATAACAGAGGGAGCCCACAACTACCAGGGAGGGCACATTCCCAGAAGGATGCTCCATTCCTCCAGTCCACTTTCTCTCCCCCTCCCACCCCAACTAGGGCAGGGCAGCAGAACAGAGGGCTCAACAGGGAGGACAAGGGAGGTCCTTCCTAGAGGTCAGCGCTTCTTCACTCTCTCGTCAGAGCTGGAAGGGACCTGAGGGTCATCTAGTCCAGCCCCCTGCAATGCAGGCCTCTCTTGAAAAACCTCTCGGCTGCGTACAAGTGTACATATCAGGCAGGTACCTGCGCCAGGCATCCTGCAAGAGGGTGAGCATGCCCGTGAGCAACAGGGAGCATTTCAAGGTCCCCTACGCCTGCTCCCCAACTCATCAACAGCCGCAGTCCACTCCCCACGCTCAGGGGGCTTAGCTGACCCAAATCCTTCTCCCCTTTCAATTCTCACAGAGCTCTTTCAGGATTACATTTAATCCCAAAGAGGCGCCTGATGAGAAGTGACAGAGTGCTTAACCTTGAGAAAAATCTGCAAATGATCTTCCAAGCAACGGTGGTAAAAGAGAATCATCACTAGAGCAGCAGAGTGAACGTTCTTTGTGCCGTAACACAACTGTCGGGAGAGGCACAAGGAAATCACCCCAAACTGCCTTTTCCAGTGGTGTAGCCCAGGGGTGGCCAACTCCCAAGAGACTGCAATCTACTCACAGAGTTACAAACTAGCAGTGATCTACACCCATTTTTGAGGTTCAGGTCGAGGTTGTTGAGCTTTTTTCAGGAAGAAGGAAGACCCATTTTTTTTGGGGGGGGTATTCGGATCAAACATGTTGAGCTTTTTTTAGGGGAGCCACAGTTGTTGAGCTTCTTTGTGGGGAGCCAATGATCTACCAGTGATCTACCAGTGGATCACAATCTACCTGTTGGACATGTCTGGCGTAGCCTTAATCTGAGGGCCTCATTTCACCTAGACCAGGGGCTTCTAAGACGTGGTCCACCGGGCTGATCCAGGCCATCTGTGGCAGCCTCTGGATTGTGCTTGAAGATGGGAGTATTACATACTCATATTGTTTTTTAAATTGTATTTCTTTGGTATTTTTACTGCTTCTTTTATTGTATCATGATGTGAAAACAACAGGCTTTACAGTTTGATTGTTAGTTTTATGGCATTGCAATTATTCCACATCATTCCATGGAATAAAATACAATACATAATAAATGAAAGCAGCAATAAAAATGCAATTAAAAACCATGCTAGTACAGTGCATTACAATTGCAGAAAAATCATTACGTGGTCCGCCAAGACCCACAGCAATTGTGGGGCAGGGGGATTAAATCCCCTGATCTAGACTGGACAGAAAGCTGGTGATGGACTTCCCTTCCCTGGGAGGCTTTTCAACGGAGGTTGGGTGGCTGCCTGTCAGCGATCCTGCACCAGATTCCTGCATTGCAGGGGGTTGGACTAGATGACCCCCTGGACCCACTTCCAGCTCTACAATTCTATGATTCCGTGGCACCCGTGCATAAGCAGTGGTGGCACCGAGATTTGCAGCCATGCTCTCTCACCAGGCTTACTAACCGGAGTTCAGATGACGAACAACAAGCCATCATAAATCTCTGGTGTTCAGCCCATTAACCAGTCACTGACCCCCTAAACCCAGTGCTAAAAATGGTTGGTCTGCATCCACAAGGGAGGCACATTACCCATAAAAGGAAACAGCCAGACCAAAGTAGTAGAGACTTAGCTGGACCAAAAAACAAAACAAAATATTAATAGGCCTAATCGAGGCCAGCTATTTCTGACTTGCAGGGATCAGACAAAGTAAACATTCCGTGAGTTATGCTCAATTCCCATCCCAGCTGAGATTAGGTTAAGGGAAATTCCTTCAGAAGATCCAGACGAGACACACTAAATCAGATTCACCATTCAACATGGGCCTTTTAAAAAGATCCCGCAGAGTCTGAGCTATTAAAGGAAAAGGCAGCCTTCAGGGCTGCTAAGCTGCCACTGAGCGTGCATGGCAGAAAGGAGATGCAAAGCGAGCGAGGCAGGGGGTGGGCAGGTGTTGGAGGTGCTATCTGGAAAAAGGGGCTCCACTCCCTGTCCACATTTTAATGACTACTGGGCTTCTCCCTCCAGAACTGCACACTTGAGGCTTTAGATGGTGGCCAGAATTGGCTTGCCAAACACTGACTCAGCTGCTGGAGGGGAGCAAGCAACATTTTACACACACACACACAAATCAAACTTTATTTGCGTAGCCGACTGGCCATAGCATCTAAAAGACAAACACCAACAAAAATACAACAAATATGGTTACCAATAAAACCTTATAACCTATTAAAACTCAAGGTAATAGCTCCTTGGAACTTAACATAAATAGTAAAATGATAATAATAATGATAATAATAAAATCCTATGCTGGGAATCCGGATGACTACACTGTTGTCATTCAGATAGCAGCTCTCAATCTCATTGCTCTCTCGATAAATCTGGCAACCTTCTCTGTTATCGAGCTGTTCTGGTCGGCTGTTCTGGATGTGAGGGCGATCTGGCTGCGACACACACACACACACACACACACACACACTTTCCATAGTTTGCTGGTGACTGGGGAGTGGCCGCCGGGACCACATAACACCGGTCCTGAGAGATCTGCATTGGCTCCCAGTACGTTTCCGAGCACAATTCAAAGTGTTGGTGCTGACCTTTAAAGCCCTAAACGGCCTCGGTCCTGTATACCTGAAGGAGCGTCTCCACCCCCATCATTCAGCCCGGACACTGAGATCCAGCGCCGAGGGCCTTCTGTCGGTTCCCTCACTGCGAGAAGCAAAACTACAGGGAACCAGGCAGAGGGCCTTCTCGGTAGTGGCGCCCGCCCTGTGGAACGCCCTCCCATCACAGGTCAGGGAAATAAACAACTACCTGACATTCAGAAAAAACCTGAAGGCAGCCCTTTTTAGGGAAGTTTTTAATGTTTGATATTTTTGTATTTGATTTCTGTTGGAAGCCGCCCAGAGTGGCTGGGGAAATCCAGCCAGATGGGCGGGGTACAAATAATAAATATTATTATTATTATTATTATTGCTACATCCATTATAGTTATCTTCTTTTATCTTATATTCTCGGACTTCCCCACACATCCTTTCATGGGTTTCTTGTTTAGTCCTTGGTGAGCTGCATTTCCTTAACTGCACTCCTCTTCTGCTTATTTGTAACTGCTGCTCATATGTCTATGGGGACGCAGATGGCGCTGTGGTCTAAACCACTGAGCAGCAGGACCCCTGACCAGTTATGGATGACTCTGGGGTTGCGGTGCTCATCTTGCTTTCCTGGCCGAGGGAGCCGGCGCTTGTCCGCAAACAGATCTTCCAGGTCATGTGGCCAGCATGACTAAGCCGCTTCTGGCGAACCAGAGCAGCGCACGGAAACACTGTTTACCTTCCTGCCGCAGTGGTACCTATTATCTACTTGCACTGGTGTGCTTTCGTACTGCTAGGTTGGCAGGAGCTGGGACCGAGTAACAGGAGCTCACCCCATCATGGGGATTTGAACCTTTACCTTTTACCATATGTCTAACTCTGCTTGGAAATTCACCTACAGGTGAAACTTGAAAAATTAGAATATTGTGGAAAGGTTCATTTCTTTCAGTAATTCAACTTAAAAGGTGAAACTAATATATGAGATAGACTCATGACATGCAAAGCGAGATATGTCAAGCCTTTATTTGTTATAATTGTGATGATTATGGCGTACAGCTGATGAGAACCCCAAATTAACAATTTCAACTTTGGGGTTTTCATCAGCTGTACGCCATAATCATCACAATTATAACAAACAAAGGCTTGACATATCTCACTTTGCATGTCATGAGTCTATCTCATATATTAAACTCCAGTAGCTAATGAAAACAATTGCTTACATAAATGGACTTTTCCACAATATTCTAATTTTTCGAGTTTCACCTGTAATTATTGTATTTCTTTAAATATTCTCCAAAGTGTTCCCACTCCTCTCTTCTATCTGTCTCATCCTGATTCCTTATCTTTGCAGTCAACACTGCTAATTCTGCATAGAATCATAGAATCATAGAGTTGGAAGAGACCCCAAGGGCCATCCAGTCCAACCCCCTGCCAAGCAGGAAACACCATCAAAGCATTCCTGACAGATGGCTGTCAAGCCTCTGCTTAAAGACCTCCAAAGAAGGAGACTCCACCACACTCCTTGGCAGCAAATTCCATAGTCTATTCCATAGCTAATTCTGCATAGTCTATTAACTTATTCTGCCAGGGGTCAAGGAGGACGGAAGCTGCAATCCAGGTGAGGCTCCGAGTTCCCCCATCCCAGCCTTAAAGGGAGGTACAATGTGGGTGGCGCCCATCCACTACAGAGTCCTTGTATTAATTTATAGAGCCCCCAACAGCCTAGGTCCAGGGTAGTAAGTCAGGGACCGCCTGAACCCTTTGACCCCACCTTAAGTGCTGAGATCACCTGCTGCAGTGCTGCTGGCCATTCCCTGAGTTGGTGACGCTCACTTGATAACAACAAGGTACAGAGCCTGTATTTGTATACAGTCGTACCTTGGTTGTTGAACGGAATCCGTTCCAGAAGTCCGTTCAACTTCCGAAAACATTTGACAACCAAGGCGTGGCTTCTGATCGGCTGCAGGAGCTTCTTGCACTCAACCGGAAGCTGCGTCGGACGTTCGGCTTCCAAAGAATGTTCGCAAAGCGGAACACTCACTTTTGGGAGCCAAAACGTTCCGACTCACAGGGTGTTCGGGATCCAAGGTATTGTGAAGCGCCCAGAAATCTAGGGATAAATGGTGGTATACAAGTTTAATAAATAGTAATCATAGCATATTTAGTGTGGAACAGAAATTCTGCAGCCGCCTTCTGTGCCAGCTTTTGAACGCCTGCTGTAATCTATGCAGGCAATTAATACTACACCCTTCTGCAATGTTAACTGATGTCTGCTTTTACCTTTTTGTTTTTATTGTATGTTTTTACTGCTGCAAACCCCTTTGATATATTTTTTACCACACAGCAGTAGACAAATAAGTTCTTTTATAAATGAATAAACAAACCTTTCCTGGCCTCCTTGGAAACTGTTTACAAGGGCTGAAATGTGGTGTCTGTGTGTGCGTTATCACATTTCTAATTTTGAAAAAGAAGGAAGGAACAAAATGGAATACTGTAATAGGGAATGAAGAGTAGTCAGCAATAAGAGGGGACACCACAGATGGTGTAAATCAATTATAACGACGCAAACCGCCTGCTACTTTGCCATTCCAAAACCAAATAAGCAGGTCTCATCTTTCAATATCTTTGTCATGATAATTGTTGGTATGTTGCCTTCCTGCTGCACACTGGCTTTATCCACAAAAACAGTCTTCCAAGTTTTATTCAACCACTCGGCCCGTTGGGAGTTTACTTTTTCTGAAACTGAGCAATGCAAAGTTTCACTGTTGTCAATAGGGTCTGAGACTGTGTTCTACATGTCAACTGTGAATTGCATCTTCCATACACACACTGTGTCAAGGACAGACATCATACCCTTTTTGCATCTTTTCAGCCCAAACCCACTGCTTCTGAAGGTGAAACTTATCTCTTTATCCCCTAATGAAGATTAAAACTCAATACTTTTTCCTATGCTCCAGAGTTAGCTTCCAGCTAGTCTCAGTTGGCAGTATGTCCTGGTTTGATTAATGCTTTGGTATGACAGAGCCCAGAAAGGGTGCCCAGAGCCCCCAGGCCCTGCTATTTCAGGTCCTTGGCCAACAGCCTACAATGAGAAATCACTGGCACTCCACGTAAATAATATTTAGTTGCAGAATCTGCCTTGACCGATGAGTGATTATGTTAGCAGCTTCTAAATCTGAACCCCAATGTTTAGATAGCCAGCTGTGGTGCCAGAGAAAGGGATTAACTGTTTAATTACTTGGGCGAAAAATCACTTTGAGAACCTGGAGCACCCCGAAGATGCCTTATTTGATCAGAGCACTGCAGACTTTTCCTGACTTAGCAAAATAAATCCCAATTTAGATTTGCCAGAGGGGAGCCAAATTTCTCCTCCCAGCTCATTCCAGAAAGTTTTTGGCCTTTCAACGTACTTTTTCTGAGAACAAGGGGTTGGCTTTCCTACAGTAGAGACCTTGTGCCATAAGAGGGAAAAACGAAGCAAAGAGGGCATTACCCTGGAGAAACCTATTGCGAGGATGTTTTGCCAGAGCGCTTGAAACACACCAAGTTGTACATTTACGCCACCCTTTGCAATCCTCCTAAGCCAAGTCCCAGAAAAGCAGCAAGAGATGTAGCTGGAGGATTCCTTCATACTGAAGTCAGTATGCTAATAATCTTACATGCACCTGTCAACGTTGTATTTTTAAGGAACAATCCTGCTTCTTAACACATGCAGAATAGGGTTATAGCAGCTCCCAAGGACCCCAAAGGCTTAGGACTCCAAGGAGAACTGCTTCCCTTACCAAGTGGCTCACGGGCACAAACGTGAATGGCAGCCTTGCCCAATTCACTGCCAAAGAGCAGAGCTTATGACTCTAGCGCAAGTGCATCAGTTGCACTGCTGTGCCAGCCGCGACTCCTTGAACCGTAGGGGTGTTTTGCTCACGTCAGGGACAAAGCGGAAGGTTTTCAAACCATGCTCCCCCTCTTATAGTAGATTTCATCTGCCAACAGCCTCAAGAAGAGCTGCAGTGCAAGCGCACCTGTGACATCTGCAACAACATGTACAAGTTCAAGACAAGAGCCAAGAGAAAGTGGCACTCGGAAAAGCAAGGGCGACATGCAGCTTTCGAGACGACAACACCGGCCCCGTGGCAGGAAGAGAGGCTGCCATTGGGCCAACCTGCTTAGCACTTGCTGTCTCCTTCTGGACAGCTCTGCACTCTGCAGCAACTCATGTTCCGCCCAAGAACAGCTGCTCCTAACAGTCAGCAATGACAGCCACAGGAAGCCCTTAATGTGCTAGCCAGGGGCAACACAACAGATGGCAGAGTGACATACAAGCAGAATCATTAATTATGTTCCCGTCATAATCCTGGGGTGCAGAGCAGAACATGCCGCCCTGCTGAAAATGGTACATTTCAGATAAATGACTCTCCACCCCGCTCATGCGCTCTCTTCCAGTGGCTTTTGGACGCTGCCGAGCTCCAGCCTGCTGCCAAAGCCATATTTGTCAGCTGTTTCCTGTGCTCCCAAGTCAAGCGGCTTTTTACGAAACCGCTTTTATCATCTGCCCACATGCGTGGTCGCGCGTCAGGTCAATAGCAATTCAAAAGGGCTTCAGCTGAACTTGCAAGATGGCAGCAGGCAGCGAGGTTGGAAAAGCTG
The DNA here is from genome assembly GCA_900245905.1 of Lacerta viridis. Taxonomy (NCBI): domain Eukaryota; kingdom Metazoa; phylum Chordata; class Lepidosauria; order Squamata; family Lacertidae; genus Lacerta; species Lacerta viridis. Next base: position 110,559 of record OFHU01000295.1, read on the forward strand.
GGCACAGCAGATCAAGTGAACCAAGAAGAGGAAAGTTACCGGCAAAGTGCAAGTTGGGGGACTCTGATAATACTGGGGAGCCGGCCTGAACTTAACGCCAGAGCAACCCAGAACCCAAATTTCCTTCGAGGAAGATCATGTTTCAGGAGTTCCTTCTTCCAAGAGAAGTATCCCGTTTTTAACATTAACTATTAAAACATGATGCCTTCTATTGTATACAAATAGCAATCCAAACATACACACTTCCTTTGCTCAAGCTATACACAAAAGTATGCTATCTTTCTCTCCCCCAGAGGAGCACAGAATGCCTTCCATCAACAGCCCCATTTGGACAGGGAAAGCCTAACTTCTGGTGCACACGCTCATGTGACCTCGAAAGTTACATTGCTGCAATAAACTATATATGGGGCTGCCTTTGAATCGAAGAATCATAGAGTAAGGGACCCCAAGAGTCATGTAGTCCAAGACTGTTTCAAATTTGCAGCTGGAGCAGGTTGCTTACTAGGGCACGATGGCCTGAGAATATAGCTTTACACAACTGTATTTATGAGCTATGATTTCGTTTCTGGGGTCAATTCAAAGTGTTGGTGAGCCATATATGGCTCAGGAGGCCAGTATCTCAAGGACTGCCTCTCCCCACATGAACCAACCCAGGCACTGCACTTGTCATCTGAGGCCCCCCTTCTCCATGCGCCTCACCCAATGGGGGAAGTGACAGAGGGTGGCCACACAAGAGGGACCTTTTTGGTGGTGGCCCCGCCTGTGGAATGCCCTTCTCCAGGGAGTCTCACCTGGTGCCATCACTGTCTATTTCAAGGCAAAACCCTTTTTCATTTACCCAGCAAGCCTTTGGGTCTTAACTGGGAGGGAAACTAGTCACATCTGTGCCCTGTTTTAAGGTGAGGTAGGAAGGAGGTATTCCTTTAATATATTTCTGGATAAGCACTTTAGGTATTCTTTTGTCACTGCTTTTATATTTGGTTGTAGCGTTCCTGTTATTTTTATTATGTCAGACATATGAAGACACCTTTATGTAAAAAGCAAATAGACAAAAGAAGGCGAAGAAGTGTGTTCCTGCATGTGCCTGAACATGCAAATGGTCCAAGTATGGGTGGGGCCTGCAAGTGCCACCTAAAACAGCCTCATGTGTTGTTGTCTTGCACTCTCCCAGCAATCCTACTTTCCGGCCATATTGCACAGGGAAGGTCTACATGCAACTACCACCCACGCAAACACAAGTATCATGCAATGATTATTAATAAATCAGGGCCCCTATTCAGGGCTGCTGCTGCTGCTGGTGGTTCTACATATGTTCAAGCAGATGCAGGTTGGAAGCCCCATGCCGATCCTCCCCACACCACATGGGAAGCCCCATGCCCTTGCCCACACTTTGAGAACACTCTTGCGCTCTGGCCAGTGTTTGAACGCTCCTAGGGTCACATCGCAAGCAGCTACCAGACTTTTCCCCGTCACATTCTCCTGCCCTCAGTGCACACACCTGGAGAGGCCACAGTCTCCAGCTTCATGCCCATGGGGTGGGGGAGGAGACACAGGTGTGGCCGCTTCAGCTGTGACTGTGCAAACCACATGGCGATTATTGGGCCTGTGGATTAAAGCAACCTCAGAAGCCAGGGCTGACTCGAGGAAGTGACACGTCTAAGGAAGGACGCTGCTCGGCATCAATCGGAGGAACACTACAGTACTCACTTCTAGCTTTTTCTCCTTCTCCGTCAGCACGTCCTTCTGGTTCTGGGTGTACTCAATCAACATGCGTGCCAGCTGGCGCCGGTCTTCCAGCTCTGCTGCCAGTCGCCCATTGTACTCTGCTAGTAGCAAACATGCCTCGTCCACAGTCTTCGAAAGGCGCTCGGCAGCCTCTTTGTCTAGGCACAAAAGTGGCATATAATCGACACTGACTGTGTGCAAAAGCCTTTGTGTGGGTGACAAAAAGCAGCTCATCTGGGCTGAATTCCAATCAAGCGTGGATTTCACAAGGACCAGCAAGCAACTGGCAGAGGAAGACAAGTACAGCTAGCCCAAAGTGTCCTTTCTTTTTCTGGAAGGCCAAGAAGTCAGGGTTAGGGCTGGCTGCCTGCAGGTGATCCAGGAAGCAGGCCGGCACATCTGCAGGGAGGGGTGGTCCCAGAGCCGCTCTTGTCTGTGCCCAAGGTTAGCAAGTTGCTAAGGCCTGAGAAGGCCGCTTTAGAGGACTTGGGGAAGAACATCTGTTGAACTGATAGCTGCAGTGCCACCCTCTGCAAAAGCAGTACTGAACGAAACTGTGTGTTTGCTCTCTTCTGATGAGCACAGACAGCGAACTCTACTGCTAACTGGCTGATTCAGCTCCCCCCGGGCCCTACTGTGAAGAGAGCTATGCTACCACAGTTGCCTTGGGAGTGAGGCTCCTATGCATTAGGGCTAGATCTCTACCCAGCAGCACACAGTACAATTGTGGCATCCTTTCCTTCACTGTGAGACACTGTAAGCAGTGATGAAGGAGGTCATCGAAGGAGGCAGTTCGGGGCCAGAGAGGAACAGAAATGAACAAACGTGTCTTGGGCCTCTCACATATTCAGTTAAAGCAGCAGCCTCTGCGCACAATCTGTATGGCTCCCCTTACAAGGCAATGATCCCCTTCAGCGAGGAGCGTGTCACATGCTCTTGCCACACAAACAGCAGCTGGCAGGGCTTGGCATGTGGCCCAACAGAGCCCAAGTCACATTGGAACAGGACAAAAAGGGGAAAGGCAGGTTCATATTCGTGTTTTGGCACCTGAGGGTGAAGAAAACCCTTAAAAATCAAAACAAGCTAGTCTCATTGGGCAGTTTCCATGTGCCTTTTGCACCCAAGGGTTGGCACTTGAGAGCCTCACCTGTAATCTTCTCCAAGAGTGACACGTCCTGAACCTCCTGGGGAAGAGAAGCAATTTTCTGCCGCACTGTGGCATCTCCCGATGCTGCGTTTTCCAGATCTTGCAGGGCTTTGATCAAGTCCTCAGTCTGCACAGTTGAGACATAGAGAGACTGCCAGGATCACTTTCCCAATGCATGTAGCCACCACACCTTGCTTCTAACTTATTCTTCTAACACACGTCTCACTTTTCAAAAGCTCTCCCCCCCACACATCCCCAGGCCAACAAGCCACCCTCAAAACCAAACTACAATCACAGAATATTTGAACCCCCATTTCTGGTCCACAGAACAGACAGCAGAGCAGGAAATCTGAGTTTAATGAACTTCCTGGAATCATCTAACACCATAATAATAATAATTTATTATTTGTACCCTGCCCATCTGGCTGGGTTTCCCCAGCCACTCTGGGCGGCTTCCAACAAAGATATATAAATTAGATCACACCATGCTGGGTGTAATATACTGTCTCGCTTTGGGCAATTTGTTTTACTTTGCTTTGACTGCGGCAATTTTATGGAATAATATTTGTTTTATGTTCCATTTTACTATGTTTCATGCTCTTCCTTGAGTCGGAGTCGTGAGGGCCTGTTACTGAGCAAATAAACAGAACAACACTGCTCCTCATATTGCATTTGCTAATGGCGCCACCATGTGGCTCTCTCTTTAGAATCCAGGGCCTGTCTCTCTCTCAATCCTTCGCCTTCCAGACATACCAGAAGAGGCCCAGCGTTAGGGTCCTGCGGGGAGTAGCTCCCGGGATAATCGTCATCTTCTTCTTCTTGTATCTGCTGAAATGTCCGCTTCAAGGACTTTTTCTCCTCTGTAACTGAGGAAAGACACAGAGAGACGGTCACATCCTGTAAGGAGACATTGTTCCAGTGGTACCTTTTGAAAAGTGTGGGTGCATGTGTGATAAAACATATAGCTGTCAACCTTTCCCTTTTTTGCAGGAAATTCCCTTATTATAGCATTGGGAAACAGCAGGGAGGGTTGACAGCTATGCATAAACTGCTTTGAAGGTCGAAGTCTGATCAGGTTCATCTTTAAACATGAAAAAAAAGTTAGCTCTAAAAGCTTAAAACAGAAGCCAACCTCACATGGCACACTGAGTGTCCCATAGATCAGGTTGAGGAACAAGCCTCCTGCCTTCAGGGTTGTGAGAAAGAGAAAAGGGAAACCACAGAGGCCTCCACTTCCCCCCCATTTCAATTCTGCACTGCTTGGAGCAAGCTTTCAGGAGACTGCACAATTGGTGGTGGGTAACATTCTTTGCCACTGGTTTAAAGGTTCTGGAAGAATCAGGAAGGTTAGGCCACACTCCAGAATTTTCTATATTTTGTATGCATCATCTTATCATGAATGTGACTTCCTTTTTTAAATTATTTTTTAAGGGAAACCCATCCCACAAATTGCCGAAGACAAATAGAACGCTGCAGATATAGGAAGAACCTGCGGTAACTTTGGGGAGGGGGGCAGGAACCAAAGTAGAAAGACAAAAGGCGTCCCCATTGCCCTCAGCAATCCTTCTCAGGCTGAATTGCTGGGCGATCTCAAGTGGCGCTGTTGGATTCCTGTGTCTTCTTCCTCTGCAGACCAGACAAGCAAAGAGCCCCAGGCTGCCAGAAACCCCTCCCATCTAAGGTAGAGGAGGACAGCACGCAGAGGCTTCCCAGAAAACATTTTGGGAGGCGGGTGTCCCCTGGTTCTTTTTTCTTTCTTTTTTTGGACAGAGCCCCAGGTTTGCCCAATACCAGCCCTCCTCCTCCTTGCATACAGAACTACTGGCATGTTTTTGCAGGTGGGAACCTGGGCACAGATGGTGAAGAGCTGGAGGGCAAGGGATGTTTGGCACATCCTCAGCAATCATGTCTGGAAGGGGAGCAGCATCTGGCAGCACCAGGAGAAAGACGAAGCACAAGCTGGTCAGAAAGCATTTGCTGCCACCACCGACAAAGGGGTCAGGTGTTTCTGGCTGGTTTCCAGGGTGCAAATTAAACCCTCCTGAAGCTGGCAGGCTCCTCTTCTTTGCCAAGCCAGATCTTCCGACTAAGAGCTCGAGGAAAGCCAGCTGTGCTGAGAGCCCTCTGTCCCAAGCACCCCTTTCAAGTGCCATTACGTTGAAAAACAGAGCATTAAAGATCATAAGGAAAGGGTAAACCACCTGAGAGCAGATGAAGCTGCCTCATATGTGACTTCATGGGGGGGGAGAGAGAAATGCTTTGGGCAACTGCATGCTGACACTCTCGTTCCTATCACAGGAGTAAACATGTCAGATTGCAAATCAAATGCGACAACGTAACCTCCTGCTCCAGTCCCAGGATGACAGTTGAATGGTGCCAATTTAGTGAAGGATGAATGAACGATGGGGGAAAGTGCCCAATGGCCAAACTAGTCATGATTGGCTCAAAAGCTACTCTCAGTTTATAGACATCTGCCAAGAATTTGGGCTTAACCCAGCCTTCTCTGTAACCCAGATTGGGGGAAGTCACTACAAGGAACCATGGAGACCTACGGCACTGCCAAATCATCATTAACAGACACCACCACGGCTACTGCGATAGCAGACATGTTCAGAACAACTACAGTCCCTTCATTCCCATAACAAGACGAGCTTCAGAGCATAGAATGGTCTTTAGGAAACTTGTGATTTGGGGAGCAGCCAGAACTCAGCAGCAAAGCATAAGCTCTGCATGTAGAAGGTTGACTGTTCAATTCCCAGTTCCTCCAGTTAGAAAAGGAGTGGGTAATCTTTGGCCCTCCAGATACTGTTACGAGTTCATCTCCCATCCGCCTCAGAGAGCAGGTCTGGGATGTTGATGGGAGTTGTAGTCCAGCAACTACTGCAACACCACGGCTTCCCTGCCTGAGTTAAAAGGATCAGATGGCAGCTGATGGGAAAGACCTCTGTCTGAGGCCCTGAAAAGATGCCAATAGTCAGGAGACAATGCAGGGGTAGACAGACAAATACAGTGGTACCTTGGTTCTCAAACAGCCTAGTTCACGAACAACTTGGAACCTGAATGTTGCAAAACCAGAAGTGAGAGTTCCGGTTCTTGAATTTTTTTTGGAAGTCAACCGTGTCCTGAGCTTCCGTTTTTAGTGCTGCACTTCCATTTTTAGAGAGATCGTGCTGATTGGGCAGGTGAGAAGCGTCCCGGCAGAAATCTGCAGCCCAGCTGCTTTGACGTGAATGAGAGAGAGACCGAAAGATCGCACTGATGGGGGGGTGGTGGAAAGCATTTTAGGGGTCGTTTTTCAACAGCCTGGAACGGATTAATCCGTTTTGCATTACTTTCTATGGGAAAGCACACCTTGGTTTTGGAACGGACTTCCAGAACGGATTAAGTTCGAGTACCAAGGTACCACTGTAATACGATCTGGTACAAGGCAACTTCCTATGTCTCACTCTGGCTGTTGCCTGCCAGGGCCTAGAAACGCCCCTGGGATGATGGACCCTGCTCCACAAACATAACTTTACAGAGAAGTAGGTGGGGCAGCATACAACAAGTGTCTACACAGTGCAGATGTGAAGACTGTCACCAGTTCAGTTACAACCAAGCAGGAGCCCTTGAGCGCAAATACCTTGAATTCAAATGGTCATGAACCACAGCTGGGGATCTTGTGGCCCTCCAGGTGTTCTTCAACTCCCATCTGCCCCAGTCAGCATGACCAAATGACCTGGGATGATGAGGATTCTCGCCCAACAACATCTAAAGGCCCCCAGGTTCCCCACCACTGCCGTAAACACACCATTCTTTGCTCCTTAGCAAGCTACCTTTTCATAATGGTTTGACTGGAGTCAAGGATGTTTCGAAAAAGCCAACACTTTTTTTTTTACCTTTGGGTTGGGGGCTATTGGAGTCCTCCAAAGACAGTTTCAACTGCTGTATGAACTCACTGCCATACACACTCCTCTCTTGCCAGATGTTCAGCAATCGTTCCAAGGGCTTTTTGCAGCCCTCATCTGCTTCTCTGGAGGGTCAGAAATTCAGAATGTCAGAAAGGGGCGCTGAGAGAGAACACACACACCAGGGGGAAAGTGGTAGAGGGTGTCCACTCCACTCCTTCCCTCCCACATAAAATGTTTAAGGAGAGACACAATCAGAGACAAAACAGGGATGAAACTGAGCAAAACCCGCCAGGCTTCCCAAGGAAGGTGTTCACCAGCATGCCAGCCATTTATATCCATAGGCACACAAATTTGAAATATGCAATTTCAAAGTAAAAGGAAATACTTAGTCATCAGCAACACATCCAGTTAAGTATAGAGTTATCCAGAACACACTTGCGCACTTATTCCTCTGTGTGTTCTAGATATAATCAGTTTGCAGACTAAGGTCTTCTCTAAATAGCACCACAGCTTTTAAGTAGCTGATAACATATTGTGTGCCAGGAAATGACACGTAGCCTGCTCATTTGTAGCTTGCCCCACAGTGAGAGAACAGTCACTCAATGACAGATGGAGCGAGCCAAGCAGAAAGGCAATCTGGGGGAAAAAATCTGATAAATCCATAGCATTTGAGAAGCTGACCTCACTTAAAATGGTGTTCAGACAGAGCAAAGGCACGTGGAATAACTAGCAATTGCACAAGGCTGCCAACTGGGGGTCTGAAGGAAACAAGCTGAAATTTCTGCAGGGAATACTCCAAGTGGTAATGTGTTTGCCACAGTTATAACTCTTCAAATAACAGATCAAAGGAAAGTTAGATTTGCTGAAATCTGAAAAGAACACTTGTGCAGCGCAGAATGATCAAATATAGTGCCCAGCTCAATCCCAAAAGGAGCACAGCAAGCGTGCATTAAGGAAGCTCCTTTGTGGTTTTGTAGTACGGTAGGTGTAGAGCCTGCAGGCCTACTGCTCATGTTTCAGCTGCAGAGACCAAACCCTTCCACCCAATCCTAATGCAGGTCTTCACCTGCTGAAGGACAACATGGAGGGAGACAGTCTACCTTCTCCAGGGAGGGAGCTCCAGAGCCTGGGAGCAGCTACCGAGAAGGCCCTTTTCCATATCCCCACCAGGTGTGCCTATGAAGGTGGTGGGACCGAAAAAAAGGACCGCCCTTGAAAATCCGTTTTTGTTAAGAGCCTGGCTGCTGCATTCTGCATTAAACGAAGTTTCCAAACTTCACAGATAGCCCCATATGTAGCACATTGCAGTAATCCAGCCTAGAGGTTGCCAGAGGCATTAGAAGAGGTTGCTATACATACCTGGCAACGTGTGAAAAAGCATCCACCAGAACCGATTCAAATTCCCTTGTAAACTCAGGCCCCTTCCTTTTACTGTTCTGGATGACGTCATTGGCCAAGTATAGGAAAGTCAGTTTCCTACTTGACTTTGCTAGGAAAATAGAAGAGGAAAAAATATCTGTATAATAGCTCTCAAGTCACCCATCAATCATTTCCATTCAGTCTCACAGCCACCCTCGAGGTGGATATCACAAACAAAAGCCAAATTCTCATTTCATGCCCTTTTCTTTAAAGCCAGCAGTGGATCTACACTTAACCAGAGCAGGGCTGCAGAAGCACAAGGAAAGATGTCTTGTGGCAACTAAATGGCCCAACTGATGGTTTATTGTGGCGTCAGCTTCCACAGGCTAGTATATATTTCATTTCATGCAAGGTGACCTCCCAAGCTGGCTTGCTTTGTTCTTGGAAGATTCCTGTGGTTAGCCTCAGCAACGCCATGCTTTCAAGACAAAATAGCTCTCAATTAGCCTATTTCCAGTCAGATGGGTGGCTTACAAAATTAAACAAATCTTGTTTTATTGCATTTTATCTTGCATTTTTATTGTTTACATTTATTGTTTAAATTATTTTAAATGCAGCATTAAATAATCAGGCATGACCAGAAACAAATCAAAGGAAACAAGCAAATCTAAAACCATTAAAAGCTTAAGAAAATAATAATGTCCTTTGAAAAAAGGAACTAGACCAGGGGTCGGCAACCTAAGACCCATGGGCCACAAGCGTCCCATGGGGGTCGCTTAACCGGCCCATGAACCCCCGCCGCCCACTCAGTCGGCTCCCGTGCGCCGCGCTAAAACGGCGCAGAGCAGAGCGGGAACCGCCTTCCGCAACGCTGGCCAGCTTCCCATTGGCTGCAGGAAGCTCCTGCAGCCAATGAGAAGCTGCACACGCCTCCTCCGTGCCGGAAATAGCATTTGCACGTGCACGCGTGTGCACTCCGGCCCACCATGGCGTCTGCGGGACGATGAAGCGGCCCAAGCCGCAAAAAACTCTGCCGACCCTTGAACTAGACCAAGCACTCATGGACTTTTCAGGAAAGGGCATTCCATAACAGAGGGGCCACTGCTAAAGAGGGTTTGGGTGGGCAAACACCAGGTAAACTAGGCCCAGGCATGGACTTGCCCTTCCCAGATGCCCGGCTCATCCCAGCCCAAATAAAAAAGGAGTCACTCTCTATTGAGAAACCACGCCAACCCCTTCTTGAGCTTTTTAAACCATGGCATGGTGGGGTGTCTAAATTAACAAATTTCATAGAATTCTGCTGTCGTTGGAAAAGATTTAGGTTCCCAGACTTGAAGAGAAAGGAAGTCTGGATAGTTGAAGGGAAGAAAAAAGAAAACAGCTACCAAAAAAGCATTTCTTTGCACCATCAGCACTTGCAGCTAGTGCTCATTATAATTACAATATTCCAAGAAGAGCTGTGTGAACTGCTTGGCTGCACTGAGCGGTTTCAGTGGTAATTATTTCAATATCAAAGCCAATAAATATGACTTATTTGTAGAAATCCTTAAAAACAAGCAAGCAAGTGGCACTGACAAGAATGAACTCATCGGTAATCATGGTGAAGGCTCGGGGAAAGAGGCAGCCCCAGAAAAAAGCGTTGATGCTGACAGGCTGTGCGATTCTATGATATCTTTCATCCAAGCATGCCCTATATTGATCAAACCTGACAGGCCACAATATCAAAGCTAAGCTTTTAAAAAACAACAACAACCTGGTAGCCTCATACCAAATTAAGATAACAAAGATGAGGGGCAGCGGCGGGGTGGGCTTATGCGTACCTCACCGATGCTTGCAGGGGTCAGGAATGTAAACCCCTCCCCCGGTCGCAAATCTGTTGTTCCCTGTACTTCCTTTTTATCTGTCCTGAAGATAATAGTTCAATTTCACTGCAGTGAGCCACACACACGGCTTCTTTGCACCATGCGTTCAACAGGTTCCACTCAATGCAAACTGGCTCCTTTGAGTCAAAATGCAGAAGCTGCTTGGCATCCTAACCAAGGAAGGGTGGTTAACAAACTATCAAAATGCATGCCACAGAGCATCAAACTGACTCAAAAAATGCATGCCACAGAGCATCAGAGCAGCAGCAGCAGCACAGTCTTTACCCGAGTGCAGCTGCAAGTTTTCTGCTCTCCCCAATTCAAAGCATGACAATTTCATTAGAGTTCTGAATAGTTCATTAAGTTCAGAGTGACTATAGCGGTAAGTGCCTGGCATCAACCAGCACATTTTAAACTCCAAAAAATAAAAGTCCCCCTTAGACTCCTAACAGAGCTTTCTAACTGTAGAAGCAAGGCATCACCCCAAGGTGATGTGACCTGGTACCGCTGGGTGCTGGAGGGGCAGGGGGAGAAGGGGGCAACCAAAGTGAGTGCCACACTCCTGGAAGGGCACCAGCTACTGAGACCCAGTCAAGGAGTGAAACCAAGTATCTTTCTCTTACTTTACCAACTGAGGGATCGCTACTTGCTAACAGTCAGCTCAAATGTTATTTGCAAATTGTGTATTTTTAGAACCAGCAGGACAGGATCAAGAACAAACACTTGGCCCTTGAAGCTGAATACTGAACAATAGACCATACTGTGCACCAGAGAACAGACAACCCATGCTATTCAGAGCAATTCAAGAACTGCACAATTTAGTTTTCTGAAGATGTTCTGGGCCAGTGTGTAGCTTGCCAGTTGCCCCTGTTGACTTTTGACCCTAACACGCCTGCAATTTTTAAACCCTCTCTTTCCCATACCAGGTTTACCCAGCACTAAGCAAAGAGTGCCTTTTGAAACATGCAGAGCAGTGTCTCCACCAAGACACACAATCAATTCATTATACTACCAAGGCTGGCAGAATAGCTTCCTTATGAGGGGGCAAAGCTGTGATCAGCACCTGCCATTAGAAGAACAGCCACAACGTAAGTTCTTAATTCCTCAAACACATCTTTTGTCAAGACCCTGTGTTGGGCAGATACAGAGAAGCTGAACAACTCAGCAGGTGATAAATTAGTAGATGTTTTGTCAAAACTGAAACTTGAGGAACAGAAGAATCATACAAGGACCAGTCCCAGTGGGAGCTCTACGGGCGCCAAGTCTGAACCTTCCCTGACCAAAGCTGTGAAGACCACACCATCAGCTCTTATGTTCAGGTTCTCCAAGCTCATCTTCAGCTCAAGGCGCCACTGAGAGGGGTGGGGGAAGAACCTGCAGATCAAGTTGCATTACAAATTACAAGTTGGGATGTTGAGCGATAACAAGCCCACAGCCCAAGTTCTGCAGGGAGCCCCAGCTCCTAAATGCTGCCCTGCAGAAGCAAATAGAATTATTATTTATTGAATTTATATACCGCCCTATACCCAGGGGTCTCAGGGCGGTTCACAGAAGGCACCAAGCTTCTGTTACCACCCACCCACCTTATCTCAATGACACAGGAGCCTCTTTTGATGTGGGAGAAGGACCTGTCCTGTCTTTTAATTGTACAGGTGTGTGTGTTTACTGTAATCGGGGACCGCCTCTCCTGGTATGTCCTTAAGGTCCTCAAATAATAATCTTTTGGAGGTCCCGAGCAACAAAGATGCTAGGTTGGCCTCAACTAGGGCCAGGGCTTTCTCAGTATTGGCCCCGACTTGGTGGAACAGTCTATCACAAGAGACCAGGGCCCTGCGGGATTTGGCATCTTTCCGCAGGGCCTGCAAGACGGAGCTGTTCCACCTGGCCTTTGGGTTGGTTTCTGTTTGATAGTTATGCTTCATTCTTTTATTGGTGGGCTATTTGAAAATGAGACTGCAGTTTTAATTTTGAATTTTTAAATTTGTATTTTAATCTGTATTTTAAATTGATTGTTTTTATGTTTTTGCTGTGATTTTAATTAGTGTTAGCCGCCCTGAGCCCGGTTTTTGGCTGGGAAGGGCGGGGTATAAATAAAATTTATTATTATTATTATTATTATTATTATTATTATTATTATTATTATTATTATTATTATTTATTTATTAGTAAGTTGTTGTTGTTGTTCAGTCGTTCAGTCGTGTCTGACTCTTCATGACCCCATGGACCAGAGCACGCCAGGCACCTATCCTCCACTGCCTCCCGCAGTTTGGCCAAACTCATGCCAGTCGCTTCGAGAACACTGTCCAACCATCTCATCCTCTGTCGTCCCCTTCTCCTTGTGCCCTCCATCTTTCCCAACATCAGGGTCTTTTCCAGGGAGTCTTCTCTTCTCATGAGGTGGCCAAAGTACTGGAGCCTCAGCTTCAGGATCTGTCCTTCCAGTGAGCACTCAGGGCTGATTTCCTTCAGAATGGATAGGTTTGATCTTCTTGCAGTCCATGGGACTCTCAAGAGTCTTCTCCAGCACCAGAATTCAAAAGCATCCATTCTTTGGCGATCAGTCTTCTTTATGGTCCAGCTCTCACAGACGAACCTACCTCAAAAGGCTGTTGGTAGAATAAAATGGGGGCGGTGGGGGAGGACTATGCATGCCCCCCTTGATCTCCTTGGAGGAAAGGCAGGCTAAGACTTTTAAGAAACAGCAGTATGTAGTAACAGGGTAACAAACCAAAAGTGGGAGTTGGGGGAAGCCCAGGAGGGGTGAGGAAGAGGTGATGTAATATAAATGTTATTGATATTGAGATGTATGTAATGATAAGAAAACTGAATAAAAGATTAATTAAAAACAAAACAAAACAAAAGGATGCTGTGAACAACGAGATCTGGAGAGCCTCCATAGGCCTCCCAACTACACAGCCCTGCTCTGGAAGACTCTCCTACAACTCACCCTTCCAGGACAGCACATAACGCTCTGGTTACGTGATTGTTCAGCCATGCTGGCGTTCCCTAACCTAATACAGTCGCAGGAGCCCTTGGCTCTCTGATCACATGACTGTTCAACCATGCTGGCGTCTCCTTTCTAAAGAGGAGGTGTGGTGCTCTGGATATGCCACGCTTCCACAGCCACCCACCACACTTGTGCGCTCTTTCCCAGGAGGGGGCATGCTGCTCTGATTACATGACGGTTCAGCCATGCTGGCGGCCATAAGAACCATATTTGAGGCGGGCAAAGCTGGTAGGCACTGCCATTCGAATGGTGTTTGTGCTGTGTGTTATGTGATCAATGATAGAGGACTGGCAGCCCCCCCCCACCCCCCTCTCTGGTTACACAGCGGCTCAGCCATGCTGGCACCCTCTGCTTCCCCTTTCTCTCCCCCCCCCAGGAGGGGGCGTGGCCTCCCGTTTTACGCGACTGTTGGGCCATGCTGGCACCCGCGCACCTGGCCTCCCCCCTCCCTCCTCCTCACCCTTACGGAGCTCTCGGTGCCAGACGGTGACGATGGGCCCGGCGTGCTTCCGGTGGTGGATGAGCCACAGGCTCAGCGTCTGGACGCTCTGCTGGGAGTTGCTCAGCTCCGACAGCTTCCGCTCCAGCGCCGACTCCGAGAACGAGGACATGGCGCGGCCGGCCGAGGAGGAGGAGAGGAGCTCCGCACGTGGGCTCCGCCCGGCCTGGCCCGGCCTGGCCTCGCTGGAGCGGCCCGGCCCCGCCGCCGCCGCCCTCCCTCCCTCCCTCCCGGCCTCCCTCCTCGCCTCAGAGATCACCAACCGCCGCCACAAAATGGCCGCGCGCCCTTTCACCCCGGCGCCGCGCGAGGGTCACAGGGCGGCATGCTACGGGTGGCCGCGGGGGACAAACCACCGAGGAGGCGCGAGAGAGCCGCGGCTGCTGCTGCTGCTTCGGCCGGACAAGCGGCGCCAAGTCGAGCCGGCGCCGCCTCAGCCGCCTTAAAGCGCACGCGCGGACTCCGAGCGACGCGTGCGCACTAGGGCCCGGTCGCCGCGCATGGGCGGTGCTGCTCCGGTGAGACTTTATTCGCTCCTTTTCCGCTCGTCCGTCTCCCCCGCGGGAGATATTTCGCTCCGCCAGAATTGCGGGCTGACTTCCGGCATGTGGCGAACTCTCGCTTTCTCCTGAGCAGCGAGTGAGGAAGGGAGAAGCGGGGTGAAGGCGGGAGTCCTGGGGGGTTTGGGGTGTTTGGGGAGGAATAGGAGGCCAGGGACCTGCGACCCTGGGCCACTTCCAGAGCCTTGCCGGTGGCCTGACCCCGCCCACGCGCTGGACTCCGGCCCCAGGTGAGGGAAGTGTCACCCAATGCGTAGAGCACGTGCCCTCCGGGCATAAAGGCCAGGCCAGGCCCCCTCCTGCAAAGTTCGACCCCCAAAGAGACTGCCAGTCTAGGCCAGGGACACTGCCAGGCTAAACCAGAGGCATTGCAGAGGGTCAGGCTGGATGACCCTTGGGGAACCCCTTCCAACTCCACAATGCTGCGATTCCTGCACTGCAGGGGGTCGGGGCTGGGTGGCCTTTCGGGGTCTTTTCCAACTCTACAGTTCCGGGATTCCCAGGCCACTTCCTTTGTATGCCAGAGGGCTTCTCTTTCCCTCTTCTGCTCCAGGCATCGGCCAAAGCTGCTCTGCTCTGCACACACACTGGGGTAGCTAGCCATGCAGTGAAACTCTTTAAGGGACGTTGAGACCGCCTGCTGTTTTTCAGTTGGTCTCTAAGGTGCTACTGGAATTTTTATTTTATTTTTTGAGAACTTGTCATTTCCCCTCTTAAGGCCGACAGAAGTTACGTCAGGGGGCACATTGGGCTTGTTACCTTTTTATTTATTTGTTGTGTTTATGCCTAACTTTTTTTCTCTCCAAGGGGGTTCTCTCCTCCTGCTCCTCATGTAACCCGAAAGCTGCTCTCACATAACTTATTTCCCCTTCCCTACGCAGGATGACGACAAGTGAAAGAGAGGCCTGAGGCGAGGGTGCCAGGGCCAGGCCATGGCTGTTTTCGACACTCCGCAGGAGGCGTTTGGGGCCTTGCGCCCGGCCTGCGTGCAGCTGACCAAAGCCCAGACGGCGGAGAACGTGGAGCTGCTCCGCTCCCAGCTGCGGACGGTCAGCGACTCTGCCCTGCAGGAACTCCAGGAATATGTCCTCTTCCCCCTGCGCTTCACCCTCAAGGTCCCGGGGCCGAAGCGGGAGCGCGTGGTCCAGACCGTGGCACAGTGCGTGGCCTCGGTGCTCTCCGCCACGTGCGTGAAGAAGCCCGAGCTGCTCCTGGAGCTGTTCTCTGAGCTCTGCCTCTGCCTGGCCTCCCCCTCCAGCCCGCAGCATCTGGCCCCTCTGTCGGAGGAGCTGAAGGAGGCTGTATTGCAGG
This sequence comes from Lacerta viridis, assembly GCA_900245905.1. NCBI lineage: Eukaryota > Metazoa > Chordata > Lepidosauria > Squamata > Lacertidae > Lacerta > Lacerta viridis. Next base: position 125,919 of record OFHU01000295.1, read on the forward strand.
CGCTGCTGGCTCTGCTGCATTCGGCTTCCGGTGATGTCCTGGCGACTCTGTACCAGCCCTCCAACCTCCCGCACCTGGGCTTCGCCGTCTCCTTGCTGCTCTCCCTGGCGGAGCAGGAGAAAGCCAAGCAGCTCAAGTTCACGGCCTTGAGATGCCTGCAAGCGCTGCTTCTGCAGTGCGACTGCGAGGAGGGCCACCAGCCCCTGGGCGGCGAGGAGGCGAAGCGTTGCGGGGATCTCTTTGCTTCCTTCCTGCCCGGGATCTCCCTCACGCTCTCTCGGATCATTGCGGGGGACGTGAAGCAAGGCCATGCCGTCGTCGTCTCGGCCATCAAAGTCTTCTCCCGGGTGGTAGCTTTGGTCATGGCAGATGAGCAACTGGCACAGATCCCGCCAAAGACGGAGGCATCTGTGCCGGGGCAAAGCAGGCTCTCAGAACTCGTGGTTCACCGAGGCCCAGACTGGGCAAAGAGCACAGCAGCCAAGCTCTCCATCCTGATAGCGAAGGTGGTTGGGTCCGTGTCCGTTCACCCTCACTGGAAGGCGAGGATGGAGCTGGTGGAAATGGTCCAGCTCTTGATGGCGACCTGCGGCCGGTCTTTGGTCGACTCCGCCGGCCAGCTCCTGAAGGCCTTGGTTGGCCTCGTCAACGACGAGAGGCCCGAGATCCGAACTCGGAGCAGCGAGGTCCTGCGGAACGCCGCAGAGCAGGGAAGGGTGGCAGAGAACCGCCTTCTTGCCGACATCCTTTCGGAGGACCTCCACTCCCTGGCCACCGCCCTTCCGCGTCTGATGAGCTCCCAGGATGACCAGGGCAAGACAGTCACCTTGAACTTGCTCCTCGGGTACTTGAAGCTGCTGGGCCCCCGGGTCAATCTGGTTCTGAACTCTGCTTCCCACCTCCACCGCCTCTCCAGGGCCCTTGTGCAAGTCCTGGAGCTGGACGTGAAGGACGTGAAGGTTGTGGAGGAGCGGCGCCTCGGGGACGTGCCAGGACCGTTACAGCACAGCAGCAGCTCCCAGAGAAAGTGCTTCCGGTTCTTTGCCGACGAGCGCATATTCTCCTTGCTCCAGCAGATCTGCCGGGTCCTCGGATACTATGGGAACCTCTATTTGCTGGTGGACCATTTCCTGGGGCTGTACGGAGAGTCCGCTGTGTACCGGAAGCAGGCGGCGATGGTCCTCAACGAACTGGTTGCTGGAGCAGCAGGGCTGGAGGTGGACGTCCTTCATGAGCGGGAAGAGGTGGCCAGTGCTGAGGATCTCAGGGGCGTCGTGGCTTCTGTGCTGGAGGAATACGTGGACCAAGCCAACTGGCATCTGGTCACCAGCATCGAGGCTGAGGAGGTGACCAGTGAACCGGAGGCAAAGTGCTCCGGGCTCCTTGCCGTTCCGCCTGGCCATCCCCTTCCTCTCCCAGATGCTAAGCCCACCGTCCGCGCCATGAACGGCAACATCTGGCAGATTTGTATCCAGCTGGAAGGGGTGGGCTGCTTTGCTTCTGCGCTCAAGCAGGACTTCCGCCCGCTGCTGATCTCAGCCTTGTACCCCATCCTGGAAAAGGCAGGAGACGGCACGCTCCTCATCAGCCAGGCAGCCAGCGGGGCCATGGGGGACATCTGCCACGCCTGCGGCTACGGCTCCATCCCGGACCTTATCAATCAGAACGCCGACTACCTGGTGAACGGCATCTCCTTGCACCTGCGCCACCAGGCTCACGTGCCCCGTTGCTCGCGGGTCCTGGAAGCCATGCTGAGACACTCAGATGCCAATGTGCTGCCCCTGGTGGACGACGTCGTCCAGGACATCCTGGCCAAGCTTGACCAGCAGCACGCTGACCGGGCGGCCTCGTTCCTTGGGGTCATGCACACGCTGCTGCTGAGGCTAGGTACCGATTCACTGCCATGCCTCTATCCTGTTTTTTTCTTTCAAGGAGCTCAAGGCATAAGCGGCTCTGTATTTATCTACTTGCACTTTTGGGGCTGCTTTCGAACTGCTAGGTTGGCAGGAGCTGGGACCGAGCAATGGGAACTCACCCCGTTGCGGGGATTTGAACCCCTGCCCTTCCGATCGGCAAGCCCTAGGCTAAGTGGTTTAGACCACAGCGCCACCCACATCCCGACAGTACAGTACCTCTTTTTTATTTTTAAAAACTTTATTAAGGAATCAAAATATCTTACCCAGTGAACTGAAATGAATGAGCTGGCAACTTGCTATCATAGTTCTATAGGACAGGTATACGGGAGCACGAAGAGGCTGATCTAAAATCAGGCCAGAAAATGGGATTATCGTTCCCTTGGGATCAAAGAGGGCTAGTGGTAGTGAATTTTGGTATGTAGTCAGCACCTAATAAATCTGGTTCTGTGGGAATTTTCCAGCCATGATTTTGTTCCTTAATGCATGTCAGAAACATCCACCATGCGAGGGCTTAAGTCTGTTGGCTTGGTGGTGTCTCGTGGAACACACATCAGATGAGTCCACTCTTCTGCAATTGGGATGTGTAGGGCCTTCTGAAACCAAATGTGAAGGGGGAAATCAAACATACGGTATATCCCAGCTGCCCAGAATAGAACCCACTTCCACCAACGTAGTCGAAGTTTAGGATTGCTGTGTTGGGCTTGAGGAAGTCACGCTTTCCTCCTCTTGGCAGCTTCCTGGTTTGCGGTGGAGCGCCGAACGGAGAAGGATTTGGAGCAGGAAGGTGGCCGTTTCTCGGGAGCAGCTGGGCAGCGTGAGGAAACGCCTTCCCCGCCACTTCTCACCGCAGAGGCCATGGAAGAGTTCTTCCTCGAGTACGTGAAGCAGAAGCGGATTGCAGAAGGCAATCTCACAGAGGAGGAGGAGGAGGAGGAGGAGGAAGGTCAGTGCAGCTGGAAGCCCTTCAGGTCTCTGGTCAGAGCCCAGGGTGTTCGTCCCCTACACACACGACCCTGCATGCGCATCCATAGCTGCATTTGGGAGAGCTTGATTTTTTTTTAATATATAAATCATTTTAATTAAATTTTCCACTTTAACAATCCAATCAAACCACATTAAATATTCCAAATTATACATATACATATCAAATAGTCCAAATATTCTGCCAAATTACAATTTATTTTTTGGGGGGCTTCCCATGCTTCAAGATTTGGAAGGCTCTAATCATCATCTCGGTTCTCCTGCATTTCATATGAGCTTGATCTTTTAGTGTGGTGCATCTACCCTTCGGAACTCCCTGCCTATTGACGTCAAGCAGGCGCCTTCACTGTTTACCCTCTTTTAGTGCCTGCGAGAAACATTCTTGTTTAGACAAGCCTACCCAGACGGGTGTGAGTTTTAACCTGTTTTTAGTCTATTGCTATTTTAACTTTTTGAAAGTTTTAAATTATTGCTAATCTTTCATGGATAGGTGAATAGTAAACCACTTTGAGACTTTTTTCCCTACAGTCAAGCTGTGCAGCATAAATTTTATGAAATAAATTAAAAAATGTCGAAACAAAATTAAAAACTAAATAAAATTCCTTCCAGTAGCACCTTAGAGACCAACAAAGTTTGTTCTTGGTATGAGCTTTCGTGTGCATGCACACTTCTTCAGATACACTGAAACGGAAGTCACCAGACCCTTATATGCACATGAAAGCTCATACCAAGAACAAACTTCGTTGGTCTCTAAGGTGCTACTAGAAGGAATTTTTTAATTTTTTATTTTGTTTCGACTATGGCAGACCAACACGGCTACCTACCTGTAATTTAAAAATGTGTTTAAGTTCCACCCTGTATCGTTCCCCTAAGTGCCAACCCTCTCTCCTTCCCAGAGGAGCAGCTGCCTGCTGTGGAGCCAGAAGCAAATGAGCAGAGCCTGGAGACAGAGAGCCTGTTGCCAGCGCATGCCCAGACCGCCAAGGCCGTGATGGAGAGATGCTCCCACTTGCTCTCTGACAAGAGTCTCCACGTGCGACTGAAGGTACGTGTAAGGACGTTCAGTGGTTGCTCATGAGTAAAGTGCCAGACGCAGAACTTCTAAAAACTAAGTTCTTTATTGTGCACAGCTATGTACAGTGGAGCAAAAGATCAAACGTCCATCTCATCCCTCCGCAGAGTCCAGGAATGAACTCTTCCGGTTCTTTGTCCAGCAAAAGAGGCACGGGATTCTAAACCCCCGCCTCCCTCTTCCGCGTCCATCCTGCCTGCGCCCTCGAAGCGTGGGAACCTGACCCCGTTCCCCGCTTTCCTCTCGGTGCTGAGGCTCCGCTATCCTCTCAGAGCCCCTGCACCTCCTTCCTGCCTCTGGCTCCCCCTCCCCACTGGAGGAATGGTTGCTTCCGGCGCTGGAGGGGGAGGACGAGCTAGTAAACAGCTTAGGGGTTCTCTATATTGCAAACGCTCCCGCGACCCTACCAGCCGCGGGGAGGAGGGTTTCCTGACAGTACGCCTTGGAGCAGCCAGTTCACCAGACGCTCTGCTGTTGGCCCAGCCCTGGAGACAGTACCTAAGTGCCAAGGGCCAGCGCTTACTTTGAACATGTAAAACAGCAATGAAACGAGTTGCTTTGAGCATGTCCACAGTCCCTTTCCCATAGTTGTTGTTGTTCTTATTTTATTTATACCCTGGCCAAAACCGGGCTCAGAGCGGCTAACATCAGATGTATCAATTAAAATGCGCCTGAGACTGATGGGCTTGGCTCACAGCTCAAAGGGCTGATCTTAAAGCTGGCCAGAGGGCACCCTTTGGGTATAATGCAAAAATGGGTCAAATGACACAGTGCTTGGCCTCATGTCTTGAGGAGCACATCCTCCGTGTCTGGATGCTCTGAAACAAGGGTGTCAGGTGCACTGGGTCACCATAGCAGCACCAGCGAGGCCGAGTGTATGATTTGCAGAGTCCTTGGCCCTTCCGTTGGTTCAGGGATGTGGAGACAGGTATAATGGTCTCTGGGGCATTGTTTTTACTATGGCCTGTTGTCCCGATCTTTTGCTGATGTTGAGCCCTGCCCTGTTTGCTGTCAGGGTCTGACTCTGAATCTGTCAGAGGAAGAGGCTGTAGGTTTTACACAGCAGCGCTTCGCTAGCCTGGCAGTTGTGTTAGCAGATCTCTCTGCACATAAGTAGATAGTAGTGCCCAGCTTCGTCTTTGTGTCTGGAGACAAAAAGCACGTCGTTCCTTTGAACTATGCGGGAGAGGAGTTTCCCCCTTAACCGGGGACTCTGGAAGAAGCTCTCTCTAGGGAGCAGGAAATCTCTGGAGTCTCTGCCGGGGCTCCACACCCTCTGCCGACACATCACGCAAGTTATGGGGTGGTCAGCTACCAACCGGCTTCCGCAAGTGACCAACACATTTTAGTCTTTGAAAAAGAGATTGAGGACTGTTTCCTTCTCGAGGATCACTCGTCTAGCTGTCTCCAGCCCCACCTCCGTTATTGACATTGTGTTTCTCCTCTGAATTCTCCTGCGCTTCCCCTGGCAGGTCATGGATATCTTGGAGCTCTGCGTGACGGTGCTCAGCCCCCACGAGAGCCACCTCCTTCCGTTGGCCCATCGGACGTGGCCTGCCCTCGTCCACCGCCTGACCAAGGACGACCCTCTGGCCGTCCTCAGGGCCTTCAAGGTGAGCCTGTTCAGAATCCTCAACCCACACACACACACACACACACCACACCAGGGCCAGCAAGGGGCTGGACTCGGCCCCCATCGCAGTTCCGCCCCGGGAGGCAAGGGAGGAGCCAGCCTTCTTGACTACAATCTAGTTTCATGGGCCTGATCTGCTGAATTTGGGGCTTCCCCCTATTAGGTAGTGTTGAAATTTTGCAGATTCTGAAGATGAAGGGTTCTAAAATGTTGTGATGTGGCTTGGGAGTTCAAAATATATTTTGGTTAAATTACTATAGTTTAGTTTTCTCGGTAAGGAAATTTGCATAGAAATCATTGATTGCCAAGTATTTCCAGTCACATCACCACCATCCTTTAGCATCAGCTGACGTTTTCTGAAGGTAAAATTAAAAGGTATTTGATTTTCCAAAAGCAGTTTCTGTGATTCTTCATCAGATGTAAGACTTGCCAAGCTAAATGCTGTCTAGTCACAAAAATAATACCAGATTTGAATTCCTCACACCCAAAAAAACACTTTTGAAAGAAAGAGATTTGCAAAAAATTAAGTTCCACCCCTAAAATGGCACACCATAGCCCTCTGTTTAATAAAACTATTAAAAGAGAGAGAGAGAGAATGTGATGTTTCTGAATATCAGCTGCTGGAAACCACAAAAGGCCAATCGCCACAGTGGCCAACCAGATGCCTGTGAGAAGAAACCCACAAGCAGGATTCGGTCACAGGAGCCCCTCTCCCCCCCCCCCGCAGTTTCCAACAGCTGGCCCTGAGAAACATTAAAGGTAAAGGTAAAGGGACCCCTGACGGTTAGGTCCAGTCTTGGAGGACTCTGAGGTTGCGGCGCTCATCTCGCGTTACTGGCTGAGGGAGCTGGCGTACAGCTTCGGGGTCATGTGGCCAGCATGACTAAGCCGCTTCTGGCGAACCAGAATAGAACACGGAAACGCCGTTTACCTTCCTGCCGGAGCGGTACCTATTTATCTACTTGCACTTGACGTGCTTTCGAACTGCTAGGTGGGCAGGAGCAGGGACTGAGCAACGGGAGCTCACCCTGTCACGGGGATTCGAACTGCTGACCTTCTGATCGTCAAGCCCAAGAGGCTCAGTGGTTTAACCCACAGCGCCACCCGCTGCCTCCAAAAGAAGGCAAGTCGGCCGAGGAGAACAACGCATATTTGCAATAAGCAAAACAGGGAATAAAACTAATAGGGAATAAAACTTATAGCCCGACAGTGCGGTCCACCGCTGAGCTCCGCAGTGCTGAGTCAGAGCGCACTGGGAGTCCAGCAGTTGCAGCCTGGCTGAAAACGCAAAGTGGAAAATGGCCACAGGAAAAAAGCAAAGAGGAAATCTCCCTTGCTATGTTTCATCTCCTGTTTGTTTCTCAAGGGCTGGTGCAAGATCTGCTCTTCTTTTTGGGGGGTGGGGGGTGGGAGGGGGATTGTGCTCCCCCTGGAGCGAATCTGGCCCAGCTGTGCTCCAGCAGATACTTGCACCTGCCAACTGACGATGCCCTCAAGGCTTCCCGTTCAGAGATCTGGCCTACAAGGAGAGCTTTTGAAGTGCAAATGGTTTGAGCGACTTAAAGCTAAAAGCGTAATACACAGGGGCCCCCACTTTGGGAGGGGGGGGGACCAAAAAACTACCCAGCCAAGCCTGCAATACCCAGCCAACATCTCAAGGACCAGGCAGGATTTTTTTTTAAGCGGGAGAGGAGAAGACGTTATCGAGGAACGCAGTTACCTTTTCAGCATTTTGAGATATGCTGCCAAGCAGCAGGGAAGGTGATATTTTTTAATTATAGAAATCCCTTTGATCGTGGTGACCTCCTTTCTGAAACTGCAGAGAGGGAAGGAGAGCACTTCAGTGCGGCAGGGGACCCAACCCTCCCTGTGCTGGGAGAATCGTAGAATTGCGGAGTCGGAAGGGGTCCCAGGGGTCATCTAGTCCAACCCCCTGCAATGCCTAGAGGCTTAGCAGTTCTTGCACTTTCTTGTCTTTAGTCCTTTGCATGATGCTGCAACAGTCGCTCTCATACACGGAGCTGCGCAGCACTGTGCAAACAGTGTGCAAGCCCAAGCTGCAGTATTTTCTCCGAGCTCCCAGATTTGGGCTGAACGTGGCATAGAGAAGTAATAAAAAATTATATTTATAGCCCTTCCGTCTGACTGGGTTGCCCCAGCCACTCTGGGTGGCTCCCAACAAATTATTAAAGACGCAATCAAACACCAACCATTTTAAATCTTCCCTGAACAGGGCTGCCTTCAGGTGTCTTCTAAAAGTCAGATAGTTGTTTTATCTGTTTGGCGTCTGATGGGAGGGTGTCCTCCAGGGCAGGTGCCACCACCCCCCTCTGCCTGGGTCTTGTGACAGGTCACCCACTCAGTGCAGATTCATGCAGAGAGCGGGTGGCTTGGCACAAAGCAGCTGTGCTCTGAAGCAGAATGAAAAAGAGTCCCGCTTTTCATCCCAGGGGAGAAGGGGAGTGGAATGGAGTATCCCGCGAAAGGGCATAGCTGGCTGAAAAACTGCACAGGAGCCCGCAATACTGCGGCATTTTGTTGCAGGTTGCACTTGTTCAAGCAAATGTGACTTGCCTCTGTCAGTAAGAGCCCACTTGGTGGAATTTCCACAGCTGCTGTGCACTTTGGGGGCCCACAGCGGCGACTTCCTGCGGCGGCGATTCTCCAAAGACGTCCTGCCCAAGCTGGCAGCCTCCCTCGTCACCCAGGCCCCGGTCAGCGCCCGCGCAGGGCCCATCTATGGCCACACCCTTGCCTTCAAGCTGCAGCTCGCCGTGCTGCAGGGCCTCGGATCCCTCTGCAAAACTCTGGACCTTGGTGAGTAGTTAATCTGTGGAACACCCTCCCACAGGAGGCAGGGACGGCCACCGACCTAGATGGCTTTAAAAGAGACTTAGACAAATTACAACAGCCGAACCTTTGTAACCTTAGGATAACGGAGCTTGTGGCTTGGGAACCGCAGTGCAAGGGGCTTTGCCAGCCTGGCGCTTGGGAAAGAGCCAAAAAGCAGGGCTGGCAGAGCTGCTTTCTGCAGGGGCCGTGTGTGCCACCAAGGAACTCTGTCCTGCAGCTGATCCAGTCGCATCTCTACCTGCCCGATGCCAGGTGAGAGGCAGAACAAAATAAAAAATAAAAAAATCCTCCCAGTAGCACCTTAAAAGACCAACTAAGTTTGTTCTTGGTATGAGCTTTCGTGTGCATGCACACTTCTTCAGATACACGCGAAAGCTCATACCAAGAACAAACTTAGTTCCTCTTTAAGGTGCTACTGGAAGGAATTTTTTTATTTTTTGTTTCGACTACGGCAGACCAACACGACTACCTACCTGTAGGTGAGAGGCTGTTTTTTTCGTGTGCTTTGTAGAAAACGGCCTTGTAGGGACTGCGACTCCCTGTGCTCCTGCCTTCCCAGGAACCAACTTCCCCTTGCCCACCCCGAGGCATCAATTCGCTCTGCAAGCCCTAAATCATGCCAAGCCCTCCTTGTTTGCAGACGCAAGCCGACGCTCTGCCCACCCTGCTGCTTCCCCTCCGCGGCGCTCCCTGCGCGAGTCGCCTTCCGCTGACGCTTCTCTCTTCCTATTCCCACAGGTGAGGGTGACCTGAATAAAGTGGAGAGCGCCTGCCTCCCCTACCTCAGCGCCAAGCAGCCTGGCAAATTGCAAGAGGCCGCCTGCAGGTAATGGAAATGCAAGCAACACAAAGCCTTCAAAGTTGTACCCGGAACAGAATTTCATAGCAGTGTAGGGTTCCCTCGGCCATCAAGCCTAATCCCCCCTCTCTGCAGAAAAGCTGCCCCCTCATAGATCCATAAATATGCTCCAGGCCACGTGCCACAAGCACACCACAAAGCCGGCTGCTTCAGGTGACTCACGCAAGTGAGCCAAGGTGCAAGGGGCCTTGCCCTTCACTCAACAAGGACCTGCATTCATTCTTTTCTTCATCATCATCATTATTTCATTTATACCCCGCCAATCTAGCTGGGTTTCCCCAGCCACTCTGGACAGCTTACAGCCTACATAAAACATAGTAAAATATCAAAACAAAATAAAATAAAAAATTCCTCCCAGTAGCACCTTAGAGACCAACTAAGTTTGTTCTTGGTATGAGCTTTCGTGTGCATGCACACTTCTTCAGATACACAGAAAGCTCATACCAAGAACAAACTTAGCTGGTCTCTATGGCAGACCAACACGGCTACCTACCTGTAACTACGGTAGTAAAATAATCAAACATTAAAAACTTCCGACTTCCGGCGAGGACGCCATTGCGGGCGGTCGTGGGTCGTTTCGGTAGCGAGACGACCCAGGCCAGCCCAGGGGTTGGAGCCCCGCTACCGCACAGTGGGGCTCCGTTAAACCGCGGATCGAGCGTTCCACGGCTTGGGCACTCCAGCGAGCCCACTATGGCACCGAACCCTTCTCTCGTGCCCCTTGTAAAAGGGGCGCGGGAGTGAAGGGACAACGGTGCCGGGCTGAGGAGACATGCCCCAACCGGGCTGACGAAGCGGCGGCTGCCGCCGGCACTGAGCGCGTCGTTCTACCTGATCAGGAAAAAAAAGGAGAAACACGGAGGCCGTGAGTACGGGACTAATTGGATCTAAATTTATGACAATTGGCACTCCGGGAGGGACGTAAAAAGGAAGCCCGTTCCTCCCTTTGTTAAATGGAGAAAATAACATTGTTTCCGATGGAGACTGCTGCTGCAGTAGCGGTTACAAAGTTGCGATGGAGTTTTCTTTGACAAGTGGAACTGATTGAACCCCTTCTAGGGGAATTAAATTGTTGAAAATATTTCTTCTTGAAGCTGTTGGATTGTATCTTTTCACCCTGGCTCTGGGGAAAATGGCGGCGGAAACTTGTGGTTAAAGATGGAAAAATACTGAAACTTGATACCCTATGCCTACTTCCACTATGATTGGTTTCGTTTTTGAACTGGCTCTGGACTCAGGACTGACTCATGAACAAAGGATTTAGAATTGCTAAATCAGAAATTGATTTTGTTGAACCAGGATGTTGAGGAGAAGTTATATCCCACAGGAAAGACTTTTGAGAACTTGGCTAAACTGGAAGAAAACCTTGGCAGGGAACTTGAGGGAATTTTTGAGAAACAAAGTACAATGATTATGCAACTCCGAGACGATGGAAAATCCTGTTGGGGTGAGAGACCCAGGATTAGAAAACAACTTATATCCAATTTCTGGGGTGAGAGCCCAGGAATGATGGGGAGAAGATTTGTGGATCTACAATTAGAAGATGACTGGAATTTCGAAATGGAGATGCTGGAAGGTGATGATTTGTGTATCCTGAAGTACCCTGCAAGGACATTTATGGACTGCGTCTGGACCTGTGGATTTATAGAAAGACAAAGAGAGGACATTCTGGACATTGTTGCTGGAGAGAGATGGAGAAGTGTCTGGGGTGAGGCCCCGGGATGGAGAAAGAAAATGGTTAGAAAAGGGATAGGGTGAGAATATTTAAAATATAATTGGGATGGCTCACCATGGTACCCTGAAGTCAGTGTGTTAAGATTTTAAGAATTTGAACTAGTGAAGAGATATGGGAATTTTTAATTAGCAGCAGTTTAAGTGAAATAAGATATAAGATTTGAGTTAAGAAGTAATAGGATATATTTTGAAGTAAAAGTAAATATTAAGAAGTTTGTTTAGATTTTTTGGATGATTTGAATTTTAGAAGTTATTAAAGTAAATTAGAATTGGAACCAAAGGAGAGAAAACGGGGGAAGTCACCCCACCTAGATTCGAACAAGAATTTTTTTTTTTTTGTTTTATAAGCAAGAAAAAGAATTATTGGTGTTTTTAGTGGTGGTTTGTATTTGTTTTTCATTATGTTTTGAATGTGTGTATGTGTTGTTCTATGTGTTTTGTTGTTCTTTGTTTTGAAAAAAAAACCCAATAAAATCTTTTTTAAAAAAAAACCCACAAACATTAAAAACTTCCTGATACATTTATACACTGTTTAGGGAAGGTTTAAATGTTTGATGTTTTATTGTGTTTTTAGTGTTCTGTTGGAGTGGCTGGGGAGGCCTGGCCAGATAAGTGGGGTATAAGTAATAAATTACTATTTATTATTACTGCTTGATTGTAAAAAAACAAAACAAAACAAAAAAACAAAAAACCGTGACGCAGTTTCCAAAGGGAATAAAAATATCTGTATTAACAGTAAAAACAAAACAAAAAAACCCAGCCCTTTGAAACATCCCAAAGATAAAAGTCAGCTATGAACTAAAAAGAGATTAAAACATACATCCACTTTGTACATGTGCGGACAGTCCTTGCTAAACCAAAAAGTTTGGAGTCCAGTGAAGGCGCTTGCCCAACGCCAAGTGGCAAGGGGTTCCAGAGTGTAGCTGCCGCCCCACTGAAAGATCGAGTTCTTTCCAACGCGGAAAAGTCATCCTGTAGCCTTGTAACAGTGACAGCTCAGCTGATCAAAGCGGTTCAGGGAGCGCATGTGGGGGGGGGGTCAGGGCGACCTCGCAGGTAAACTGCTCCCAAGTCCTTCAGGGCTTCCTATACTAATATTGACACCTTGAACTTGGCCCAGTGCAGATTTCTGAGCACACACAGGTGTTCTCCTGCCAGCAATTGTGCTGCAGCATCCATCACTAACTGCAGCCTCTTAGGATTTTAGTTTCAGGTAGGTGGACCAGCCAATGAAATCTTCTCACCATATAAGTGAGAAAAAGGCAAATTTGGCTCAGTGGGAAGCCTGCCTCGCCCTGCCTGCTGTTTTCACCCAACCAGGCAAAGCTGGCTCCCCGCCCCCACACACCCATTTTCTTTCTGTTTTCTCTCTTCTGTCCCTTTGGCCCTGAACGTCACTTACGCTTGCCTGAGCCCAAATCCGTTTCTCTCCACCGCTTGGCAAATCCTGGAAAAAGAACCAGGCCCTCTGTTGCAGCCGTGGCTTCTTAATTGCTCTTTAATGCATCTTCAGTCAAGGAAATTTGGAGGAGGAAAGGAAACCCCGGTCAACCCATGTTAATAGCAGAACGAGCACCAGTGGCTCTGTTTCTGGGGCTCCAATCAAGGCCAAAATGCCCTGGGGGCAGGGGCAAGTGCTGAGGGTCCTTGCTCTGCCACAGTGGGAGCTAAAGACCTTTCCCATCTCGAGAGTTTCTGCAAGCTTAATTCAGGTAATGTGAGCCTCTCCCTTCCCAGAGGTTAAGAGGACCTGCTTTGGGAACGCCCAGCCTGAGTCCTTCCTGCCAAACAGAAGACGGAGAGGAGACGCGATAACCATCTTCAGAGATCTGGAGGGCTGTCGCATGGAAGAGGGAGCCAGCTTGCTTTCTGCTGCTCCAGAAGGGAGGGCCCAAACCAGTGGATTCTAGTTACAAGGAAGGAGATCATGACTCAACATTAGGAAGAACTTTCTGAGCGTAAGAGCTGCCCAACAGTGCAGCAGACTCCCCCGGGAAGGTGCTGGACTCTCCTTCACTGGAGGTTTTCAAGCAGAGGTTGGGTGGCCATCTGCCATGGATGCTTTAACTGAGATTCCATCATTGCAGGGGGTTGAGCTAGATGGCCCTTGGGGGTCCCTTCCAATCTGCTTTTTGTTTTAATGCCATGCACTATTTTATAATATAATAGCACTATTTTATATATACTAGGACTGCAGAAATATCAAACCTATCCATTCTCTAAGGAAATCAGCCCTGAGTGCTCACTGGAAGGACAGATCCTGAAGTTGAGACTCCAGTACTTTGGCCACCTCATGAGAAGAGAAGACTCCCTGGAAAAGACCCTGATGTTGGGAAAGATGGAGGGCACAAGGAGAAGGGGACGACAGAGGATGAGATGGTTGGACAGTGTTCTCGAAGCGACTGGCATGAGTTTGGCCAAACTGCGGGAGGCAGTGGAGGATAGGGGTGCCTGGCGTGCTCTGGTCCATGGGGTCACGAAGAGTCGGACACGACTGAACGACTGAACAACAATTTTATAAAGTTCTATAATGTCGCTTGTTACTCTAAACTAGAAAAAGGCCCCAGATGCTGCAACCTTTTTTCATGGACAAAGTGGGTAGAGAAATTTTTTTTTCTCTCTCTCATAACACACGGACATCCAAGTTGAATGTTGGAGGACTCAGGACAGATCAAAGGAAAGTCCTTTTTCACTGTGAGACCAGAATGCTGGCCTAGATGGGCCATTGGCCTGATCCAGCAAGCTCTTCCTATGTTCTTCACCATTAGGTGCAGGGCCCCAGATTCCTGCCCACCCCAGCCTGCGCCGAAAAGGCTATTCTTGGAAAAGCCAGAGCATCGACGACAGTCTTTTTTGCAAAGCAGATCGGCCTCTTCCCGCCGTAGAGAAGCTTCTGCGCTGAGCTGCCTCCTTCCAACTTGCCCAGGCGAGCCAAACCCAGTGAGATGCTCCAGCTGCGTTCAGCGCAGACTCAGCGGGTTTGCACAAGCCAGCTATTCCGAGCCGTTTCTCGCCACGGTTAAACAGGCGCCTCTCCTTGGGCCGCTCTCATTCCCCGCATCCCCATCTGCATCTGCCAAGTTGCGAGCTCTGGCGCAGAGCCCTGCCAAGCGAAAGCTTAAAAACAAAGTAAAAATCAATGAGCCACACTTGAACAAAGCAAATACAAAGGCGAGCACGTCTGCTTGGATTAACCCGGGCATCTTTTGCCATGGAAACGGAGGTTGCTTGGAAACTGCTGGAGTAAATTCATATATAAGGAGTCAAGTTGCTCCTTAAGTGGCACAGCCCTCTGGACCGCCAGGGGAGAATCTCCGCCCAAGAGGAGAAGGGTCTTGGCGTGGAGGGAGGGTCCACCCAGGGTCAGGCTGGACCTGAGATGGCCAGGCAGGAAGTGGAGGCACCTGACGGAAGGGATCAAGGTGCCTCTACCATGCCAGGCTGGGGAAGGCGGCCTCCGTGCATCTCCTTGAGGCTTTGCCTGTTCAGGTGAGAGCCCTTCCTGGGAACCGGGCCAGTCTGCAAACTGGACATTTCCCTCCCTTTTACATTAAAGTTATGGGTCATTTTTATTGTATTTGAATTACAAACAAAAATCAACAAACAAAAACCCACATGGATGCATTAGAAACTTTTTTAAAAAAAGATGTTTTAAACACGCTGCCCACTCTAAGATGCCACAGATAGTTACAGGCCAAAGCGCTGAAAGATGTCATAGAATCGTAGAGTTGGAAGGGACTTCTAAGGGTCATCTAGTCCAATCACTTTCAATACAGGAATTTCAGCTAAAGCATCCATGAAAAATGACCATCCAACCTCTGCTTAAAAACCTCCAAGGAAGGAGAGTCCTTGCCCTCCCAAGGGAGACCACTCCACTGTCAAACATCTCTTACTGTCAGAAAGTTCTTCCTGAGATTTAGTTGGAGTCTCCTTCCTTATAACTTGAAGCTTATTGGTTGGAGTCCTACCCTCCAGAGAAGGAGAAAACAACTATGTGGTGAAGGCACCAGGCGAGACTCCCTGGGGAGAACATCCCACAAACGGGGCCACTGCAGAAAAGGCCCCGTTCTCGTGTTACCACCCTCCAGACCTCTCTCGGCCTCTGGCCCTCAGATAATGATGTAGGGGCCAGGTCAGTTCATAGGGGGAGAGGCGGCTCTTGAGCCATTGTGTTCCAGATCCTGCTTGCTCAAGTGTGGATGGAGAAGCCAAGCCTGTTGCTCTCGTTGGCTCTTTCACCTGCGGGACCTTTCCCCCAACAGTAAGAGCGAAAGGCCTGCTGGATCCAGCCACTGACCCCATTCAGTCCAGCATCTCTCTCTCTAGATTCACGGGAGAAATCCTGTCTCGTCTCCATTCCGCACATGCACCTTATTTCCCCAATAAGAGCATAATATGAGCCTGCTGGATCAGGCCAACAGAATCTTAGAGTTGGAAGGGACTTCTAAGGGTCATCCAGTCCAACCCCCTGCAATGCAGGAATCTCAGCTCAAGCATTCCTGACAGATGGCCGTCCAACCTCTGCTTTGAAACCTGCAGGGAAGGAAAGTCTGCCACCTCCTGAGGGAGACACTGTTCCACTTCTGAACAGCTCTTAGTGTCAGAAAGTTCCTCCTAGCATCCTCTTCTCACTGGTGGCCCTTGGGGAAACACGCAGGATCTGAACCCAAGACTACTGTCCCTTCCTGTGGCTTCCAGCAACTGAGATTCAGAAGCATCGCTGCCTCCGACTGTGGAGGCTGAGCAAAGCCATCACCCCCCCCCCCAAATAGCCCTATCCCCTGTGAATTTTAAAGCCACCCGTCCTGGAGTTCCACAGATTAACTCTGCGCTGTGTGAAGAAGGAACTTGTATTTTATCCGTCCTGAATCTTCCAGCATCATTGGACGTGGCTTAGTGAGGACTTGCAGCAGCTGTGCCTGAGCTCTGCCGGCTTGGAGGTCCTGGTTCAATCCCCAACATTTCCCGTTAAAAGATCCCTGGCAGGAGGACTGGGGAAGGGACTTTTGCCAGCGGCTGTGGGGAGCACTTGCCAGCCCGAGGGTGCCAGAGCCGGGCTGGACGGACCGGCCGTTTGGCTTGGTGCGAGGCAGCTTCATGCGTCTGTTGACTCTGGCCGCTGCCGCCCGGTGCGGTTCAAGTGGGATTGGGTTGCCAGATGGCGTCCAATGCCCGGTGGGCTCTGTGGCCGTTGCTGCCAAGACGAGGCAGGCTGTGCGTATCAGTCAGGGCTGCAGAACAAGTTTCTGCAGTGGAGTTTCTCAGGTGTTTTGTAGGCACAGGATTGGGATGAGGGACAGGGATGTGATGGAGCATCTGTGAATCATAGCGCTGCAGGGTTGGAAGGGGACCCCCAGGGGTCATCTAGTCCAACCCCCTGCAGTGCAGAGAATCCCAGCTGAAGAATTGCCACACAACCTCCATTTAAAAACCTCCAAGGAAGGGGCATTCACCACCTTGGAAGGTGCCAAAGGCGTAATGGGCTGCATCACGGTACCCCTTCCATCTCTTCCTCTGTGATTTGGGGAGCCCAGAGTTGCCCTCTCTGTACATCCTAAGGCATTGTAGCACTTTTCTCTTTCCTGCAGAATCCCCTGTCCCTGCCTTTTATTTTATTTCATTTTATTTCATTTCATTCATTTCATTTCATTTATTTCATTTATTCATTTATAGGTGGCATGCATACCTCTCCTCTTCCTCATTTTATCCTCTTCCTCATTTTATCCTCACAACAACCCTGTGAGGTAGGTGAGGCTGACAGCGAGCGCTTGGCCCGCAAGGTCACAGCCAGTGAGCTTCGTGGCCCAGTGGGGGACTCCTAGTCCAGCACTCTAACTGCTATGTCACGCTACCTCTATACTCAATGAATAAACGCCACTTCGTTGTGGAGCCCGTCTGGTCCTCCTGCAAGTGCGCAGTTCCCCGCCCAAGAGGATGGATTTCTCCAGGCCTGCCAGCCGTTTCCTAGGCCACGGAAGAAGTGCTGCGATTATCCCTCTAGGAAAGGGCTCCGCTGAATCCCAATCAGGCCTGAAGAGCCTCTCTTGGCTTCAAGAGAGGTGGCTTGGCTGCGGAGAGCATCTAATTCCAGCCTCTGAGGCCGTCTCAGTGGGCACAGTGGAAACACACTTGCCCCGAAGAGGCAGGGAAGCGTCTGAGCTGGGTGTTGCCTTGCCTGGTACAAACAAGAAGCTGAAAAAGCCACGTAAATCCATTAGAAAGAGAGAGGAGGAGGGACCGGTTTCCTCTCCAGATGTCTTCTCTGCCTGCAGTCAAGTCTTTGGTGTTTGGATTTTGCCCAGTTTCCCGCAGCAGCTCTAGAGTAGGCCATTGGTTGTCAAACTGCCAACCTCCGGGAGGGTAATTTTGGATTGATTCGCCTGGAGAAAAGCCGCAGAAATCTGCCAGGGGGGATCACACAGATCTGAAGGATCCGGCTTGGGCTGCCTAGTCAGTGCCATACTTTGGAACAGAGTTGCTAGATCAATTTGATTCGATTGAGTTCACTTACGGTATATTCTGCTTTCCCACAATGAGCTGTGGCCAAACCATATTACAGCAGACATTCAAAGCATCAAAATGCGGAGCGTTGGAAATAGCGCTGTACAAAATGCAGGGTGTGTCAGTAAATTAAAAAATGACCAAAAAATGAACAATTTGGCTCACACAGAATTACTTCAGAAACCCAAACAATCTATTTTTTCCTGTTTTTAATTTAATAAGTTTTATTACATAAAATGTATACAAAAGTTTGTAAATTTACATAAGAATACATACTTACATAGAAAACAAACGAAATAGCCACTAAAAGGAAAAGAAGAGATAGAAAAGAAGAAGAAGAAGAAGAAGAGAAAATAACGAAGTGGAAGAAAAAAAAAGATACATTTTTTTAAAGGACAAATTACATTGCAATTGCTTGACTTCCACCGCTGCGTAACACTACCTATTTCCAACTGAAATTTTCTGCCATTCTTTCCTTTAACACCATGTATTTTTTAATGTTACTGTAAGAACCCCAAACAATCTAAACCAAATAAAAAAATCCTTCCAGTAGCACCTTAGAGACCAACTAAGTTTGTTCTTGGTATGAGCTTTCGTGTATCTGAAGAAGTGTGCATGCACATGAAAGCTCATACCAAGAACAAATTTAGTTGGTCTCTTAAGGTGCTACTGGAAGGGATTTTTTTTTATTTGGTTTTGACTACGGCAGACCAACACAGCTACCTACCTGTAACCGAAACAATCTAGGCTTTAGGTACAAAAACACATTTAAATTTAAGCTGTTTAGATTTGTCAATCCTGATTAAGGTAATTTCTAGCAAAGTAACAGTAGAACAACCATACCAAATTTACTGGTGTTTTGGCCAGAGGGTATTTCAGGGGGCATTTTCTGCAACTGCAGTTCCCACACCTTTGGAACTCATTGCCTGTTGAGCTCGGCATGACCAGCAGACTTCAAACCTTTTCGGGAAGTTCTTAAAACTCTCTCTCTCTCTTGAGGTGGGCTGCCTTCCTCATTTCTTTGATTGCTTTTGGCTTTGATTCTATTCTAGCAATTTTGAGTGGGCTTTTAAAGAGAAAAGCATGATTTATAGACTCTCCAGGTCCCTTCATAGCCACCACTGTGCGCATTGGATTCTGTACCTGATATCTGCATTGGAGGATGAAGTCCCATGGAAAAGCAGCAGCAACTGCAAGATTTATAAGTCAGTGAGAAAGTAGACTGCACAATGAAACTGTTTGCAAAATACTGTGAGAAGGAGAGAGAGAGAAGGAAAGGAACCGCTCTGTTGGCGTCAGCTAGGTCTGCCTTCCCCAAACCGGGGCTCCCCAGTTGCCTTCGGACTACAACTCCTTGGTCGGGGCCCAGTCTGACCCCTCTCCTCCTAAAAGACCCTTTATATAAGAGGCCTCTCTAACTTAAGGTTACCAGGCGTCCCCGTTTCCCGGGGACAGTCCCCGGATTTACAAATCAGTCCCCGTACAAAATCCATTGAAGTTGAAAAAGTGTCCCCGGATTCTTTGGAAAAAACCTGGTAACCTTACTCTAACTCCTCTCACCGGCTCATATAAATTGCTGAGTCTGGTGAGTACCTAAGGTTCCCAACCCCTACAATCATAATTTGACGGTTGCCTTCTGATCTTACTTGATTTTAATCCGATTTCAAGCTGTATTTCAGTCAATTGCTGAATTTTATGTTTTAATGTATTTATATTTTAATGTTAGCTGCCCTGAGCCCGGTTATGGCTGGGGAGGGCGGGATATAAATAAAAATTATTATTATTATTATTAATCATTCACCAAGCCAGCATGACTGCGGTGACTGGGGCTGATGGAAGCTAGAGTCCACACGCAGTGGAGAGCGCCAGGTTGGGGAATCTCAGCAGCCACATCGCGTGCAATTCCTACTTTTAATAGAGCAAGTTTGGGAAGAGATCATAATGTCATCTCAGGTGTTAAGCTGTGTGTGTGTGTGTGTGAGAGAGAGAGAGAGAGAAGGTATGTTTGCGTAAGATAGATAGATAGACATTCCTTCCAGAGATTTACTTCTTTCTCTCACAGCCTTTTAAAAATTTAATCTCCGAACCGGCTGCTTTATGTAATCACATTCTGAAAATGCAGCTAACTCTGAACCCACAGTTATTCACCTCCGTGTGGGAATGTATTGATGAAGGAAGTTTAAAATAGGAAGTAGCAATGCCTTTAATCAGGACTCTCTCGTTTTTTCCCCGGGCCTCGTCTCGCAGCAAATAAGCATTAAGGCGGAGAGCGCTTATTTAGCACATTGCAAGTTTGCAGGGTGCTGACTGTGCCGTGAACCGGAAACCGTGCTTTTGGGGGGGGGGAAGGTGTGGGGAAGAAACAAGAGGCTTTGCCCGGAGGCAGGACTCCAAATGAGTTGAGACAGGGCTGGTGTTCTCCGCAGCCGTCCAGGATCAAACATATGGATTGCAAAGCAACCAGGATGAATTAACATCCTTTCCCATTGATTAGGTGGAGAGAGGCTGGCAGGGAACAACCTCTGCGGAGCAAAAATTGGTCTCCGGCCACCCAGTCCAAAAGAACGGAAGAAAATCCGTGTGGAGAGGGCAGAGGAAAAGTTGTTTGATTTGAAGACGGGGCAGTAGTTGCAGGGACTGGACTAGGAAGGCAAGACTTCCCTTAGCTGCGATGTGAGCCTGGCCTCGATTTGCTGCGATAACGCTGTGTCAGTATGAAAAGCCACCGCCCAGCACCCATTAAACTGCTGGGCCTCCAAAGTAGGAATTTGGGGGAAGCCTGAAATGGGGCAGAGCGATGTGAGACTCAAAGGGAAGCAACCTCCGGCCATCAGTCTGAATGATGCGATTTGGCGATTCCCTTTTTTTATAAAAGGAGAAGATAAAGGGAAGAGTCTGGACTCTGGGAACAAATCACAGGCCCCGATCCATCAGTAATGGTAGGTGCTGACCTACAAGGAAGCTGCACGTTGGAAAATACGAGGCACATAAAAGGACGTCCTTCTTCACACAGCACATAGTTAAACTATGGAAATCCCTGCTGCAGGAGGCAGGGATGGGCACTGACTTGGATGGCTTTAAAAAAGGGTGAGACAAATTCATGGAGGAAGAGAGGGCCATCAACGGCAGTTGGAGGCAGCAGTGCTTCTGGAAACCAGTTGCTGAAGGCCATGGGAGGGGAGAGGGATCTCGTGCTTGGCAGGTCAAATGATATTCCACTGGCCGTGGCAAAGTTTCTTTTGGAGGTTATAAGAAACAAAAGATCATTATGCCCTAGATAAAAGAAAACGACTGCCTTGGTTTCTTCCATCTGTCTGTCTGGTCGTTTCAACTGTATCTTGTTTTGAAATTGTCTTGTGGGTCTTTGGACCACAAGAAAGGATGGATTGATTGGCAGGTTTCCCAGAAGAGGCACTCGGGTGGCCACTGTGGGGACAGGACACTGGACTAGACGGGCCGTTGGCCTGATCCTGCAGGCTCTTGCTTACATTCTAAGCATTCTTGTGCTGAGCGATTGATGCTCAGAAATAGCCGTGTGCCTTGCAATTCCTGGGCGCTTTGGGGAGGAGTAGCCGGGTTGGTTCTCCATCATGTTAAGGAGACCTTTACTGGACCAATTAGTCTTTTCAGAGGATGCCTCAAGTCAGCATTTGAGGAGAGCGGAGGAGCCCTTGTTCAGGTGGACGTGATCAGAAGAATTAATGAAAGAAGAGATCCTGAACCCTCAATGCTGTGCTGCTGTTGCTGTCTAGACGTTTAGTCGTGTCCGACTCTTTGTGACCCCATGGACCAGAGCACACCAGGCACTCCGGTCTTCTAGCAATGCTGTGCTAACCCAAGTCTAATGGGGGGCTGGGGTGAGCCTGGGTTCCCCAAATCCTGGATCTGGCATTATTAGAGCCATGCAGCAGTGGAACCCCTTCCCTGCGGGACACCAGCAGCCTACCTCAGATCTGAGTTGGGCCTCCCCTCGCTTGCAGCCTGAATTGATCTAGCCTGAGATACTGTCGCAGGCTAAATGCCTTCAAGGATCTTACCCTTAAGCTCAGCTGGTTAGAGCAACTAAGGAAGGGCACAAAAGTGGCAAGATGAATTTAGGGTTTATAATCTTGAAATGCAGAACTACTTAGCCCTCAGGCCACGTGGATTTTTGATCAGGATGCCAACCAAGATACAGCATCCATCATTGCCACCCGTTACTCTACTTGGTACCCCCAAATTCAGACCAATCGCTCAAGGCCCCATCACCTTGAGACTCTGACCTTCCCACAACAACTCAGGGCCTTTGCAGAGCGGGGAATTCGCCATACGGATCGCAAATGTATACATGGATGCCATCAGGTAGAGGACATTGCAGTCTATCTGCCGATGTGCCCCCTGTAGACAACGGCCAGAGGGAAATTTATATCGCCAGTTCTTAATTGGCTTCCAGGTCGATCTGCACAGGAAGTGACCGTTGAACTCCTAGCAGGTAAACATGTCGATATTACACACCAGGTAGCCAAATTTGCGCCGGCAGTCAAAAAGCTCCGTTCCAGCTATGTGAATGCATTCCAATCTTAAGTTTTAATGTTGTAGATTTCTTTTTTACGTTGTAAACTGCTACAGGTTACGTTGTATGGTTTTAGAGGAAAGTTTTCCTTTTATTCTCTGTTGCCCATTGTAAAGGGCTTTGGCTATATACAATAAAATGGATTGGCAAAGAGCCCTGTCTTTGACTCCCAAAAGATACGGTGGACTCTTCTTCACCGGAGGTCTCTAAACAGAAGTTGGGTGGCCACCTTTCAGGGGATTCTTTAGCTGTGATTCCTGCATTGTGGGGGGTTGAACTAAATGACCCTTGGGGTCCCCTTCCAACCCTGCGGTTTTATGATTCTAGACTTCCCATTGACTCAGCTTCTCCTCCCTGCTTTTGTTTTTGTGTCCGCAGCGTTTTCCTTCACCTGATGGTGGTGGACCCGGATGCCGTCTGGCTCTTCCTCAGCAGCGTCTGGTGCCCCCACCCCTATGAACCCCCCCACCCCAGCCTGCGCCCCGTGAAGCTGGCTGGGTCAGAGAAGAAGCGGAATGAGTTCACCGACAACGTCGCGCGCCTGCTGGGCGAGCTGCAAGGGAGGGAAGGAGCGGCGGCGGCGGCTGCACCCTGAGGGCCACCCTTGAAGCCCGGGGAGACGGGAGCCTTTTGCTAGAAGCTGGGGGTCCGGTGGCGCTCCAGGCAGCAGCAGGAAGGGGAACAGGAGGGTCGAAGGGGGAAGATCCTCGGGCAGCACTGAGGAGTGTTGGAGGGGCACCTCCTTGGGGGAAGGTCTCAGCTGGCCAGAGAACATGACTGAGCAGGAGATGACAGCACCTTCCTAGGGACCGCAGCCCATCCGCACCTCAGCTTAATGTGGAATAGGCACCCCTTTTGAGTCCTTTGATTCCCCCTCGTCCATACGGCATTCACCGGAAACAGCCGCTGCCCTCAACGTTCTCCTCCTAAATCTGGAATTTCTCTGATCCACGGAAAATCCGAAAGGGACACCTGCTCTACCTGTCATTTTTATTCATTCAAGAAAAGGTTACCGTATGCAATATTCTGCAAAATGCAGTGTTGTGGAACAGCATCTGGTGTGGCAGTTTGCATAGTGCATCTGCAAATACAGGCGTGAAATACAGACATGAAATAAAGCCAAAGTAAATAGACGACAGGCCTGTTTTGCTGCGTAGGTGGCAGTGGCTGCAACTATAGTATAGACATCATGGTTAAACAAGACAAGGTTCCCCTGTTGCTCCAAGTCATTAAAGTATTCAGGTGCCCCGAGTCACTGCGTTGACCATATTGGTTCGTAGGTTCAGGTGGGGGGTCCTCAGCCATGTTCCTCCTGGCTTACAAATGAAGTCAGATCAGGCAGGTAGGAAGTTGTCCTTCGCCTTTGGCTTCTGCCAGCTTTCCCTGGACACCTCTGTCCATTTCCCCCCTTCTTTTGTCTCGGGCGTTTTTTTGAAGTGGAGCAGCTCCTGCAGGCGGCAGGGCTGCTTGGAAGAGCAAATAGTAGAAAGCAAGGAGAACAGACCCCCAAATCCCTGGTTGAAATCGCGTCCGAATATAAACCACTCAGGCATGCACTAGCAAGGGGATGAATCTGTGATGTGAAATGTGGTTTTTCCGGGTGGGTCTGGATGGGCCCTAGTGATGCTCGACTTTCCTGTAGGTTAAAGAAAGGTCTTGCAGTTTTCTGAAATTCTTGTTTTGCCAAATATCTTGGCTGCTGGGTTTCAAGAGGGCGGAAGCATGTGCAGATGCATAGGGGATGTTGCGGCTTTGCAACCACGCAGTGAGCTCATGCAAAATCTGTCCTTGTTAGCTTGAAGCAAAGAATGCAGATATCTTCCCCCTTCCATCCTGCACCGTCTCAGGCTCAGGAAATTCAGTGCTGCCTTCTTTGGGAATGTGAGGAGGTGAAGAGCTGAGGGAAAATGCATGGTTGCTTCAGGTGGAGAGGCCAAAAAAACCCCAAAACCCCTGCCTGTGCAGATTTTCAAGAGACTGATGAACCCCGAAGCAAAGAGTGATCCGTTACCCAGGAGCAGCCCAACGCAAAACTTTGCCAGCTGCCTCCTCACTTCTCCACCAATTATTTATCGCAGGCAATCTTTGCAAACTCCGTCACCCGTTAATCTCGTTGCTTGGTGGAACCGTTCAAAATATAGTGCGATTTTTTTAAACACGGGAGAGAGAAAGAAACGGGATGCCACTCTTTCTAACAACGTTGCCATTACCAGTAAATGCTGTTGGGCTTGCTTCTGAAATAGATCTCTGTTGCAGAAGCAGGGGGCTGCCTGCCTTTCTTCAAGAGAGTTGGGGAGGGGGTTGCACCAGGTCTGTGTTGCTATCTGACTACTTCAGTTAAAACCTCTGTCACATCTCTTCTAACTTGCCTTTTCTCTAAACCAGGGGTGGCCAACTCCAAAGAGACTGCAATCTACACTCAGAGTTAAAAAACTGGCAGTGATCTACCCCCTTTTGGGGGGTTCTGGTCAAAGTTGTTAAGCTTTTTTTAGGGAGGAGGAAAGCCCCGTTTTGTAGGGGTTTAGGTCAAAGTTGTTGAGATTTTTTTTAGGAAGGAGGAAGGCCCATTTTTAGGGGTTCAGGTCAGAGTTGTTGAGATTTTCTGAGGTGGGAGGAAAGCCCTGTTTTTGGGGGGGGGTGAAGGGCTAAAATGTTGAGCATTTTTTAGGGGAGCCAAAGTTGTTGAGCTTCTTTGGGGGGGGGGGAGCCAGTGATCTACCACAGGCGTCCAGTGACCTACCGGTTGATCACGATCTACCTGTTGGATGTGCCTGCTCTAAACTAAAAAATTCCCAGATGCTGCCCCCCCTTTCCTCATGGGGGAGTCTCTCCACCCCCTTGATCATTTCTGGCGGCCCTTTTCTGAACCCCTCCCAACTCTACAATCTCCTCATTTGTTGTGTTTAGATGGTACAAGAAAGTGGGAGGGAGGGAAAGAGGTGGAGCAGCAGGAATGTCTAGTTCCTCGATGAAGGTGGAAAACAGGCTTGGTGGCATTACAAAATGGAGCAAGCCGGCTGTGCAGACTCTCTTTCCATCTCCCTGCATTTGATTTCTGGGTCCCCCTGGGCATCTCTCCTCCTTCCTGGGCCATTAAGAGCTTTAGCATAAAAGGGGAAGCTTGTCCACATCACATCTATTGATTACAGAGCAAGGTTTACAGCACTACAGATGAAGCTGCTGTCAGAGGGAAGGCAGATTTTTCTGGTGTCGTTTGTTAGGGAATAAAAGAGACATTAGAGCATCAAAACCTCTCCGTGTGTCAGGATTCCCCGGAGAAGGTTGAGGGAAGGGGCATGGGCTCTTTTGTTCTCCAGCAAATGGATCGGCTGCCTTTCCCAGGGAGGGCGGTTTCCGATAAATTGAATCCAGGGCTGTGATCCAGAAGAGAAGAAAAAGGATAATCTTGTCACCTGCATAAATGATGGCAGTTCACACTCAGCCTTCGTACTCAAGGTAGCCGCGGGGACAAGCAGCCACCTCTCCGTGGCACTGGAGAAAGGGGGCAAATTAATGCTTTTCTCCCTTTCTCACGGAGCCAGCCCAGCGTTAGGCAGGGTGAGGCCACTGCTTCAGGCAGCAGAAGCACTCCAGGGGGCATGCCCATGGGTGCCCCGCTGTAATAGGCACCAATTTTTGGCAAGGTGGGGTCCGTTTCGGGCAAGATCTCACACCAAATCAGCGTGACCTTGCCCCAGATTGACAAGGAGGGTTTGGCAATAGTTAAAGGAGTCAAAATTTTCATGACTTCCTTTATGGTCGGCCTTTCACAATCGTTACAGACCACAAGCCACTCCTGGGACTCTTTGCGCCCGACCGCCAGACACCCCAGATGCTTTCGCCACGAGTATTGCGCTGGTCCATTTTCCTGGCCGGGTACCAATACTCACTACAGCACCGACCTGGGAAAGCCATGGGTCACGCAGACGTGCTCAGCTGCTTGCCACTGCCAGAGAGCGGCCCTAACCCTGCTCCTGCCCACCGGATCCTGCGGCTGGAAGACTTACCTGACCAGCCCCTGCATGTGAAGGACATTGCCGCTGCAACTGCGAAGGACAGGCTATTGGCCTGCGTCTTGGACTGGGTGGGGAGGGGGTGGCCCGGGAAGCCGGGTCCAGAATTTTCATGTTACACAGCCCGCAAAGACGAGCTGTCTACTCACCGAGGATGCGTGTTATGGGGTAGCCGTGTTATAGTCCCCACCCCGTTAAGAAAAAAAGTCTTAGAAGGGCTGCATGTGTCTCACCCGGGAATTGTCCGGATGAAGGCATTGGCCCGTAGCTATGTGTGGTGGCCAGGCATAGATGCGGAGATAGAGGGTTGGGTGAAACGTTGCGAGCCCTGCCAGGTCTCCCGGCCGGATCCACCCAAGGCTCCAGTACAGTCCTGGGAGTCCACACAGTCCCCATGGTCCCGGGTGCACGTGGACTTCGTGGGGCCTTTTCAGGGCCAACACTTCCTAATAGTGGTTGACTCTCAGTCCAAGTGGCTAGAGGTGGTGCCGACCTCAACCGTGTCCACGAGAGCAACTATAAACGCGCTTAGGAAGCTATTTGCAACACATGGCTTGCCAGACACGCTGGTGAGTGATAATGGGACCACTTTTACTTTGGCGGAATTCAAAGAATTTGTAACAAAGTGGAATCTGCCACATTCGTTCCGCTCCTTTTCACCCGGCCACTAACGGCCAAGCTGAACGCATGGTCCGTACTACCAAAGATGCACTTAGGCGCATAGTGCATGGTGACTGGACTCTCCAGTTAGCGGAGTTCTTATTGGCCCAACACACCACCCCAAGCGCAGTGACCGGCCGGAGCCCAGCGGAGTTGCTTATGGGAAGGAGGCTCACTACCCTCCTTGATCGTATGCACCCCGACCGGGCTCTTGAGCAACGGCCATCGACTGTGGTGCGGGGGGCTCCTAGAGGGTTCTTCCCGAGGGACACTGTGTACGTCCGGAACTATGGGCCTGGACAGGGTTGGGTCCCAGGTACCATTGCCTGCTGTACAGGTCCAGTCTCCTACAAGGTAGGGTTGGAGGGAGGACTGGTTTGGAAGAGACACCTCGACCAGATCAGAACCAGGACACCTCCGAACAGGGAACTTCAAGCGGAACCAGAGGACAGAGAAATGGGTACTTTGGGAGACTCTGTGCCCAGGCCAGGGTGGGAACCAGATGGGTTGCCAGTGACCGAGTTACCCCAGCAGGGTGACTTCAGGCCGGAGTCCTCAGTGGTGCCATCAGCCATGACCCCTTCGGAGCTGGCCTCCCCACTTAGACCGCAGGCACCGGAGGAGCCTCCTGGGTCACCCACTCGGGCACAGGAACCCAGCGGGAGCGGAAAAGGCCAGCACACCTTGATGACTATGTTTTTTCCTTTTGTTAGGAAGTTGGGGGAGGAGTGTTATGTATTGGGTTTAACACATGTTATGATTCTAACCAATCGTAGAAGCGTAGGTGGACGAAAGTTCTAATGGCAAGCACTGTCAACTGCCAACTGGCACTTCTTGCTGGGGCTTTCAGAGTGTGTTCTTGTTTAATATGGGAGTGAGCTGTTGAATAAACGAAGTTGCATTGGGCTTCTGACTTTTCCTGAATATTTAATAGTAGTCATCTCCTCCTCCATGAATTGGCCCAATCCTCTTTCAAAGCTAGCCAAGCTGTTGGCCATCGCAGCCTCCTATGGGAGAGAGTTCCATCACAGTTTAACTTGGCGCTTCCTGGGGGACTTCCATTTATGAATTGCTTCCCATAAACCATCCCAAAGTGGTGTTCGGAAGCACTGCTGCCTCCCAATGTGGAGGCAGAGCAGAGCCCTCCATGAATTTGTCCAATCCTC
This sequence comes from Lacerta viridis, assembly GCA_900245905.1. Classification (NCBI taxonomy): domain Eukaryota; kingdom Metazoa; phylum Chordata; class Lepidosauria; order Squamata; family Lacertidae; genus Lacerta; species Lacerta viridis. Next base: position 153,859 of record OFHU01000295.1, read on the forward strand.
ATTTAAAGACACACAAGTTGGCCACCATCGCTCCCTCTTCCATCAGCTTTGCTCATCATAAAACAAGACACAAAGTGTTGGGCGGGGTGTGTTTGTGTGAATCAGACCACATTGAAATGTGCTTAAGGGGGCAGGAAAAGTCACATTGAGCTCCCCTTGGCCGGGGAGGTGGCTGGACCCAGGATGGGGAGAGAAGGTCCCCCACGTACTGCTTTCTTCCTGAGGGATTCATCCTGCTCCCTGGAACTTGGGTAGGCTACAGGTGGCAGAGCAGGTGGGAGGAAACTCAAGAACCCCCCCCCCCAAAAAAAATTACAACCCCCCCCCAAAAAAACCTGCAGAACCATCCAACCTTCAGGTTCTGTTCTGAAGCAAGAAGCAGAAGCCTGCAAAGCTGGCAGCTGAGGGATGCCTTTAAAAATCCAGTGCAAAGCTTTGATTCTTTTTTGGTTTGCAAATGGAGCAAGCTTAATATGCAAAGCACTAGCTGAGAATAAATAGGCAGCGTGAAAATGTCATTTCCACACAGTCACTTTTCTGACCATTATGCCGCTTCAAACAAAAGCAATTTACTCTGCCTATAATAAAGCCAAGGTGATAACGAAGCTCTTGAGTCACTCCTGCCCCCCCCCCCGCCACGGCTGCCCTCGTCCTCCCAGCCAGACACCACCATAAAAATGGAAACACGAACCTTCCTGCCTGGAGCCTTTAAGCTTCCCAGAGAATTTCTAATGGCGCCATAAACTTAGAGAAACATCTTGTTTCCTGTGCAAAGAGGGCCATAACCTGGGCAGGGGAGCCAGAGGTGGGGAAATCAATGCCTTGATGGGAGGGTTAAGCTGGGTCACAAGTCTATAAGGGAGGCGTCAAGGGGAGCAGAAAGGGGGACCTTGTAGGGGTCACTGTGTATAGGGGTCATCTCGGGGCATAGCATGATATGCAGGGCCACTTTAAATTGTTTTGTATCCTTAACTGGATATCCATTTACAATTCTATCAATCTATGGGATAGATAGATAGATAGACAGACTTGTAGAGTTGGAAGGGACCCAAGGGTCATCTAGTCCAACCCCCTGCAATGTAGGAACCTCAACTAGATAATACATGACAAATAGCCATCCAACCTCTGCTTTAAAATTTCCAAGGAAGGAGAGTCCACAACATCCCGAGGGAGACCGTTCTGATGTCCAACAGCTCTTACTGTCAGAAAGTTCTTCCTAATGTAGAGTCGGAATCTCCTTCCTTGTAACTTGAAGCCATTGGTTCGTGTCCTACCCTCCGGAGCAGAAGAAAACAACCTTGCTCCACCTTCCATGGGACAGCCTTTGAGATATACGATGATGATGATGATGATGATTTTGTCATTTATACCCCACTCACCTTGCTGGTTTTCCCCCAGACACTGCGTGACTTACAACACATATAAAACCACAGCAGAGCATCAACCATAAAAAACTTCCCAGTACAGTGGCACCTCGGGTTAAGTACTTAATTTGTTCTGGAGGTCCGTTCTTAACCTGGAACTGTTTTTCACCTGAAGCACCACTTTAGCTAATGGGGCCTCCCACTGCTGCTGCGCTGCCAGAGCACAATTTCTGTTCTTATCCAGAAGCAAAGTTCTTAACCTGAAGCGCTATTTCTGGGTTAGCGGAGTATATAACCTGAAGCGTGTGTAACCCGAGGTACCGCTGTACAGGACTGCCTTCAGATGGCTCTCCTATCTCCTCTCAGTCTCCTCTTTTCCAGGCTAAACACACCCAGCTCCTTCAACCGTTCCTCATAAGCCTTGATATCCAGACCCTGGATCATCTTGGTTGCCCTCTTCTGCACACTTTCCAGCTTGTCAACATCCTCCTTAAATTGTGGTGCCCAGAACTGGACGCAGTGTTCCAGGTGTGGTCTGACCAAGGCAGAATAGAGTGGGACTATCACTTCCCTTGATCTGGACTTTCTAGACTTCTGTTGATGCAGCCTAGAAGAGCCTTCTCTTTTTTTCCTGCTGCCTCACACTGTTGATTCATGTTAAGCTTCTGGTCCACCAAGATCCCTATACGGTGTCCTTTTCACATGTACTGTAGTAAGCCAGGAGTCCCCCACCCTATATTGGTGTATCTGGTTCTTTCTGCCTAAGCGCAGAGCCTTACATTTGTCCCCATTGAAATTCATTCCTTTAGTTTACGCCCAGTTTTCCAATCTGTTAAGATCACCTTAAATCCCAATTGTGTCTTCTACAGCATTGCTGCCTTTCCCAATTTGGTGTCATCTGCAAATTTCATGAGAATCCCCTCAATTCCTTCATCCAAGTTGTTTCTAAAGATGTTGAACAACAACGGGCCCAGGATAGAACCCTGCGGCACCCCATTTGTCACCTTCTCCCCAGGAAGACAAGGATCGGTTAGTGAGCACTGTTATTTCCCCAGAGACCCACAAAAATACATTTCCAATTCTGTCTGCCCCCAGCAATGAATTTTATGAAGATTTTGTCTGGTTCGGTTTGTGTTGCCGCTTCCTCAGTGCTGTCAACCGTGTGTGCTGCTGAACTCCCTTCAGAGGGTATCTCTTGGCATCTGGAAAATAATAATGGACTCATAGAACTGCAGAGTTGGAAGGGACCCCCAAGAGTCATCTAATCCAACACTCTGGAATGTGGGAATCTTAGCTAAATATTCCCTGACAGATGGTCACCCAACCTCTGCTTAAGAACCTCCAAGGAAGGGAGTCCATTCCACTGTCAAACAGCTCTTACCATCTCCTTTCTTGGAAGTTGAACCCATTGCTCCTGGTCCTAACCTCCGGAGCAGCAGAAAACAAGCTCTATCTTCCATGTTATAGATGGATGGATGGATGGATAGATGGATGGATGGATGGACAAGCTAGAAAGTACAAACTGCCCCTTGATTTCCTGATGAAGGACAGTGATGGTGTAATAGTTAAGAGTTTTGGACTATGACCTGGAATAGGTAAAGGTAAAGGTACCCCTGACCGTTAGGTCCAGTCGTGGACGACTCTGGGTTCGCACCACTCATCTCGCTCTGTAGGCTGAGGGAGCTGGCGTTTGTCCGCAGACAGCTTCCGGGTCATGTGGCCAGCATGACTAAGCCGCTTCTGGTGAACCAGAGCAGCGCACGGAAACGCCGTTTACCTTCCCGCTGGAGCGGTACCTATTTATCTACTTGCACTTTGATGTGCTTTCGAACTGCTAGGTTGGCAGGAGCTGGGACCGAGCAATGGGAGCTCACCCCGTTGTGGGGATTCGAACCACCAACCTTCCAATCGGTAAGCCCTAGGCTCAGTCGTTTAGACCACAGCACCACCCGCGTTCCATGACCTGGAATACCCGGGTTCAAATCCCCGCTTAGGCATGCTGCTCACTGGGTGACCTCGGGCAGCCTCCCCTACCTCCCAGGGTCATTGTGAGGGTGAAATGGGTAGGAGAACGATTTACTCCACCTTGAGCTCCTTGGGACAATAGGTGGTATGTAAATGTAATAAATAAAGTAATAATAAAAAATTATACGTGTATAAATTTAATAAGTAAATAATGACGAACAATGTGGTCTGCGTTGCCTTATTTGGGGAGCATAGGAAGTTGCCTTATGCCAAATCAGATCATTGGTCCATCTAGTTTGGTATTGTCTACACTGACTGGCAGCAGCAATGGCTTTCCAGGGTTTCAGCCGGAGAGTCTCTCCCAGCCCTACCTGAGGATACCAGTGAGAACTGAACCCGGGACCTTTTTCATGCATGGGAAGCAGATGCTCTCCCACCTTCCCACGCTCCACAGGCTGGGACCTGCAACAGTTCCATTTCCCTGGCAGTCAGACTCCCTTCCGAGAGCCTCTCCTGGTGCCTGGATTGATTCCAGAGCAGAACCATGGAATTGGAAGGGAGCACGAGGGTCCTCTAGTCCAACCCCCTGCAATGCAGGAGTCCTTTTGCCCAACGTGGGGCTCGAACCCACGACCCACGAGATAAGAGAGTCCCATGCTCTACTGAACAGAAGCGGGAACAGACCCAAGTTCAGAGAGTGAAGGTGGATAATGAATGGACAGTATCTAAAGAGTATTTAAAAAAAAATTGTGATAACAAAAATCTCCTGGCAGACCTCGAATGATTCTTGTAATCCATAGGTGATAAGTAACAGAAGATAACAAAATGAGAAACAGTACAATGAGAATAATTGGAAGTTTACTTTATGTATTCCATCTTTCATTCTTTTCTTTTTTCTTTATAGTATGTGTATGTAGTTTGTATATATTGTATTGTTGTGTATTGTTGTGTAAGTTAATGTTGATTGTTTGATAAAGATTTTGGAGAGAGAGGGAGAGAGATTCCCATGCTCTACCGAACAGAAGGGGGAGCAGCCCCAAGTTCAGAGATGCAGTGTGTGGGTGAGAGAGGTCAGCAGTGAGTGCTGCGCATTGTCCGTGCCATGTGTGGCAGCCAGCAGTGTGCAATGCCTCTGCCATGCGCAGGCTCTTCTCCGTCCGGCTGCCCCCTCCTTGGTCCAGGCAGGGCTGCTGCACCATGACAGCTACAAGGGCAGGCAGAAATCAAGCGCTCCCCCAGCACAGAGATGTGGTGAAGTGGGAGGGGGCTTTGCAAAGTTCCTTGCTAGCCTGAGGCTCTGCTTTGATTTGCATCTCCTGACTGGCCAGGCTCCTGTGTCTGGATTGCAATCATGGGGTTGCTTATGTGTTCCTCTTCATTTGGGGGGTGGTTCTCCCATCAGCCTTGGGCAAACCTCAGCCAGCCCCCACTTTCCACTCTTCCGCCTCTTGCTGGGTGAGACGTAAGTTTGCCTGACAGGAGGCATAAGAAGGGCAGACAAAGCAAGAAATCACCGTCCGGGGAAGACAGACAAGCGAGGCCTGGGGACGGTTGCAGAGAGGCTGTGCATTTCTTTTCTGACAAGACCGTCAGGGCTACTTATGGAGCTGTGCACAAGTTGACCCCCCCCCCTTCTCTCTGTGTGTCACTGGGTGGTTGTGGGGCAGAGGAGAAGGAAGAGAGATGGTCCTGGTCTACGAGGTCTGAGCCTCTGCCTCTCTTTGGGACATCTGGGGAGATGAAGAAGGGTCTGGAGCAGGGATCGGCAAGGTTTACCTCCCCTGGGCCGGTTCACTCCAGTGGAGATCCCTCCATGGGCTGGATCGCGCCCACGATTTCTGGTGTCTGCGTCTGCACAGATGCGATTTCTGGCGCCGCGGAAGCGAGCCCCCACACCGTACTGTGCCGGTTTAGCGCAGCACATGGGGACTTCCTGAGCGGGCGGCTCGGTTTGGGGGCAGCTTGTGGGCTGGTTAAAGGACCCCCATGGGCCGCTTGTGGTCCATGGGCCTTAGGCTGCTTACCCCTGGTCTGGAGACAAAGCCTCCATACCTCCTCCTCCTCCTCCTTCGTCTCCTTCTATTATTATTGTTGTTATTGTTATTGTTATTGTTATTCAATTAATTTAAATTGGGGTGTATGAGGTGTGGGGACAAGTCGTGCTCCTTCTGGGGTCCTTTGTCCATCTTTGGTCCCCACCCTGCACTCAGCTCTCACTTGTGGCTCCTCGAAGCTGTCGTCGTGCAACAGCAAACACACCCCAGGAACAGCTTTGACTGGCTGGTGAAACCAGGTGGGTCTCAAACTATCTGGGAGTTAAGAACTTCCCCTGCATGCAAAGACAGGCTCCAGCGGATGGATGAGGCCAATAGTGGGCCCAACCATCAGGAAGGTGGCTTCTGCCTGTGCAATAGAGGGAAGTGAGGGGCACCTGGGGAGGTAGCTCATTCAGGAGAAGGAATACTCTGATCCTAAACTTCCCCAGTGAGAGCCAGTGTGGTGTAGTGGTTAAGAGCGGTAGACTCGTAATCTGGTGAACCGGGTTTGCGTCTCCTCTCCTCCACATGCAGCTGCTGGGTGACCTTGGGCTAGTCACACTTCTTTGAAGTCTCTCAGCCCCACTCACCTCACAGAGTGTTTGTTGTGGGGGAGGAAATCCAATATCAAATATCAAATCCAAACTCTTCTTCTTCTTCCTCTGCCTTTGTGGCTACACTGTACTTACTTGTGGGAAAGACTTTGGGAGTAAACCCTGAGGAAAAGTCTGTACCCTCAGCCCTGTGGGACATCTATGGGAGAAGAAAATGCTAAGGAGTAAACCTTACACAAATCCAGAGTGGATTCCCTAAGAAGAAGAAGAAGAGTTTGGATGTGATATCCCGCTTTTCACTACCCGAAGGAGTCTCAAAGCGGCTAACATTCTCCTTTCCCTTCCTCCCCCACAACAAACACTCTGTGAGGTGAGTGGGGCTGAGAGACTTCAAAGAAGTGTGACTAGCCCAAGGTCACCCAGCAGCTGCATGTGGAGGAGTGGAGACACGAACCCGGTTCCCCAGATTACAAGTCTACCGCTCTTAACCACTACACCACACTGGCTCTCTGGCCCGGATTGGCTGCTGTGATCTGGGATGTCCTGCTTAAAACAGGACAGTTGGTGGTTGGGTGGCAGCTCCTGTAGCCACTAAGATGGTTGGGTGGCAGCTCCTGTAGCCAAAAGTAATTCAGAAGCATTGCTACGCCCAACTGTCTTCTAGGCAGAGCATAGTCATACTGGTCAGTCGCCACTGATAGCCCTCTCCTTCAGGAATTGCTCTTTTGAAGTTATCCACAGTGCAGACCCACCAACTGTCCTGTTTTAAGCAGGACATCCCAGATCACAGCAGCCAATCCCGGCTTCTGTTTTTGGTTTGGCTCTCTGGCGCGAGCATCAGACCAAAAGATGCTCACTCTGGCGATGGTCAGCATGCCAAAACGCCTTCCGGTTCAGCGCTCTGGCATGACTCTGTTGACGAAGAATAGAGGTGCAGAGGCTTGCCTTACTCTGTGCTTAACTCAAAGCTGTAATGGAGAAGCAAGATCTTTTGGGGTGTTAATTCTGCAAGTCCCTCCATTCTATGCTCAGGTTGTATATATATGTATGCAGATAAACCTGAAGATGCATTCCCACACCCCTGGAGTCTCCCGGCCCTCAGCAATTAATGTGCACGCAACACTGGTGTCAGAAGTAGGCTTGTGTTTCCTGGAGAAGGAGATGCGAACCCTTCCACCCCCAACTTAGGCTGTAAAGTAAAGGAAAAGGGACCCCTGACCATTAGGTCCAGTCTGTTGTGATATTATGACATGCCGAGCTGCGAACGCTGCAGCAAGGTCACAAGACTCAAGAGTCATGTTTCCACTCTGTGTGAAATACACTGGCCATACCAGCATCCCACACATGTGATGTCATTATAATTACTGTTGTACTTCTTTACTTTCAGTTCTGCAGCAGGAGATGCAGACGCTTTAAGAGACAGCTCTGAATTATGAGCTGCTACGCAGATGTATATATTCTGCTCTTTATCTACAATAAAGTAGATCTTAGCCAAAAGGCTTGTGTCTGTGTTGTTTTCAAGCTGGGAACAACCGCATATTACATTGTGCCCCTGGACTCCAGAAGCCAGAGGGCACGGAAGCTTCGTCCGCCTTTGGGGTCAGTCTCTCAGCCTGCCCCCGCGGGAAGTTTTCATAACATTGGTAGCAGAGTTTGGCTGGTTTCCGAAGACATCGGACCTCTGATGACTTCTGCCTGATGTTTATCTGCCGGCAAAGAAAGCAGCTTTAAACTGCGTACTTCATTCCGGGGGAGTTTTCGTGCTGAAGACGGCCGTTTCCCACTGTGAGAAGACGCGTTAATTGACTGTGAGTACCGGACTGATTTACGACGCAATAAACCTCAGAAGGCTAGGTTTGTTTGCTTAAATTGCTTTCTGAAGTCAGAGAGTAAAAAGCCTGCTTTTTCGCCACTATGGCAAAGGATAGCAAGCAGAGCAGCAGCTCCCTGTGCCCAATGCTCACTGATGAAAATTATCAGACATGGCGTATTAAAATGGAAGCTGTGCTTACCAGGCAGAATTTGCTTGATCTAGCCACTAATGCCCCTCCACCTTTCCCAGGCCCTCGATGGCTGAACAGGGATAATCAGGCGAAGGCTACAATTGTTTTGCATCTTGATCAATCTCAGTTAATACACGTCAGAGATTTGATTCACGCTAATGATTATTGGATTGTTTTGCAAAATGAACATTTAAGGATTGCGGCAGGAAGTTCCATGCTCCATTTCCAACGTCTCACCAACCTTAGGCTAAAGGAGGGAGACAATTTGCGTTCGCATCTTAACCATATGAAAGAATTAAGAAGTGAACTTGCACAACGCAACGTGCAATTAAACGAAGATGTGTTTTGTTTCATGGTTTTGAATAGCCTCCATGCCGGTTATAGTGCTATTGCATCACAGCTAGGTGCCCTGGATGCTCAAAACTTAACCGTTGCCAGAGTCTTCTCAACTTTGCTAAATGAGCAAGATCGTTGTGCTGCTCAAAATGAGGCTAATGGAAGGGGGAGTGAAGCGTCCTCTACCCCACCTAGTGGTCCAACTGAGCATGTGCAAGCTCTTAAAGTCATACGCTGCACAAACTGTGGAATGAGAGGACACAGTTTCCAGACCTGCAGAAAACCCAAGAAGGGATCTATCCAGAGCCAAAACGCAGCTGGATCTACAGGCAAGGCGCAAGCCAAAGGCTCCAAAGGGCGCACAGTTGCATTGCTTACACAAGGCGTGCAGGACCAGGATGACATTGACATTGGCCTAGCGTGGGTTATAGACTCAGCTTGTTCGCACCACATGACCGCCAACAAACGTTTATTTAAGACTTTTAAGAAGCTGGAATCCACCGTGTCGCAGGTGAGTGGAACACACCTGAAATCGACTGGAGTTGGAACTGTTTATCTTCAGAGTCTCCAGCTATCTATTAGCAACGTGCTATATGTTCCAGAAATTGCCTACAACCTGCTAAGTGCATCGCAGCTTACCGAGAAGGACTGCGAGCTCAGGCTGCGCAAAGGACTTTGCACAATTTTTAAGGATGGAGAAGCTATCCTTACAGCTCAGAAGAACAAAGATGGACTGTTTTTACTATCTTTTGAATCTACTGACTGTTGTTTTGATGTTGTTGATTCTTATTCTTTTGCAGGTGCTGCTAAGTCCAAGGAGACTACCAAACAGCCACGCAGAGAAAAGATCACAAGATGTTTCCAGCAGGTTTCTGCTGATGTAATAGGACTTTTGCCACAATCTAGAGGCGGAGCTACCTGTTATTTATTGCTGTCTGACCATTTCTCTAAATTCTCTTGGATTTACACTATGAAAAGTCCGCAGCAAGTCTTGGCCAAGTTCACTGAATTTTGTGCTAAGATAGATTTCATGCATGATGGCAAAATTGAATGTTTGTATACTAATCAATTACCAGTGTTTGATTCACAGGAGTTCAAGGAGTTCCTAAGTCAACATTGCATTCGGCACAAAGTTGCCGTCAGCCAATCATCGTGGGATAAAGATTTGTGTGTTAAAATTAACACAATACTACGTGAGGGTATGCAGGCGCAATTGCTAAGTGCAAAGCTGTCTGAACAGAATTGGGCTGAAAGCCTATCTGCCTTCACATATGCTTGGGTCAGGAGTATTCCAAAAGGAATGGAATGCTCACCTTATGAGATATTGTTTAACAGAAAGCCTTCTGTTAAGCATCTTAAGGTTTTTGGTTCTCAGATGTGGGTGGAATCACTTGAAGGGACAACCATCCAAGGCATCTTTATGGGCTATGAGAAAGGTCAATACAGAATTCTATTGCCTTCCTCAAACACAGTAATTCTTACTCAGGAGGTAGAACCTACTGTAAAGCCGGAGACACAGATTCTCCAAAGCTTTCCCATTGATGTCAATACATATGAGGATACTGACACCAGCAGTAGCAGTGCAAGCTCAACCACGGCTAGTTCCGACACAGGTGAAACTGTCATTGAGAGAGGAGCTCATGATAGTACCAGGCCATCTACAGATGATGATGTGCTAGGATCTTTAGAGCCACTGTTTACAATTGGTAAAGTTTCTCCAAAAAGTCCTGTTCAGGAGAAACTCAGCAAAGAAGATCTACATCTTGTGCGTAGATCTGAGAGAGTAACAAAGGGTCAGGCGCCCAAACGCTACTCCAAAGAGTTTGCAATCTCAGCTGTTGCAAATGTAGCTGTAGTTTGCACTCAAGACAGAGACACTCAGGCTCACTTCACAGATGTGAAAAAGCCACAGCAACAGGTTGCAAAGTTCAACACTGTTCCTGTCAACACACACAGAGCAAATGCTCTGGTCCCCTGGAGAGTTGGTTATCAAAGGCTCCAACTGGTAGAACCAGTCTCAGAGAGTTCCAAGGATGGAACAAAGACAACAGATTCATACTGTGTATATGATAACTGTTTGTTTACTTCTCTTAATGATGCCTTACTTTTCGCCGCTCTCACATTGTCTAATATCGGGGGAGGATGTTGTGATATTATGACATGCCGAGCTGCGAACGCTGCAGCAAGGTCACAAGACTCAAGAGTCATGTTTCCACTCTGTGTGAAATACACTGGCCATACCAGCATCCCACACATGTGATGTCATTATAATTACTGTTGTACTTCTTTACTTTCAGTTCTGCAGCAGGAGATGCAGACGCTTTAAGAGACAGCTCTGAATTATGAGCTGCTACGCAGATGTATATATTCTGCTCTTTATCTACAATAAAGTAGATCTTAGCCAAAAGGCTTGTGTCTGTGTTGTTTTCAAGCTGGGAACAACCGCATATTACATTGTGCCCCTGGACTCCAGAAGCCAGAGGGCACGGAAGCTTCGTCCGCCTTTGGGGTCAGTCTCTCAGCCTGCCCCCGTGGAAAGTTTTCATAACACAGTCATGGATGACTCTGGGATTGTGGCCCTCATCTCGCTTTACTGGCCGAGGGAACCCGGCATACAGCTTCCGGGTCCTGTGGCCAGCATGACTAAGCTGCTTCTGGTGAACCAGAGCAGCGCACGGAAACTTAGGTTGTATATATGCATGAAGAAAACCACAGATCCTAAATGCACTACAATCTCCGCTGACCTTCATTCCAAGGAAACTGAACCCTGGGTAAAAGCTGTAGCTGCTGGAAACCCTCACCACCTGGAGATTAGCGAGCACATGACAATATTTTTGCCTCCTTCCCCAAACCACACAGACCAACCCCAGTCGTGTCTGATGGGCTCCCAGGCTCCCGGTCACTGCCTCCACTTCTTTTCCACGACACTGCAGAGTGTGCCCCACGCGCGTTTTGACATGAATGAAGACTCAGAGATGACAAGCCCATTTAAAGAACTTTATTCGCTTCAGCTGGTTACAGACTGGTTTGTGTGGTGCAGGTAAGGGCAGGTCATTGTGGGGCTCCTACTCTGGGCCTGGAGTCACAGAGCTGTAAGGAAGAGGTTGTCTCTCGTAGCCAGCTAGGCTGACCCTCTGCCCAGAGGCAGCAGCAGGAGGAAACTCTATTCTCGATGAGACACACATGACCTCCCTTTCCCTGACCAGTCTTCCCTGCTTCTGCAAACAACCTCCCCCGAGACATAGCAAATAGAAATATATACAAGAGGAATAGGACTGGGGAGGGGGGCAAACGGGGCTTGTGGAACCAGGTGGTTTGGGCAGTGGCGTAGGAAGGGGGAGATGGGGGCGATGTGCCCTGGGTTCCACCCTGGAGGGGGTGACACTCTGGGCGCCCCCACCCCGCAACACCCAAGCCGAGCCCCGCGGCCGCCCGGTAAAATGCCACGCTCGGCAGCGGGGCTCACAAATCTGCTCAGTGCGCGCTTTGCTATTTCCAGCTTGGGCGAACCCGCCCCTCACCTCTGCCCGAGCCGGAAATAGCAAAGCGTGTGCCGAGCAGGTTAGCCGTTGGTGCGCCCTTTGCTGCTTGGGCTGCGGGTGGAGGTGAGCTGCGGGCCAAGCCCCGCCCTGCCCCTCCACTCCACTCGACGCTTTGCTTCGTTCCTTCCTGCTTGGGCTGTGGGCGGAGGGGAGGGGAGGGCTTCTCTTGGGCCGCTGACGCCCCTCCCTGGCTTGCCTCCGCTTCGTAGCGTGCATGCGTGCGCGTCACTACACATGCATCGAACGTAATGACGTATGCGTCGTACGTAGTGACGTTGTGCATGCGTGCTACGGAGTGACTCTGCCCCCGGGTTTGCCGCCCCAGGTGGCGAAGCGGCTTCCTCTGCCAGTGGGTTTGGGCATCTGGTTTTGAAACCCAGAAAATTGGCATTTCTTGTGCAATCTGCATTTTATGCTCGAGTTTTTGGGGACCAGAATTGTTTCAATCAGGAGCCTTGCCATCCCCAGACCCCGCTCTAAGGATAGAGATTCTCCTTTGGGTCCCTGCCAATTCTACCATTCTATGTGCCCATGAGTTTTTGCCAAGGCTAGGGTGGCAGCCACCTGCGGGCGTCCACTCCCACAGGGGCGGGGTCTCATTCCCCCTCCCCGCAAAAAAGTATCCACCCAGGTGGGTCTATATTCCCAGGTTGCCCACAAATTTGACTCTACTGGTTCTCCGGCATGGCCTCCACATCCAACTAAGGTTGGTTGTTAGGAGATTTCTTGTTCTCACTTCCAGCGACTGAGATACAGAGGCCTCGCTACAGTTGTGTCCGTGCCACATCTCCAGGAATTACATAAAAAAGAGGATCCCAAACTTTTCCCAAATTAAAAATAAATAAATCATGAGAAGCAGTGCTGAGAATATAATCCGCCCCCCCCCACCATTTGTGTGCTCAATAGCCGGTGATTGACAGCTCTTGGACCTGAGCTCCACATCAACTTTTCCGGCTGGCAAATCGTCCCCATATTATTGTGCTCTAGTACCAGATTGCAGCATCGCTCTAGAATAGTACCGGGGACACAGATTGGAGTGGAGCATTTAAAAAAGAACACAGCAGTGCATGAAATCACTGTGCAAATTTGGGTGTCGCAAGAGACAACCAGTTTGATAATGGTGGCCTTCCATATTTTTTGAGATGGGATTTCCAGTGGCCAGCACCCCCAAGAATGCATCCTGCTGGTTCTCCGCACAACTACAAAGAGGTGCCACTTGAAAAACTCATGGGGACTGGGTCAGTGTCCTGGGAATGCTGGAGGGAGAAACAGTCAGTTATATTTACAATATACAGTCATCAATTTCATAGTTACACAGTTTGATACTAGTGAATTAAAACGGGTGGTCTAAACGGCATCCCTCGGGCGTCTCATTTTACAAAGCAAGAGGTGGAGCATCTCCGGATTGGGGTGGGGGGTGGGGTTTCACAAATGGCATAAGAAGCTAGCAATACAAAGGTGAGGAGGGTCAGCCCCAGGTGTGGCTTAGTGTCCCCAGAGCTGGGGGAAGGTCCAGCTTTGAATTAAACCTCCTCATAGCAAGGCAGGTGAGCTCAGGCCCATGTTCGGACACCCTAAATACTTCCAAAAAGACAATCAGAGAAGACAGTCCAAGCAGGTGCCAGGGGGGCACCCCACAGCTGTGTTCCTTGGGGAAGATGCCCTCTCCTACCCATGTGGACATAGGCGGTCAGCAGGACAGTGTAACCCGGCCAACTGGGCTCCCTCCATTTAAATCCACCCTGGAGCGGCTCTGTTTTGTCTCCAGAGTCCCGGAAGCAGCCCATTGTCCATTCAAGGGGAGAAATTCATAGTTAGAAAGGAATGTTAAAAATACATATCTATATGGCCGAGTGGAAGGGATGCTGACAATGAGGTTCATGCGGACGGGGTGACTCTAGTTTGTGGCATTCGTTTTACATCGGTTCCTCAGCAACTTGGCCCAAATACGGGCTGGCCACTGGGGTGTCATGTTCCCACCACCCAGTGGGATGGGGCAGGTGGGTGTGCATGTGTGTGTGTGTGTGTGTGTGGAAGAGTGGGGGTGGAGGAGGGAGAAACCCCATTTAGGCCATTCAGTACCACAACTCGGGACGCAGCCCAGTCTAGAGGGCACAGGACGCATCGTCCACAGAGCGTTTCTTGAGCTCCTTGCCTGGCTTGTGGTGCGGGTGGTGTGGGTGGGAGCCGCTCAGTTTGCTGTGGTCGGAGAGCTGCAGGCCCAGCAGCTGGGTGTCTTGCAGGTGCCCGGTGGGGGAGCTGTGGCGGTGGGGCTCGGTGGTCTCCTCTGGTTCCACCCGCAGGTAGGCCTTCACTTTGTGGTGGCGGGCTTTGCTGTCGCTGAAGTCGATGACGCGACACTCGTAGGTGCCTTCATCCGTCGGTTTGACCCGAGAGAGCCGCAGCTTGTGGGAGATGTTACTGCCGACCACTTTCACGACCTGGAGGGGGTTGCAGGGGTTGGGCAGAGGAAGGCAGAGAGAGCACAGGAGTGAAGCCACCGCAGATATTCAGGTCCCGACACTAAACTATTCCCAGACTCAACCCTACCCAGCAAATGTTTTTATCCACAGCAGTGACAATACCTGCAAAAGTCATGTCAGGTTGTATCCAACAAACATCTCCTCAGAGTAGACCCAATGAAATTAATAAACCTCACTTCATTAATTCCAATGGGTCTAGTATAAATTGCACTAATATTGCTTACAAGACAGACTTTAATTGGCTACAAAAGTCAAGATGTTTCTATATGCAGAAAAGGCTTTTGACAATGAAGAATGGCATTTTCTTTTTGGAAACTCTTAAAGCTTTTGATTTCAGATTTGCAACAGACAATGGATTTAAACCATTTATTCAGATTCAAAACAGAGAATTTACACTAATGGGAGTTTATTTTTTTAAAAAAGGTTAATCTGGCAAAAGGCAAAAGGAAAGGATGTCTGTTTAATGTTTTTCTTAGCTTCAGATGCCAAAGCAAGTAAAATAAGAGGAAATAGTGTATAACTGGGGTAAAAATTGAAAAGTAAATAAATATGTGTGGCCAGTGTCACTGTGACACTAACTAAACCAGGGTAATCATTTACTGAAATGCAATTAGTAATAACTGAATATGGTCCCTTAGCTGGAAGGGGAAAACTGAAAAATGTGAAATCAATGTAACTGCTAATTGAGGAGTCAAAATAAAAGAAAAGATAGAATATAGTTGGTGGGTGAGAGCCAATAAGATATGCGGGAATAAAAACAACAAGACAGAAAATTTTTGGAATTATTTATGTGTTTCTAGACAATGTACTGCCCCACAACAGAGAAAAGTTACATTTTTCTTTCTTAGGCAGTATTTCTATAATAAAAATTGAATTGTAGCCGACTAAATTTTCTTTTCCAGCCTTTGTCAATAAAAACATCCAACCAGCAAATAACAAAATTGCAGTGATTATTCTTAATATTTATTTGGAAGAATGGAAAGAAAGAAAGAAAGATTTAACGGCAATATTTTATATGTGGATGGGAAGGACAGGGGAGCTGCAGCATGAAAGCAAGTTGTGCAAATACAGCCAATTGCACCAGGTCTGCAATATGGCGGAAGATGAAAGGGTGAAGCAGCCCCCATCATGGATGGCCCCCCCCTTCTGCTCAAGAATGTAGTTTATGTAGCTGATTTGGGTTGAAATAAAACCAGGAGACTGAACATCATGTGTGCATATGAACACAGGCGGCTGCCTCACACCAATGAGTCAGATCACTGCTCTTTCTATCTCAGTATTGTCTACTCTGACTGGCAGAGTCTCTCTGGGATTGCAGACGGAAGACATTCCCAGCCTCACTTGGAGATGCCAGCAGGGATGGAACCCGGGACCTTCTGTGTGCAGAGCAGACGCCCAACTTCTTTGCTCTAAAGAAAACAGCACACTGTGGCAAGGTAGTGCAATCACAACTTGCGCCATTTTAACCATGTGTGCTTGAAGGTCGGCTGGTTGAAATGGCTCTACTTAAACCCAAGCGAGGTGCAGAGCTTCAAAGCTCATTTTGTGCTTGTAAAAGGAAAGAGGTTTTAAGCTCTCTGTATTGCTGGTGTGCGCGTCGGGTGGGCAGGAAGTCCTGCTCAGTGTGCCGGCTCTGGGATGCTTGCACAAAATCTAGCAGGGCAACTGAGTTGCCGCAAGATCTCGTGTGAGTATCCCTAACCAGTCAGAGATTGCGCACTGAGCAGTCCTTGCCCAGCAAACAAGGCGCAGAGCTTAAAACCTCTTTTCGCAGCAGGCCGGTCAGTGCAAAAGAAGAGCTCTCTGCCTTGCTGGCTGGAAAAGACACACTCTGTGCATGGGCTCTGGGAGCAAGGTAGCTTCTCTTTCTTTCCTCCACTCACCCAGTAGCCATGGGGTGGCTCCAACAGTTTGGGCATATGCAATTTTTCTGTATGCGTTGAATCCTTGGAGCCAAACCCTACATAAGATTCAAACATGCTATAAGGTAAAGGGACCCCTGACAGTTAAGTCCAGTCACAGACGACTCAGGGGTTGCGGCGCTCATCTCGCTTTACTGGCCAAGGGATCTGACGTTTGTCCGCAGACAGTTTTTCCGGGTCATGTGGCCAGCATGACTAAGCCACTTCTGGCGAACCAGAGCAGCGCACGGAAACGCGTTTACCTTCCCGCTGGAGCGGTACCTATTTATCTACTTGCACTTTAACATGCTTTCGAACTGCTAGGTTGGCAAGAACTGGGACCGAGCAACGGGAGCTCACCCCGTAGCTGGGATTTGAACCGCTGACCTTCCGATCGGCAAGTCCTAGGCTCAGTGGTTTAGACCACAGTGCCACCCGCGTCCCTTTTCGAACATGCTATATTGAGATGCAAAAAATTTCTATCCCCCCCCCAAGTCTTCTCACACACTAAGGCCGCACGTAACCAATAGCCAATACCTCCCTCTGACATCCTCTTGCACATTTCGCTCACCTTGATGTGACCGGCATGATGGCCAGCTATCCTAAGGTCTAAGTTTGCCATTACAGAGCACTCCTCAAATTAAACAATACTTATAAACAGGGTATCCTGTTTAGAAGGCTCTGGGCTGGGGGACATGGTTTTCTTTACTAAAGGGAAAAAAATGTGTTTTTCTAACTTGCTCCATCTTGACGCACTTCATAATTTTAGTCAGTCCCTCCTTGGTGCAATTTGTGATTTTTCAGGTTCCATTTGTTTGTTTGTTTAAAGCCATGCTGGTTTAATTGATTTTAAGCCACCTCGAGCAGTCCGAGGCACAGAAGTTATAAATAATAAGCCAAAAACCCTAATCACAGACATTCAGCTAAAGCAAGCAGTGGGCAGGACTCAGCAAACTCATTCCACCAGCCCAAGGATTTCTGCTTGCACTGGACTAGATGACTCTGATCTCTGCTCTCCAGCAGTCTCTTCTTCCCAAATGGTACTGAGCCCCCCACCCCCACCCCGTTACTCCACCACAGGGCCCTTCCCCCCACGCCCCCTCCATCGCGAGAAGATGAGATCCAGGCCCCCTCCAATGTGAGGCGCCCCGAATCGATGCAGAATCACGGGAGCTAATTAGCTTTCCTACCAAATTGATTCGCTCTCAGTATTTATCACCTAATGAAATTTAAGACTTACTCACTAGCCCGAGCTGCTGCTGCTGCTGCTGCTGCTGTTATTGGGCTGGGTCAATAAATCAGATTTTATTACCCGCCCGGAGGCTGCTGGCTCTGCTCCCTTTAATCACGAGGGATGCTAAAGGCCGCCCACCCCCTCTCCCAACTGCCCTTGTCTCCATCACCTTTGTTAGCTGAAGATTTTATAGCATCTAGGTAATGGGGTTGGGGTCACACAAAAACCCACCGTGTTTCTGATGGGCTAAGGATGGGAAAGAAGGAAAGATGGGCTGCACTGATCTGAGCACTGGGCAGATTTATATGGAAAAGGCCTTTCTTGCAATCAGAGCTGTCAACAGAGGATGGAGAGGAGAACGGTTTTTGCTTCTAATCCTGCACCTGGCCTCAGACACCTTAGCACAACCTTCCTTTCAAGGGGGTTGGACTAGATGACCCCGTGGGTACCTTCTCAGGGTACAATTTGATGATTCAATGCCTCAAGCATCTGTGCCGCATCGGTGAGAGGGAAGGACATGCATCACAATGCGGTGACTTCCAAGTTGGACTGCTGCAATGTGCTCTACATGGGGCTGCCCTTGAAGACGATGCAGAAACTTCAGCTGGTCAAAAATTCAGCGTCCTGATTACCGGCTAGGGTTCCATTTAGATATCACACAATCCCTGTTTTAAAGAGAACTGCACTGGTTGCCATTTCGTTTCTGGGCCCAATTCCAGGTGCTCACGTTGGTGTTTAAAGCCTCAAACGACTCAGGCCACAGATACCTGAAGGACCACCTCCTTCCCTACAGACCTTCTGGGTGCTGAGATTGGCAGAGGGGGCCCTCTTGGTAGCCCCTCCACCTTCAGAGGCTTGTAGGGGGTGGTGGGCCAGGGGGAGAGGGCCTTCTCTGTGGCGGCCCCTAAACTGGGGAACTCCCTTCCCACAGAGGCATGCCTGGCACCTTCATTGCACAACTGCCGGAGGATGCTGAAGAAGCTTGTCTCTGCCCTGGCTTTTTCATGCTTGAAGCGTGGATTTTTTGGACCCACTTTGTTTTTATGGTTGTACATTGTCTTAAATTGTGGACGGGCAATGAATGAATGAATGAATGAATGAGAAGCACAGGGGCCAGTGAATAACACAGCAGGAGATCTCTTCCATCATTTCTGGTACCAGAGCAATTGACAGACCCCCTTGCTCAGGCCCACCAAGCATAGGCTGCCCGGCTGTTTGATGGGGAAGCTGTGGCTCAGATGGAGGACCTCACATAACTCAGTGATTGTACATCAACGACTCGGTAGGGACTTTATAAAATATATACACCACTTAACTGCAAACCGCCCCCCCCCCAAAAAAACAAATCCTAAACACAGTTTACAAAAAAAGATAACATGATAATATTACCAGTAGGAAAAAAACCCACACAGCAATAATGTAAACCTTGCAAAAAGTTAAAACAGCAGTAGATTATTGTTGTTCAGTCGTTCTGTCGTGTCTGACTCTTCATGACCCCATGGACCAGAGCACGCCAGGCCACTCCTGTCTTCCACTGCCTCCCGCAGTTTGGTCAGACTCATGTTGGTAGCTTCGAGAACACTGTCCAACCATCTTGTCCTCTGTCGTCCCCTTCTCCTTGTGCCCTCCATCTTTCCCAACATCAGGGTCTTTTCCAGGGAGTCTTCTCTTCTCATGAGGTGGCCAAAGTATTGGAGCCTCAGCTTCAGGATCTGTCCTTCCAGTGAGCACTCAGGGCTGATTTCTTTAAGGATGGATAAGTTTGATCTTTTTGCAGTCCATGGGACTCTCAAGAGTCTCCTCCAGCACCATAATTCAAAAGCATCAATTCTTCGGCGATCAGTCTTCTTATGGTCCAGCTCTCACTTCCGTACATTACTACTGGGAAAACCATAGCTTTAACTATACGGACCTTTGTCGGCAAGGTGATGTCTCTGCTTTTTAAGATGCTGTCTAGGTTTGTCATTGCTTTCCTCCCAAGAAGCAGGCGTCTTTTAATTTCGTGACTGCTGCCACCATCTGCAGTGATCATGGAGCCCATGAAAGAAAAATCTCTCACTGCAGTAGATTTTAATGTGTGCCAACTTTCTAAATATCAGGACAGGCTTGTCTAAACAAGAATGTTTTTAGCAGGCACTGAAAGGAGAGCAGTGAAGGCACCTGCCTGATTTCAATCAGCAGGGAGTTCCGAAGTGTAGGTGCTACCACAGTAAAATATCAAGTTCTTACAAATGCAGAGACGGGGCTATGTGGCACCTCTCACAGAGCCAGTTCCATCAAACCCATTGTAGGGGGATGGACTAGATAACTCTTTGTCATGCCTTCCAGTTCTATGATTCATGAGTCCTGCAGTGCAGCAAGCATAGGGATGGGAGGAGGAAACGGGTGGGGATGAATGGTCTTGGAAGGGGGGGGGTCCCCTCATTGTGCCTGGACTGCAGCCACTTTGGAAGGGGGATCAAAGATAGTGGCTCCTTCCCTTGACCTTCCAGTGGAGCAACGGGAGAGGGCTATAGGCAACCGAGGGGGGAGGCAGTCACAGCCTACCAAAAGCTGGAACAGGAGAGTGAGGTCTTGCTGCCTAGACCAGGGGTCAGCAACCTTTTCCAGCTGTGGGCCGGTCCACCGTCCCTCAGACCATGTGGTGGGCCGGACAATATTTTGAAGAACGAATTCCTATGCCCCACAAATAACCCAGAGATGCATTTTAAATAAAAGGACACATTCTACTCATGTAAAAACACGCTGATTCCCGGACCGTCCGCAGGCCGGATTGAGAAGGCGATTGGGCCGCATCCGGCCCCTGGGCCTTAGGTTGCCTACCCCTGGCCTAGACCCAGGCTCCAAAGGTGGGAGCAGACCCACCCGCCTGCCTGCTCTGACGGGCTGCATGTCTGCAATCCCGACGACCACGTGAGCGAGTCTCACAAGTCAACAGTTAGCTAGCGCAATTCTAGGCTGCATCCGCAGATTTGTAGGAAATAACTGTACTGCTCTATTCTGCCTTGGTCAGACCCCAGCGGGAGTCCTGTGTCCAATTCTAGGCACCCCAGATCAAGAAGGGTACTGACAAGCAGTAGGTGCACAGAGGAGGGAGACCAAGATGATTGAGAGTTGGGGCTCTGCGGCACCTGGAAGCACAACCCCTCAGCTGGCAGGGCCTGCCTTACCTCTGCAGCACCAGGAGGGCCAGGAGGAGAGGTGAGAGGGGGCGAGGAGCAAGAGAGAGGAGAAGCCGGGTCCCAGCTGCTTTCCTGCTTAGCCTCGGGAGGAAGGGAGTGACAAGGCCCATTGCTGGCTCTATAAATCAGATATATTGCCCATCCCCGAGGTCCCAGGAGCTGCTCTGCTATATAATCACCTCTAGAAGTTTAAGGCCATTTGTCTACTTGCCCCTGCCTTTGTGATCAGACAGCTTTATGGCATTTTGGTAAGGGGATGATAACAGCACATGCAAAGGGAGGAGAGGGAGGGGGAGGGAGAGAGAGATGCCAAACTAGACACAGGGCTAAATGCATCCCATTACAGTGGTACCTCGGGTTACATACGCTTCAGGTTACAGACTCCGCTAACGTGGAAGTGGTACCTCGGGTTAAGAACTTTGCTTCAGGATAAGAACAGAAATCGTGCTCTGGCAGTGCAGCAGCAGCAGGAGGTCCCATTAGCTAAAGTGGTGCTTCAGGTTCAGAACCGGCGCTAGGGCTTCTTGCGCCCTAGGCAAGCAACCTTCTGGCGCCCCCACCCCTGCCAAAGCCTGCTTTAGCGGGAGCTGGGGTGGTGGTGTAGGGGGCAAGCAGTAGCCTCTCCACTATAGCGGAGAGGCTGCTGCTAGCCCCAGGGCCGTCTCAGGCACATCTGCCGCCATGGTGCGGTGATCCTTCCGGCGCCCCATGCATCCGGGGGAGAGCGTGGGCGGCGCAAGCACCTGCCCGCCCATGGGGGCGGAGGGAGGCCACCGGCGGGGCCGCGCGGCTCCCCCCACTCACTGTGCCGCAAGTGTGCGAGCGCCTGCCCGCCCGCCCATAGGGGTGGGTTGGGGAGAGGGCGCCCGGTATGCCGGTGGGCTCACGGGGGCGCCCTGGCGCGCCGCGACACCAGCCCCAATGTACGAGATGGGGCTGGCTAGCCCGTCCCGCCCAAGCCTGGCCAGTGTCCCTTCCATTTTGGCGCCCTAGGCAATTGCCTAGTTCGCCTAAATGGACGCGCCGGCCCTGTTCAGGTTAAGAACAGTTTCAGGTTAAGAACGGACCTCCAGAACGAATTAAGTTCTTAACTCGAGGTACCACTGTAAATGTAATGGCTGCAATAATGAATATCTGACACATATGACCATGGGGTCAACATTTTCCTCCCCTACTGCATTCCAGACAAAAATCAAATACAGATATGCCCCTGTATGGCAGCTCTCAGTGGGAGATTGCATTCTGGGGCTAACAGCTGCTGTGAGGTTGATTTTGGTTTGGGTGATGTGGAGAAGGGAAGGGTTAACCCCCCCCCCCCGCATGCCACAGTCCCAATTAAAACGGGGTGGTGGTGAGCAATCTGCTCAGATTGCTGTATATACATAAAAATATAAGACTGTTGTCACGCTGCACTTCACATGACCACCAGTAGGGGGGTACACTGGCTCCAGCATGAGGAATGGCAGGCAGGTGAGAAAGAAAGAAAGCAGCGTGGATGGCAGTGGCAGGCAGCCGAGGCAAGCTGTGCTGCTGGGGGGGGGGGGCGGGAGGTGCTTCACATAGCAGTTTAGCCAACTACTGTGTGAAGCACCTCCCCTTCCTTTAAAAGGGAGGGGCTTCAAATAGGGGAGGGGTTTGAAGAGAGCTGTGGGGGGATGGGGAAGAAGAAGAAGAAGAAGAAGAAGAAGAAGAAGAAGAAGAAGAAGAAGAAGAAGAAGAGGAGGAGGAGGAGGAAAGGAGGAGGAGTTTGGATTTGATATCCCGCTTTATCACTACCCGAAGGAGTCTCAAAGCGGCTAACATTCTCCTTTCCCTTCCTCCCCCACAACAAACACTCTGTGAGGTGAGTGGGGCTGAGAGACTTCAGAGAAGTGTGACTAGCCCAAGGTCACCCAGCAGCTGCATGTGGAGGAGCGGAGACGCGAACCCGGTTCCCCAGATTATGAGTCTACCGCTCTTAACCACTACACCACACTGGTAAGGGGGTGGATGAAGTGAAAAGGGTGTGGGTTGATCAGGTAGTTGACAAATGTGTAGGCAGAGTTGCTTTGCAAAGCAAGCATGGGTGGAAGCTCCTAGTATGAACACACACACACATAACCCCAACTACAGTACAAGTCTGATGTGTAGCCACCCCAACAGGGGCGTCGTAGGGTGGGGGCGGTGGGGGCGGGCCGCCCCTCGTGCCGCCCCTAGGCGGGTGTGTGCGGTGCTGCTGCTCCCGGGGTGACGGAGGGAGCGGCGGCGCGTGGGGTGACAAGCGGCGGCCCCTCCCACCACTCCCACGCGCCGCCGCTCCCTCCGTCACCCCGGGAGCAGCAGCACCGCACACGGACGAGGCTCCGGAAGCGGCGGCCCGGCATCCCCGGGGGCGGGGCGTCGCCGCGTGTGCGTGCGTCATGACGCACACGCAGCGATGCCCCGCCCCCGGGGATGCCGGGCCGCCGCTTCGGGAGCCTCGGTGGGCTGCAAAGAGCCCCGAAGCCGCAGCCTGGCACCCCTTTGCGCTACGGCAGCGGCTTCGGGGCTCTTTGCAGCCCGCCGAGGCCCCCAAGCCCCCGCCCGGCATACCCCGGGGGCGGGGCGTCGCCGCGCGTGCGTCATGACGCACGCACGCACCGCGATGCCCCGCCCCCCAGGGGTGCCTCTTGGCTTCCCGCCCTGGGCAGCCAAGGGGCTAGGAACGCCCCTGCACCCCAATAGCCTTTGCTGGCACTTGGGCAGGACTGCAGAGATCACAGTGTAGACAAGCGCTTTCTGCTGGGTCAGAGCATTGCTCCATCTTGCTCAGTATTATCTACACGGACTGGCAGTGGCTGCCCAGGGTTTCAAATGGGGGACATTCCAGAACCTGGGACCTTCTGCATGCGAAGCCCTCCCGCATGTGATGGGGTTTGACCCCAGTTCAAATGCTTGCGTCTGCTGCAGCTTGGCCCTGCAAGGCAATGCCACCTCAGGGCACAGGGCAGAACCTCTTGGGCAGCCTCTGGACGCTGTGTCCCAGTGAGCTAAGGGGCAAAGCATCCCTCACACCCTGTTTTCTCCTTCATTCCCCCTCCATTCCCATCCTTCTTCCGGCCAGCTGAAGGACCGAAGGGGGGGGGGAGAGGAATCAGGCCCCCGTGTTAACTCCATCATACGAGAACAAGGAGTCACTTAGAGAAATTAACAGCCGGCAAATTCGGAACCCATAAAAGGAAACGCAACTTTGCACAACTCGCAGCTCGGAAAGGGGGGATCTTCCAAGCCGGGGGATTATAAAAGGGCTGAGTAACTTTATGGCCCTTAATAATGTTTGCAGTTATTCAGGCTGGGAGGAAAAAGCAGAACGATGTTTTATGTTCCATCACAGGGGTCAGGAAGGAATATTCTTGTTATCTTGATGGCACTGTTTGTGTGTGGGGGCTGCGTTCTTTAGGGTGCAGCGCCCGTCCACATGTGACGCGAAGGATGGAAGCCTTTCCTTATCGCAGTCCAGGCACAGCGAATCTAAGGGGCCTCCCAGGCTGATGAGGGGTTGCCTTTTGTAGTCTGCAAGACGTCATTGATGCATTTGTGGTGGATTTATACTGGGCCGTCTGCACCTGGTTCCACTTTGCTAGTTGCTCCCAGTGTTCCTGCATTATTGCCTGGAACTCCTATTCTGGAAGGGCAGCCTTGTGCTATAGAGCAGAAGGAGGAGGAGGAAAGCCCCCCAAGCAAGGAACATTTGAGGCCTGATAAGTCACAGGATATTAGTAGGAAACTTTGGGAGACGAAGCAGACACTACCGTGACTGAAACAGAAGACTTATTTATAGAGAGAAGCCTTTACTCCCTCTCTCATAACACTCAAATTCATGGGGATCCACTGAAGCCGAACATTAGGAGATTCAGAACAGACAGAAGAAAGCCCTTCTTCACGCGCAGGGCTGCCATACACCTGGAATTGATGTCTGGGGGGAATTTCCAAAAGCTGGCTCTTTGTCCTGGATCTTAGGTAAGTCAGTCGAAAAATGGTGGGCATCCTCAACAACTTTTGGGGTGCCCTGTTTTTTACTTTTTGAAATATGGCAGCCCTATTCATGCAGCACATCGTTAAACTATGGAACTCACTCCTGCAGGAGGCAGGGACGGCCACCAATATGAAAAAAAAAAGGATTGGACAAATTCATGGACAAGGCTACCAATGTGTACAGGGCTAGGATGGCTCTACTCTGCCTCCACAGTTAGAGTTAGCCCTGCTTCTGAAGTTCCGTTATTGCTGTGGTTCCCAATTTGATTATTATTTTTTTGTGGGGAGAGCAATCTGAGAACGAGTTATTAACAGTTAATGGCCTTTTAGGCTTTCTACACGTGAATAGGAGTTCAATTTTTGAATAATAAGAATTACCACCTAACGCACATAGTTTTTAGAGGAGGAAAGGGGAAAATCCCTGCTTTTTTGAGGATCAGCTGAAAGTGGTGCAGCTTCTTTTTCAAAGAGGAAAAGCCCCGTTTTTATGGGGTTCCAACTCACAGTTCTGCAGCTTCTAGTCCTACAGCCATTTCTACAGTTTCCAGACAGATAATCTAATCAGCCAGTCACATGTCGCTGGGGAAACAAACAGCCTCCCTCTGCATTCAACAATGGAGGCCTGGGCAAGGGGGCGGGGCTGGAAAGGGAGCCTTATCTCTCTCCCAATCACTTGCTGAACAGCTGTTCAGCGGCTTCCTTTCAACACCCCCTTCTCTCTTTGTAAAAAAAAGAGCACGATCTGCTTTTGGCCCCTAGGCAATTCGGCTCCAGGGACCATGCATTCGCTCCATAAGACGCACAGACATTTCCCCTTACTTTTTAGGAGGAAAAAAGTGCATCTTATGGAGCGAAAAATATGGTATATGTCACAGCGGATGCTTTTAGAGATGCTTAGGTGGGGCACGGCCAAAAAAATGGTTGGGAACCACTGTGTTACTGGAAACCACAGGAGGGGAGAAGGCTCTTGTGCTCAGGTCCTGCTTGTGCAGGAATCTGATCAGTCACTGTGAAAACAGAAGGTTGGGCTGGACCTGATCCCGGAGGTGTTTGTTATGTTCTTATGTTCTTAACCTGCGAAGCAATACCACTAAGAAGGGACTCCTTTCAAGCATTTTCAGCCATCTTCCAAGGTCCATCATGTAGACCCAACCAGTCCACACACTTCTGGGATTTGGGGAAGGGCTTCTGGGTCAGAGAATGGAGTTTCTTTTCAGCAGTAGCTTGCCATGGTTCCCTGCCATTTCTCCGGAAGATGTGCATTTGCATGGACGCATCAGGAGTCCTGCAACGTCTCCCAAATTACTTTAACGGCTGTTTCCCTTCTGAGCCCCTTTAAGCGGGAGATGGGCCTGGCAGGCGGGTTGTAAGTCTTTCTGAAATGGAGGCATCATTAAAAGACTGGTTTAAATAAATTCCCCTCGTGTCTCTCAAAGCACCTCCTTCATCTCTTTTTACAGCTTCCGGTCCTCTTCAGACCGACAAAAATCTATGTTCCCGAGTCCCTCTTAAACAGGATGGTGCTCAGAAATGGGTCTTAGGGGACATCAGAATCTTTTCCAGCACAATTGGCACAAAAGTTAATTTCACCCTTGGCAAGAATTTATGGGTTACTTATCTCCAGGAAGGTGCTGTGCCTCACTCCCTTGGGTCTAGTAAGGCATTTCTGAATCGGAATTTAGGTCTTCTCCAAGAACGGAGAACATTGATGATTACACGGTTGGCCTTTAGACATGTGCGCACACGTCTCTCCACAGCTGCTCGTTCAGACTCCTCTAACTTTTAAAAGAGTCCAGGAGTTTGGGAAAGTGTTGTGACTCCAAGAATCAAGCACACCAATTCTAGGGGGCCGAAGACACCTCGGCCCCTTCAATATGTGTTGGAAGGGGCCCCAGGGCCCCGGGCGACAACACCACAGGCTACAGGAGCTTATAAATGTTACTGTTTACTTTATTTATTAAATTTATACACCACACTTCATTCAATGAATACAGGAAGGTTAACAAAATAAAACCACAAAATGCATACCATTGTAACAAAACAAAACAAAACAAAACAAAACAAAACAAAACAAAACAAAACAAAACAAAACAAAACAAAACAAAACACACGTTTAAAAGGCCAAAGTTTATCTCATTAGCCAAAGGCCTGGGAGAAGAGGAAAGTTTTGGCTTGGCACTTAAAGATATGTAGTGAAGGTGCCAGGTGGGCCTCCCTGGGGAGAGCATTCAACAAATGTGGAGCCACTGCAGAAAAGGCCCTGTTCTTGTGTTGCCACCCTCTGGACCTCTTGTGGAGGAGGCACACAGAGAAGCGCCTCAGATGATGATCTCAGGGTCTGGGTCAGTTTATATGGGGAGAAGCGGTCCTTGAGGTATTGTGGTCCTGAAACATTTATAGGACAAAACCAGCACTTTGAATTGGTCCAGGAAGCTAATTGGCAGCCAGTGCAGTCAGGCCAGGACTGGCATTATATGCCCAAACCGTCTTGCTCCGGTGAGCGACCTGGCCACTGAATTCTGCACTAGCTGAAGTTTCCGAACTGTCTTCAGAGGCAGCCCTACGTATAACACATTGCAGTAATCTAACCTTGAGGTTACCAGAGCATAGACAACAGTAGTTAGGCTATCCCTGTCCAGATAGGGGCATAGCTGGGCCACCAACTGAAGCTGGTGCGTCACCAAGACCATCTGGGGCTCAAGCAACAGCTACAGGTTCAGGAATACCCCCAAGCTGTGTACCTGCTCCTTCAAAGGGAAGGTAACCCCATTGAGAGCAGGCAACCTTTCAGTTTGGTTTGTTGACTCTCATCCAGTCCATTACCGAGGCAAGAAAACAGTCCAGCACTTCCATTGCCTCATCTGCAGATGCAAAGGAGTAGAGCTGAGTGCCATCAGCGCATTGCTGGCAGTGTGCCCCAAACCTCCAGATAACCCCGCCCAGCGATTGCATGTAGATGTTAAACAACATAAAGGATAAAATTGAACCCCGAGGAACCACACATTGAAGCTTCCACTGGGTCAAAGAGTACTCCCCAAGGATCACCCTCTGGGAATGACCATCCAAGCAAGACCGGAACCATGGCAAAGCGGACAGCCGCTCCAGAAGGATACTATGATTGATGGTATCAAAAAGGCATGGAGAGGTCAGGGAGAATTAACAAGGACACATTGCTCCTGTCCGTCTCCTGGCAAAGGTCACCATACAGGGTGACCAAAGCAGTACCTGTGCCAAAACTGGGCATAAACCCCAATAGACATGGACCTAGAAAACCAATTTCCTCCAAGGGCACCTGGATCTGGTCCACAACCATCCTCTCAAGAACCTTGTCCAAGAAGGGGAGATTCACAACTGGCCAGTAGTTACATAGATTATCCAAATCCAAGGAGGGTTTCTTAAGGAGTGGTTTCTCCATTGCCTCCTTCTGGCAGGCAGGGGCCACCTGCTCTTGCAAGGAGGCACTGACCACCTCCTTGGCCCAGCCAGCTGTCCCTTCCCTGATAGTCTTTATCAGCCACGAGGGGCAAGGGACCAGAGTGCAAGTGGTCACCCTGACTGATCCAAGCTCCTTGTCCACATCCTCGTGCCTTACCAACTGAAACTCATCCAACACAACAGGACCAGACAGAGCTCTGAACACGCCTCGAGGTTCATCTGCAGATGCAAGAGGTTTTATCCTCAAAATACTTTGCAAACAAGTCACAGCGAGCTCTGCCACCCCACCTAATTGTGGCAACGTGTTGCTGAGGGATGCTTGGGGCAACATTCTTGCCCCACGTCTTGTGCTGTCCTAAAAGCATAAGAAGAGCTGGCTGCTGGATCAGGCCAGTGGCCCATCAAGTCCAGCATCCTGTTCTCACAGTGGCCAACCAGATGCCCCCCCAAGGGAAGCCCCCAAGCAGGAGGTGAGAGCAACAGCCTTCTCCCACTCTTGTTCCTGTTCGAAGGTAGACTGGCTCTGTCCATGGAGGCTCCATTGAGGAATAATAAGATACTAAGAAGACCCCTGCAGTAGCAGGATGAGGCCAAAGGAGCCCGCCTAGTCGAACATCCTCTTCTCACAGTGGCCAATCGGATGTCTGTGGGGAAACTAGCGATCCGAGCACAAGGGCCCTCCCTGCTCCCGTTGTTTCCAGCAGCTGGGATTCAGACGCATTGCCTCCTCCAACTGAGGCTGGCTGGCTCTGAAGGCCAACAGCCACCACAATATTGGCAGAGGGGCACGTGTCTCCCGTCCCCCACCCCACCCCACCCCGGTCGAGGGAACTGATGCCTGCCAAGCATTATTAAAATGAGACAATGAGACAATTAGAACAAATGCTTTTTAAATATTATTCCGTTTTTAGCATGGGCAAAACCCTCTGCTGTAATGAGCTGGAAGATAATTGACAAAGCGACTCCTGCAAACCTCAACCCCCCCCATCGGAATGGGAATGGCAAGAGACAGGGAGGCCAATGCATTGGGGGGGGGGCAGGAGGGCAGGCAAAGACCCGAGGAGCCACGGAGATTTGTTTTATTTAACTAATTAGCATATCTCCTCATTCCGTTCACGTGAGCCTAAATGGGGTTTTGGAATTCTAATCTGTTCAGCAAATTAGATTATTACCTCCTTAGCGTCAACTTGCTCTTTAGACGCTGGCAGAAATCGAAGGAGATATTTCCAGGGATGAGAGGCAGCCGCTTCCTTCGCGCTGCAGCCCTCGGTGACAAGTGTGTCGTGGGAAGATGAAGTGGCTGGGGAACACGAGAAGAGTCCCAAAACAGCTGGACCAGGCCAGAGGGGGCGCATCACATCCAGAATCCTGTTCTCACAGCAGCCAACCAGATGCCTCTCAGTGGCTGGGCCAAAACTCTCAAGCAAATTGGCATCTCAGTAGAAAAATATTATCTATTCTGGATTGGTTAGACCCCACTGGAGTCCTTTGTCCAGTTCTGGGCACCTCAGTTTAAGAAGGGTATTGGCAAGCTGGAAGGTGTGCAAAGGAAGGTGACCAAGATGATCAAGGGCCTGGAAACCAAGCCTTATGAGGAACAGTTGAAGGAGTTGAAGAAGAAGAACTACAAATAAGACTCTCTGCCTGGCTCCCTGCAACCACTGTCAGAGGAAGAAGGGGGCGGTGGAAGTGCCCCGCCCCGCCCCTGCAGGCAGCGTGCCCCACCCCCAGAACATGCCCCGCCCCTTTGGGGAGCATGCCCCGCCCCCAGGATGCGCACCAGCCCCACCCCCGCCTGCTCTCCGCCCCTGGTGCCGGAGCATGAAGCTCTGCCACTGCCTGTGTGGTGTAGTGGTTAAGAGCAGTAGACTTGTAATCTGGTGAACCAGGTTTGCGTCTCTGCTCCTCCACATCAAAATCCAAACTCCCCCCCTCCTCCTCCTCCTCCTCCTCCTCCTCCTCCTCTTCTTCTTCTTCTTCTTCTTCTTCTTCTTCTTCTTCTTCTTCTTCTTCTTCTGTAGCCTCACATTTCGCAGTGAGGGAGCCGCCAGAAGGCCCTCGGATCTGGATCTCAGTGTCCCAGCTGAACAATGAGGGTGGAGATGCTCCTTCAGGTATACTAGGCCGAGGCTGTTTAGGGCTTTCAAGGTCAGCACCAACACTTTGAATTGTGCTCGGAAACATACTGGGATGTTTTTGGGAAACCCGCAACCAGGAGCCCTCTTCCTTCCTGGGGTTTTTAATGACTGGCATTCAGAAGCACTTCTGCCTCCAACGGTGGAGGCAGAGCGTAGCCATCCTGGCTAGTAGCCGTCGATAGTCCCCTCTCCTTCCGGAATTTGTCCATTCTTCTTTTAAAGCCATCCCTGCCTCCTGCGGAAGTGAGTTCCCTAGTTAGCTCTGTGCTGTGTGAAGAAGGACTTTCTTTTCTCTGCCCTGAATCTTCCAACCTTAATGTTTGGTGGAAGCTGCCCAGAGTGGCTGGGGAGACCCAGCCAGATGGGTGGGGTACAAATAATAACTTATTGTTATTATTATTATTGGACTTTCACGAGTTCAAGTGCTGTGAGAGAGTGAGAAGCACACTTTCTCCACGCCTTGCTGTCCTCCTGCTCCACAACTGCTGAGCTCCCACAGGAGTTTTTGGTGAAGCACTTTGTCAAAAGCACCAAAATCCGTAGGGAAGATGGGTTTCTGTATTGAAATGGGATGGTCTTTGTGTAGTTCTGCAAGCATAAATCTGACCTGGCACTCGCCTTTGTATACCTCTCCTGGTGTTCCTTCCACCCCTTTCATTTTTGGAGCTTCTCCCTACCCCCTTTTAATCGCAACAGGATATTTGGCCTCTCTAAACGCCATATATTTCAAACCACACAAAATGCACAGCAACCCTGGAACCCGCAGTGTATATGAAAGGTTTATGCTGGTCTCCCAGTCCTAAAAATAACAGCCAGTGGCTTCAGACTCAAAGTTTATTTCAGAAGGTGGTGGGCCCTCCTTTCTTGGATGTTTTTTAAGCATCCCTCAGGGATTCCTTGGGACACGGGTGGCGCTGTGGTCTAACCCACTGAGCCTAGGGTTTGCCGATCAGAAGGTTGGCGGTTCAAATCCCCACGACGGGGTGAGCTCCCATTGCTCAGTCCCATCTCCTGCCCAGCTAGCAGTTCGAAAGCACGTCAAAGTGCAAGTAGATAAATAGGTACCGCTCCGGCGGGAAGGTAAACGGTGTTTCCGTGCACTGCTCTGGTTCGCCAGAAGTGGCTTAGTCATGCTGGCCACATGACCTGGAAAAACTGTCTGCAGACAAATGTCTGCTCCCTCGGCCAGTAAAGCGAGATGAGCGCCGCAACTCCAGAGTCGTTCATGACTGGACTTAATTGTCATTTACAGGGATTCCTTAGCTGCGATCCCTGCATTGTAGCGGGTTGGACTAGAGGACCCTTGGGTTCCCTTCTAACTCTGCAGTTCTGTGCTTCTATGACACTTGGAAGAACAGGCATCTGGGCAGGAGACGGAAAAACAGGCCGGACAGCAGAGCCAGGGAAGAGGAAAGCCCTCTCAGAGAGAGTTTTACTGTGGGCTACCTCACCAGAGACAGCTACATCTATCAGCGTAAATGGAAGTCAAAGGAAAAGCAGAAGACCTTGGCCCGAGCAATTTATTTCTCACGCCGTCCTTCCTCTGGCAGAGGACTTGGCTATAATTTATCAGTTGGCCACAGGAGGTAAAAAATAGTTGTGGATCCAGCAGGGCCTTGGATAGTACCCACCAGAAAATTTAAAATCCCCACAGCAGCTCCCAGAGCCTGACGCAAAACACCATCCTTCACGCGGTTACAAACGGAGGCTTCTCCAGCTGCCTTGAGACACCTCCATGGCCAGCCACTGTCTTCGGTGGGAAATAAAGTGAGTCACGGCACTGGGGGTGGGGGGAGCAAGTGCCAATCAATCCAAAGGGGGAGGGGCTTCCCAGGTGCTCCTCTGGATCAACGCACTCTCAAAAAAAAATCACAGAATCGTGGAGCTGGAGGGACCCCAAGGGTCATCTAGTCCAACCCCCTACAATGCAGGGATCTCCACTAAAGTATCCCTGACAGATGGCCACCTGACCCTTGCACGTAAGGAGAGTTCAGCACCTTCCAAGGGAGGCCGTTCCAATGTTGAACAAGCTTGTTCCCTCTTCCATGAACAACCCTTGAGATATCTGAAGATGGCTCTCCTATCTCCTCTCAGTTTCCTCTTTTCTAGGCTAAACATACCCAGTTCCTTCAACCGTTCTTCATAAGGCTTAGTTTCCAGACCCTTGATCATCTCGGTCACCCTCCTCTGCACACCTTCCAGCTTGTCAACATCCTTCTTAAATTGTGGTGCCCAGAACTGGACACAGTATTCCAAGTCTGGTCTGACCAAGGCAGAATAAAGTGGGACTATTACTATTACTTCTGGGCAGGTTTGGCCCAAGGGGTGGGCCCTGAGTTGGGCCCCAAAATGATGCCCCCCCTTCTTCCCTGCTGGGGAAGGAGGTCAGAGAAGGTCTAAGTAAGGGACAAAGGGGCTGGGAGAGAGATCAGCATTGGGATCTGCAGTCCTGGGGGGGGGGACCCTGCCGCCCGAGACGGTCACTCCACTTTGTCTCATGGGTGGGCCAGCCCTGCTTCTGGGATACCATTCTGCAACCCCAACAAGGAATGCAAATGAGCGGAGGGCGGGAAGGGTGAAAAGTCAGTAAGAAGAAACCAGAGAGAGTGCAAGTTGCCCGGAGGCAAATTGCATGGTGGGATCAAAACTGATAAAGGGACCTGGAAAAAAATAAGAATGTATATTTTTCCTAGTTCCAGAAGCCACACAGCAATATAAATGGAGCGCAGACCCTTTTGGGTTTGGGCCAGGCACACGGTGGGGCTCCCCCTTGCCACGATGGCTGCCTCCCTGCCAGACCCCCCCCCACAATTCCCAGGGCCCCATCCCTTCCCCCAAATGCACCTGTTAGTACTCGCATATCTGGGAAGTCCTGGGGAGCCCCTGGCTGTCAGAGGAAGCAGTGCCTGGCTAGGCAGATTCTCCAGAAGACTGTTTGACTGGTCCCATTTCCTTAAAGCACGCTTCACCAACCTTGTGCCCTGCAGATGCTTTGGACGGCAGTTCCTTCCAGCCGTATGATGCTGGGGCTGATGGAAGTCTTAGTCCCAAACATCTGGAGGGCGTCAGGTTGGTGATGGCTGCCTTGACGGAATGTGCCCCTGCTCAGTGGCAGAGCAGCTGCTTTGCATGCAGAATGTCCTGGGTTCAATCCCTGCTTGCATCTCCTTCTGGGGACAGACCTCTGCCCGAAACCCTCTAGAGCTGCTGCCAGTCAGTGTAGGCAATGTTGAGCTGGATGGAGCAACGCTCTTGACTCCATACAAGGCTGCTCCTTCCTATGTTCCTGATGCCACTTCCTTCCCTGGCAAAAGGGCAGACAGGGGGGTGGGCAAAGGACTCTCTCAGAACTTCCCAACTCCTCAGCCCTGCACTTCATCGTATCTTATTTTATTTTTTTGCTGAAAAACCTCGGGCGCTCCCCACATCACAAGGGAATGCTGCGGCTGCTGTGCCCTTGATTTAAAGCCTTCCTGAGAAGTCATTATCGGAAAAACTCACGCTTATTTTTGTCGCCTCCTTCCCGGGTTCTTCCTGTGGAGATGCTTTTAGCTGTCGGGAATGGAAGGGAAAGAGGGAGGGAGAGAAAAGGGGAGAGGAGAACCCATTAGTTCAGCTTGATACAAAAAGAAAAAAAGGGGGGGGGAAGGAGGAGGGGGGGCACAGAAAGCCCATCAAAATAATTCACACCTTGGCCTTTAATACAGTCTTCAAAGGCAAAACTGGGCTGGGAGGGAGAGAGGGAATGAATTGGGGGGGGGGGAATATATTTAGAGAGAAGAAATCCAAGGCATGAAAGCAGAATGAAGGGAAAGAAGTGGCCCAGAAGAGGCAGGTGGCAGGACACAGCAAGGTGCATGGGATCGTGTGCTTTCCCAGGGGTAACTCAAATAATTTGCACAGCCCCTGTTCACTGCCTCAATACTTAATAAAGGTAAAGGGACCCCTGACCATTAGGTCCAGTCATGTCCGACTCTGGGGTTGCGGCGCTCATCTCGCGTTACTGGCCGAGGGAGCCGGCGTACAGCTTCCGGGTCATGTGGCCAGCATGACTAAGCCGCTTCTGGCGAACCAGAGCAGCGCACGGAAATGCCGTTTACCTTCCCGCCGGAGCGGTACCTATTTATCTACTTGCACTTTGACGTGCTTTCGAACTGCTAGGTGGGCAGGAGCTTCACGGGGATTCAAACCGCCGACCTTCTGATCCACAAGCCCTAGGCTCAGTGGTTTAACCTACAGCGCCACCCGCGTCTCTGGATAGTAATAAACAATATATCCTCTCCTGCCACCCTGAACATTCCCACACATCCATCGTCTGGTAAGATCAAGCCTGTGAGATGGGTAAGGATGAGCGAAGTCTCCCCATTTCAGTTGCTCTCTGTTTCACATTTTCCCTCTTCCTCCACTTTCTAAAGACCTCGTGAAGATTCACCAGCATTTTAGTGGCAATTTCTTCTAATGCATAAGATTTTGGGCCAGGCACCATTTCTCAACCTAGCCTACCTCACAGAGTTGTTGTTGTGAGAATAAAATGGAGAGATGGAGAACCAGGGAAAGGTAGACTACAAATGTACAAAATAAAATAAACCAACAAATAGGCCATTGGCTGCATCCAGCAGGTTCTTCTGATGTGGGATATTGTTTATGCCGCTAGACTTATGCATTTTGGATATTTCACCTGTATCATTTCAGCGTTGCAGGGGGTTGGACTAGATGAACATTGGGGTCCCATCCATGCCATATTTGGGCCCACCTGTGTGTCCAGTGGGTAGGCTGGCAAGGTCTGGTGGGCTGACTCTGCAGCCACATATTGGGTCAAGAATTGGAGGGGGGCATTCATTTTAATTATTTAACAGCTCAATGGCTTGTTTGTTTGTTTGTTTTTTAAAAATAAAACTCCAAGCAGCATACACTATCTAGAGTGTGTAAAAACATCCATTGGAACAGATATGCAGCAGGCCAGAAGTATAAAAAGCATGCAAAAGCAAATAAAACAAAAATTCATGGTATTCAAACATATGAAACAGGGTCAAATTATGGAATTGTAGAGCTGGGAGGGATCCCCAGGGGTCATCCTAGTCCAGCCCCCTGCAACAGGTCTTCTGGATCAGGAAAAGCCTGGGCAAAAAGACATCTGAATTGCTTTTTTGCGGGGGGCCACAAGTATTTTAATGGATGACCCCCCCCCTCCACTACATACCTGAAAGGAGGCGTCAGAGAGAAGGGCATTATTCCCCCTCACAGCCCAGAAAAATGATTTGCATCGTGTGATTTTCTCTGCTTTAGACACAAAAGGGCTCCCCTTTCATCAATCACTCAAATCTCTGTTTTTCAAATCTATTCTGCCTGGGTCAGGCTCCGCTCAGAGTCCTATATCCAGTTCTGGGGGCCTCTTTTTTTTTTAAAAAAAATTAAATGCATCATCAACAACAAACAAACAACAACAACAAAAAGAAAACATATATACAAAACTACACACAAGCAACAATACAAAAGAACTCAAACAACAAAGTTGCAAGACGCCCAAAAAAAAATGTTTATCATAATCTATAACAGCTGGTTTTTTTTTTTAATTGAAAATATTTAGAACTCGCTAAAATGAAATGATATGTGGACATCTCGGTTTCCTTTCTTGTCCTTATATTCTTCACCGGACGCCGGCAGAGTTGTGCGCGGCTCCTCCCCCCTCGGGCTTAGGACCGGCGCCTTACTGTGTTTGTTCTCTTGTTTGACCACCCCCGGCAATGCGGGTCCCCTTGCATTTCCGGACCCAAACCAAATCCTCTTATCGGGTTCTGTCACCCTCGGCA
This sequence comes from Lacerta viridis, assembly GCA_900245905.1. Taxonomy (NCBI): domain Eukaryota; kingdom Metazoa; phylum Chordata; class Lepidosauria; order Squamata; family Lacertidae; genus Lacerta; species Lacerta viridis. Next base: position 189,835 of record OFHU01000295.1, read on the forward strand.
GCCGGTGGTTCTCTTGTATCGCGGCCCGGCATCAGGGTGGAATAAAGGCTAACCTCCTTCCCATTAATATTGAGCAAACGGCGTTGTGTGCTGCCAACACGAAGACGACCAATCCCCTTCCAAGAGGCGGTCTTGGGATCCGTTCGGCTTGTCCGTTGAGATGAAAGGGAGCAGAAGTGCTTTTCGGCCAGGAATTGCGGGGGGATATGGTCTCGGGTACCGGCAAACAAAATATTTGCAAGGCAAGTATTTTGTCTACTACAATGAACACCTTTCCCACTGCAAAATCTACATGGATGAGCCCGCTCCCCCCCCCCCTCCACTACCCCCCCCATGTCCTTGTCCTGACACATCGTCCCTGGGACATGTGTAATGTGAAAGGAGGAATAACCACCCAGCCCCACAATATGCAACCCTTATGGAGGGACAGCTAGCCCAGTCTAAATTTCTCTTCCTGCCCTCCTCCCCACCCACACAAGGACACGGGCCTCCCCTCCAGCCAGTTTGTCTCCATCATCAACGTGCTCGGCCGGGGCTGGGTCGTCGTCGGCTGCTCCAAGGAGTTATGGCACAACAGCTTACCCTTCACATGTTCTGTTAGCCAGGGCTGTACAGGCGTTTGTTTATGTGGGCTGCCCTCCATGAAAGGGCGGCTCACAGAACTTCTTGATCAGAGTGCCTCCTTTCACAGTTCCGCTCTGTGGGGCCCTGGAATAGAATGAGAAAATCCGCCTCCCGGTGATGGGGGGGAAATTGCACATTAAGATTGACAGCACGCCCCGCCTAAAGCTCTCTGTTCTGCCCCCAACGCCTGCTTATTTTGCATGCATTTTGACGAGGCCCAAGAAGGACTCTGCTTCTAGGTGTCGGTGCTGCGGCGACACCTTGTCTTCCAAAAGCATCAATTCTGCCCTGGAGCTACCCCAAAACTACATTTCTCTTTCTCAACCCCGCCCCTTTCATCATGCGTCCCATGCAGTGCAATTAACACATCATCATACGGCAGTGCATACGGAGGCAGCTAATCTTAGCAGTGAGCTGAGCTCTCTGCATTTGGTACAGACGCCTAATAGTTGGGAATCTATTCTGCCTGCCTTATTAATCGGTCAGTATTTCCCCATTAGCTCAGGGGTGTGACGCTCAGAGTGAAAGCACCCCCTATATCCAGTTCTGGGGGCCTGGCGCAACCCCCTTTTTTTTTTAAAAAAAATTAAATGCAGGGTGTTAAATCATCAACAACAAACAAGTCCGTGCCCACAAGTGCGCTTCCCTTTTGCAACAACAAACGGCCTCCCTCTCGCGGAAGAAAACATATGCGGCCAGCGGAATACAAAACTACACACTAGGAAATAAATCTGGCCGTGTCCTCCGAATAGCAACAATACGGCTTCCCTTCAAACAGCTGGTTTCCCTTGGGCTGAGTTCTGCCCTCGACGTGAGGTAGTTCAAAGTTGGTGCGTCGCATGTCCTCTGACAAAGACACAAATGTGCCCCGTTTTCCCACAAGCATGGTCTAACACTTCCTTCTCTCTATCCGCCGCAGCCAGGGCAGACTCCCTGCCGATTTGCTGTGCTCTCCCGACCTCCCGTCTATTCCTTAAGCTCTCTTTTCGGCTCGCTGGTCCGGGTCTTGCTCCTCTCTCTCAGCGCTTTCTGTTGCCAAGCGCTGTCGAAAAATCTTGTTTTGCCGCAATCCGCCTGCGGCCCTTGCTGCTGCGAAGGCCGCACACAAACCGTCCAGCAGGGCCTTATCATAGTGTCTCGCCATCTATAATTCCCAGGTCGTTGTTGCCTCTTGTGGAGATAGTCATCTTCGCCTCTGGTTTTTTTCGCGAACGACGCCTTTTGGGGGCCAGAATTGCCAACTCAAAGGTCTCTGCCCCGGAGACGCCTTTTTCCTTTCTTTACCCCTTTTGCTGCCACATTTTCCCAGGCCTTTGCAGCTCTGAATGATCTGTCCTGTCATACTCTCCAGTTCTGGGGGCCTCAATGTTGTGTCGTGGGTTTTAAGGCAACACTTCTTAGGATGTTGACAAGCTGGGAGGCTCTATTTATGTGCTGAGGGAAAAGAGGAACCAATAATATTCAAACTTTCCGGCGGGCAACCAGAACACTTCAAATTGATGAATATCTTATTTAATCCAGGAACTGGAAACCAAGCCTTGTGAGGAACGGTTGAGGCAGCTGGGGATTGCTGCAGAGTTTTTGTTTGTTACCTGACCAGCTGACCAGGCAGCCTTTTATGGGGTGAGCTGGGTACATTTTTAAAATTGGCCACATTTATCTTGGAGAAGAGACGACTGAGAGGTGACCTGATAGCCATCTTCCAGCATTCGAAGGGCTGCTGCATGGAAGAGGGAACAACCTTGTTTTCTCCTGCTCTGGAGGGTAGGACTCAAACCAGTGGCTTCAAAACAAAATTAAAAAATATTCCTTCCAGTAGCACCTTAGAGACTAACTAAGTTTGTTCTTGGTATGAGCTTGCATGCACACACTCATACCAAGGACAAACTTACCGGTAGTTGGTCTCTAAGGTGCTACTGGAAGGATTTTTTTTTTTTTTTACTATGGCAGACCAACACGGCTACCTGCCTGTAACTGGAACAATGGCTTCAAGTTGCAGGAAAGGAGATTCCAACTAAAAACCCGGGAAAAAAAACTTTCTGGGAGTAAGAGCTGTTTGACAGTGGGACAGTCTTCCTCAGAAGGTGGTGGACTCTCCTTCCTTGGAGGTTTTTAATAATAATAATAATAATAATAATAATAATAATAATAATAATTTATTATTTATACCCCACCCATCTGGCTGGGTTTCCCCAGCCACTCTGGGCGGCTTCCAACAGAACATTAAAATGCAATAATCTATTAAACATTAAAAGCTTCCCTAAACAGGGCTGCCTTCAGATGTCTTCTAAAGGTCTGGTAGTTGTTTTTTCTTTGACATCTGGTGGGAGGGCATTCCACAGGGTGGGTGCCACTACCGAGAAGGCCCTCTGCCTGGTTCCTGTAACTTGGCTTCTCGTAGTGAGGGAACCGCCAGAAGGCCCTCGGAGCTGGACCTCAGAACGATGGGGCAGAACGATGGGGGTGGATGGCCATCTGTCCTGGTCTTGCTTTAGTTGAGATTTCCTTCCAACTCTACAATTCTGTGACTCTTCTCTGCATTTAAAATAGGTTGCCTTAAAAAAAACACACCCCAATTTCATTGCAGTAACTTCTCTCAAAGAATCTGGGGACTGTCATTTGGTGAGGGCAGTGAGAATCGTCTGCAGGAGAAGCCCGCCCCCACCGCCCACATTCCAGCCCTGCAGGCCTGTAGCTCCTTGGGAGAAAGAACAGTGAAATTAAACCTTCAGCCAATTAGTTCTTGGCTCTGGCAGGAGGCTTTCTGGGCATCTGCGTGAAGGAGATGGTTCTATTATGCATGCTCCGTAGATTAAAACTGCATTTTTTAAAAAGGTGAGAATTAAAACTAACGGAACATATTCTGATAGCTGAAGCATGAAACAATGCGTATGCGCCTTATGCGGTCAAATGGGAGATAATAAAAGCTTTCTGCACCCACAGCCAGGCCTGGAGGAGCACAACCAGACTAATCAATGCATTGCACTCCGTAAGTCGGCAGGCAGAGCTGGGCTCCCTCAGGTGGACCCAGCATGGTTTAAAGTTCTTCATATATTTGAAGATGGCTATATCTACATCTGGAGAAGACTCTTGAGAGTCCCATGGACTGCAAAAAGATCAAACTGATCCATTCTGAAGGAAATCAGCCCTGAGTGCTCACTGGAAGGACAGATCCTGAAGCTGAGGCTCCAATACTTTGGCCACCTCATGAGAAGAGAAGACTCCCTGGAAAAGACCCTGATGTTGGGAAAGATGGAGGGCACAAGGAGAAGGGGACGACAGAGGATGAGATGGTTGGACAGTGTTCTCGAAGCTACCAACATGAGTCTGACCAAACTGCGGGAGGCAGTGGAAGACAGGAGTGCCTGGTGTGCTCTGGTCCATGGGGGTCACGAAGAGTCGGACACAACTAAACAACTAAACAGCAACATATCCACATCGCCTTTCCGTCTTCTCTTTTTCCAGGCTAAACCTACCCAATACCCTCAACTGTTCTTCATCAGGCTTGGTTTCCAGACCCATCAAAATCTTGGTCGCCCAACTCTTGGCCACACTTTCTAGTTCATCAATATCCTTCTTAAACTTTCAAATCTATCCAAGTTGGTGGCCATCACTGCTTTTTGTGGAAGCAAGTTCCATATTTTAACTATGCACTGCATGAATAATTACTTTATTTTCATTATTGTTTTCTCTGCCCTGAATCCTCCATTTCTCAGGTTCATTGGAGGTCACCAAGTTCTAGTGCCATGAGTATGCAGAGAGGCAGTGTGGTCAAATGGTTAGAGTGCTGCAGGTTTCTTTCAGGCATCTGTCTGGCCACTGTGAGAACAGGGTGCTGGGTGAGATGGGTGTTTGCCTCACCCAGCAGAGCTCTTCTTATTGTTATGAGACCGTGGGTACTAGACACCCTAAATTCCTGGGTCCAGTCGTGACCAGGAAATTGCCTGGGGTGACAGGCCATTAGCAGGAGAAAAGGAAGGTGATGAGCCACTAAGAAAGGCTTTAAGAAGGGAAAAGCCAGGGTTTAGAGTTGGCTGGAATGTGATCTGGAGGAAAAAAGGTTGCAGTCTGATCTGTTTGAATCCTAAGATGCAGTTATGGGAGAAGCAAGCCCCTCTTGGGGTGTCAGTGCTGTGAGCCCCTCCATCATAGGCTCAGGTTGTATAAGTGTGCCAAACTGCCAATATCGTCCTATCCCAAAGACACCACAGTCTCTGCTGCGCCTTATTTGCAAAAGGAAACACAGGCACTGGGTGAATGTGCCTGGAACCTGTGGAATCTTGCACGGCTCGGCTAGGGTGTAACCCCCTGTGTTCTTATGTGCACCCCCAAAGACACTCTGGGACAACGGGGCTGAAGCTTGGACCGCCCTCTCCCTCTCGCTCGGCTCTCCTTCCTTCTCTCGCCCCCGCAGGCACAAAATCACCACCAAGCCCCATTACCATGACGCGAGAGAGGCCCTGGCCATTGTTTGGCCCTTATCTCTGTGTGAGCAGCGAGCGGGAAAGAAAGAGACAGATGTTTGCCGAGTCTGATAGCATGGGAGAGAAAGGCGGGAGCGGGAGATGGAAGGGAGGATACGGAGGAGAAGCGCCAGGAGCAGCTGAGAACATGGTGGCAGCAGAGCGGGGGTGGGGGGTGGGGGTCTGATGGTATCAGGTGCAAGGAGGCAAGGAGGCCACTGGCCTCGGGCAACCTGCTCTGCCCTAGCCAAGGGATCTCTTTCGCCTTTGGAAGAGACGGTTTTGCAGGATCGTAGAGTTGGAAGAGGGCTGCCATTTGGCCGGGGGGGGGGCAGCCACTGTTTCCCCCTGGCCACCCTCAGACGGCAGAATATCCAAGTAGTCAGATTTATTGTTAGGGCTTCAGACAGTTTTTATAATATTATTTTGAGACGTCTAGAGAAGACGTCAAAGCAGCGATGGAAGCAATTTGGGTAATGAAATGAATGCAGCTTAAATGAACGAGAGACAAAACGAATTTGAGCTTTAATAATGGCAAATTAAAATCTCCAGATAGCAATAATAACAATTAATAATAATAAAAAATCTTGCACACCCCTATTAGAGCCAGAGTGGTCTAGGGGTCAGGGTGTCGGACTAGGCCTTTGGAGAGACCAGGGTTCAAATCTCCACTCGGCCACGAGGCTCACTGGGTGACCTTGTGGGCCAGCCACAGCCGCTCAGCCTACCCTACCTCACAGGGCTGTTGTGGGGATTAAAAGGGGAATGACAGAACCTTATATGCCACTGTGAGCTCCTTGGAGAAAAAAAGTGGGATACAAATGGAATGTATGAATGAATATTAGACCCTTCTCTCTAGGCCAGCTCTTCATAGCACCAAGAGGATCCCCGGAGGAGGCATCCGGGGGGGGGGGGTGTTCCCAACCAGGAATCTTTTCTCCGAGTGGAATCCTGCAGAGAGGGTGTCTGCAGTGGGGGGTGTAGCTGCATTGGGCTCTTTGCAAAAGATGGAAAGGTGGAGGTGGAGGGGGGGGTCTGCCATACCTGGTTGGAGGCCCAGTTCTGCTTGTCCGTCCAGTCTTTGTGAGTGCGCACGTACCACCACTGGATCTCGAGCGAGTACGAAGGGGAGCCGCTGCCACGGAAGGAGCACGCCATCTCCACGTCCTCACCAGCCCGGGCGGTCATGTCGTGGGGGGTCTCTGTGAAAAACGCTGCAGGGGAGACAAAGAGCCACAAGCAAGGCGGGTCATCATCAGGAGTCTTTAGCTCTGCATTTCACAGCAAGTTGATGCACAGATGCAAGGGGGGTGGTGGTTTTGCAACACTTTTCTCCATGCCGACCAAACTATGCGAGGGCAGCATAGTTTTTGGGTCGCTTGGTAACGCCTTGAAAGGCTGGCTGGCTGGCTGCAGGTTCTCACCCAAACCAGAAACAAAGCCTTGGTTTTATCACAATACTTTGGCACATGGGGGGGTAGATTTCAGGGGGGAGGGTAGTTCTTTCCTCTCCCTCTCTCTTTTTTTAAACATTTCTCCAACAATTAAAAATCAGAGCTGTCAGCCCATTAACGGCCCTTTAGCTAATTAGCTATCTCCTTTCAAATGATTAATCAATTAGCCAATTAAAATAAATACTACAGTAACTCAATACAGGTGTTATCTTGAGAATATGCAATTAAGATGGCAATTGCTCTTGACTAAATAACACAGACAAGCCATTTATTGTTGGGAAAATCATCTTCGGTGCATTGCTGCGATGGAGAGATGCAGAAAGATTGGCCGCAGCAATCCTGCAAGCAGCAGGGAGCTCTGGCTTCCACGCCTGGCTCTGACAGCCCAGCACATTTCCCTCCTGCTCTGGATAGCACAAGCAAACAGACAGGGTGTGGTGGGTCTGGGGAAGGGAGTGAGGGCTGGATGATGCCCTGAGTCCCTTCCAGTTCCTGGGGTCCAGCGAGGGTTAGGAGCTAATAGAAGATTCTAATAGTAGAGTACCGTATATTGCTGAACTAGTCAGACAAGCATGTCAAGACAATGGCCAGAGCTGGCTGCTTAAGTGTCCTGCTCTCCTCTTCAGCATCCCAAAAGAAAGAGCCAGGTTGCAGGAGCCGCCACAGAGTTGTGTGAGAGATGAGCTGGAGGACGCTGGAAGCTGGAGACCCAGAGACCTCTTTGCTCTGTGCTGGATCCAAAGCTGTGACTAATGGAGAAGCAAGATCTCCTAGGGTGCCAAATGCCCTGAGCCCCTCCATCTTATGCTCATGTCGTATATAAAACCATATATCCTGAGCACAATTCAAAGTGTTGGTGATGACCTTTAAAGCCCTAAACAGCCTCAGCCCAGTATCCCTGAAGAAGGAGCATCTCCACCCCCATTGTTCAGCTCGGACACTGAGGTCCAGTTCCGAGGGCCTTCTGGAGGTTCCCTCACTGCAAAAAGTGAGGTTACAGGGAACCAGGCAGAGGGCCTTCTCGGTGGTGGCGCCCCTGTGGAATGCCCTCCCATCAGATGTCAAGGAAATAAACAACTATCTGACTTTTAGAAGACATCTGAAGGCAGCCCTGTTTAGGGAAGTTTTTAAAGTTTGATGTTTTATTGTATTTTTAATATTCTGTTGGGAGCCGCCCAGAGTCACTGGGGAAACCCAGCCAGATGGGAGGAGTGCTTGTTGCTTGTTCAGTCGTTCAGTCGGGTCCGACTCTTCGTGACCCCATGGACCAGAGCACGCCAGGCACGCCTATCCTTCACTGCCTCTCGCAGTTTGGCCAAACTCACTGTTGTCTTTGTCCATGGAGTTTTCTTGGCAGGGATACTGGAGTGGCTTGCCAGTTCCTTCTCCAGGTGGATCACGTTTGGTCCAAACTCTCCACTATGACCTGTCCATCTTGACCTGTCCATAGCTTCCCTGAGTAATTCAAGCCCCTTCGCCACGAGTATGAATAAATGAATATTTTTTTATTATTCTTAGGAATACACCACAGTCTCCCCTGACCATCATTCCAAGGAAACTGAACCTAGGTAAGTGCTTGGAACCGATGGAGTATCTCAGAATTGGGGTGGCGGAACAATAATGGCCCACATAGTCCACGTAGTTCTCATAGTGGCTGACCAGGTGCTCGTAGGAAACGAATTCCCAGCAACTGGTATTCATTCATTGCTTCCTCCAACTGTGGAAGCAGAGAATAGCCATGATGACTAGTGGCCATCAATAGCCCTCTCCTCCTTCATTAATTGGTCTCATCCTCTTTTAAATCCACCCATTTTGGTGGTGTGGGAGGGAGTTCCAAGGGCGGGAGAGGGCTCTTATGCTTGGGTTTCCCATAATAGGCACCTGGCTGGCCACTGTGAGAACAGGAGGCCATTGGCCTGATCCAGCAAGCTCTTCTTCTTATGTCCTTGTGTTCTGAACAAGCGTGGAAAGGGGAAATGCAGTTATTGAGCATCCTTGCCCCCCCCCCCGCATCTTGTTGGAACATCAGAAAAAGAGAGAAATGGGATTGCGTCACATGATGCGGCTTCTTCAAAGGGGAAGGTGCCATCCTGTCTTGCATCTCCACTCATTATCGAAAGCATAAAACGACGAGCAAATCCTCTCACACAACCCCAGAAAACCCTGCCGTCTTTGGACACACCAATAATAAGCAGCACTTCCCTCTCCAACGTGGCAGATTTCCCTTCTCTGTCTCTGAAAACAAATACTCCTTGCAGGTAGCATTAGGGTTTCCCACATTTTCTCCCTGAAGATCATTGTCACACTGTCAAAAACATGGCTCCTGTTATAGCAGGGGGTGTGTCTCTGGAAACCATCACTGTTTGTTCCCATCAAGTATCTAAATATTCGGGGGGGGGGGAGCTAACAGGCATCCTTTCCCATTCTCTAGATCTCCCCCACTTCAACTGCCCACAGTTCTATGGCTCAAACACTCTAATCTTCCATTTTGGCCAACAAGGTATTGTGCAATTGGTGCAACCCTTAACCCCCCCCCCCGGTCCTGGTTCTTTGAGCAAAAATTTTCTAGAGACCTTAAGGACTGCCTCTCTCCATAGGAACCTGCCCGGACCCTGAGAACATCCACTGAGGCGCTCCTTTGTGTGCCTTTTCCCACGAGAGGTACAGAGGGTGGCAACATGAGAACGGGGCCTTTTCTACAGTGGCTCCTCTTTTGTAAAATGCTTGTCTGGCTCCTTCATTATGCACATTCAGACACCAGGTGAAAATGTTCTTCTTCAAAACCAGGCCTTTGGCTGACTAACACCCTATATCATTTTAAATGTATTTGTGGGAGAGAGGGGCTTATCGGTTTGTTTTTGTTCTTATTTTTAATATGCGTTTCATGTTTGTGAACCGTCCTGAGATCTATGGGTATAGGGTGGTATACAAATTTAACAAACAAACAAACAAACAAACAAACCTAGTTATTCAAAACATCCCTGTTCTACAGAACAGTCCTCCATAAAACCCCAGAAGATACAAACTCAAATTCCAATGAAGCACAAGTTCTAGTAAATATTGCCCTGCCCCTCTTGTATCACTGGCTCTCATCTTTTGAATGTGCAGGAACTGCTTTCCTGTGATTGGCTCATCCCCTGAGGCTCGGAGTTGCAACTGGGGGGCGGGGCACCCCATGGGTCTTCTTACCAATGCCCCGCTGGGTGGGAGAGTGCTGACGGCATGGGATGAATCCAGGCAACTTGGCCCACTCACATGCCTGCATCTCTCGCACACAGACCTTCTGGGAGCATGTTGCAGAAGGATGCAGAAAGCCTAGGAGGGGAGAGGGCTGCTCTCGTGCTCGGATCCTGCATTCTGGTTTCCCAGAGTCAACTGGTCAGCCACTGTGAAAACAGGATGCTGGACCAGATGGGCCATTGGTCTGATCCAGCAGTCCCTTCTGTTCTTCAGGGTGGCTCCCATGAGACTGTCTAAAGGCACCTGAACTGTCCCCGGGTGTAGAAATCCCTGCTCTGCAATACTGCACAAAGGATGCACACATCAAAACCAGGCTCCACCTGTGTGCACTGGGCTTGCAAAGTCAGCCCCTGCAGCTGTTTGGAGATGTGGGGTGTTCCCTGCACCAACCCTACCCACCCAACCGCCACCTTGGGCACTGGGATTCCCCCTCCGCCTCCTTCTGCACATCCGTCTGAGGGATAACGCGACAGGCCAGAAGCGGAATACTAAAAAGGGGAGATCTGGATTAATCATAGATAATCTGCCATCTCTGTTCCTTGAGCAACGTCGGTTCCACTTCAGTTCCTTCTGCATCGCTGGAACCTTTCCGGAATGGGGGCGGGAGGGGGGGGGAAAACCTAATTGAGATTAGTCACAGGAGCCCCTAGCAAGAGATTCCTCATCATCACACTTGGGAGAACTGTGTAACTGTTGGAGACTGGAGAAGGGGGGTGGGCAATCCTGGTGGCACGGCCATCTTCCATCTTCTGCCACAGCCAGACAGGACATCATGCAACCTCCTCGCTCCCAAGTCAAGCGTTTAGATATCGGTGAACATTGACAGCTGCCCTCCCCACTCAAATATGAAATAGAATTGTCAGCCCCCCCCCCTCCGGGTGGCAGACGGAGGAATTGAAATTCCAGGTAGGCAAGAGCGCTTTTAGTTAGACATATTTAGGAATCTCTAGATGTATTAAGAAGACTGTGCATGCAGCTTGAAAGCCCACCAGGAGTTGGCTGCATAGATGCTTGGGGGGGGTCTGCCCTCCTCTGCCCCCCTCTGTCCTCCCCCACCCTCGCTGCCACAACCTTGCTTGCCAAATCGGGAGGTAGGAAGTCACAAACAAGGCTGATTGTTATGCACAAGCACCCAGCACACGGCATCTGTACCACATAAAGCAAACACCCTATAAAACTGGTTTTGCGGATCAAATGCCAGATGCAACGGAGGCTGTTGCCTGCGCAGCGCAACCCTTTTCCTGGGAACAACTTGGATGCCCCAGAAATCTCTGAACTTCAGCGCAGCTGCCTAAAGATATTCATGAAAGGAGCCTGTGGGGTCCGAGACCTGATGTTAACAGAAGCCGGGGTTGTCAAAGTGACCCGACCCCCGCAGATTAATCCATCACAGGCCTCCCACCCCCCTTTCCTCATTTACAGGACCCGGCCGGGGCTGCTCAGGAGACCGGCAAGTGAATTCGCGGCTTCCCCTGAGTTTCTGATCCGGTCTGAAAAGTGAATTATTATCAGGCTAGACAGAAAAAAAGTTAATACCTCTAATGTCTCTCTGTCCCCCTGGATGCCTGGAAATCCCATAGACTTATTGCTTTCCTTTAATCCATTTTAGCAGGGGAACACGGGAAAATACAGAGCGGGGAGGGCGGCTTAATGAGAGAGTCCCGTCTCCCTGCTGCTCTTGCAAGAGCCTCTCGCCGTCCGTTCAGTCAGAGGACAAATGGAAGGCAAGGGAATCTGGAGGGAGAAGCAAACAGGCAGAGATTTCTGGAGAGGTTCAAGGCAACTTCTCCAGAGCCTCTTATCATACGCTGTTGCCACCCAGGGCTGCTTTCAGAGCCATTACCAGAGGTTCCGAAAGAGGGTGGTCCTGCCCCTTGGCGGGGGGGGGGGGATTACCAGGAGGGGGCACTATACCGCTGGATTGAACAAAAATTATGTGCAGACCTAGCAATCAATGCCCAAAGATGGTGATGTGCACATTAGCTTCTGCAAAAAATGGAGAGCCAATTAGTTTTCTGAAAAGATGGGGACAGGCAGACAGACAGAGACAGAGCAAGCATTTCCTATAACTGGGGCATTTTATTACATGAGAGGATGCATAGAGTTGTTCCTGTTCATAGCAACTGCTGGAACTTCAGCCTGAAAACTCTCCTGGACTTTCCTTCAATTGAGGTTTTTGAGCAGAGGTTGGAGGGCTCCCTGTCATAGATGCTCTAGCTGAGATTCCTGCGTTGCAGGGGGCTGGACTACATGACCCTTGGGGGTCCCTCCCAACTCTAGAATTCTACTGTTCAGTAGCCCCTGGCTTGGAAGGAAGCCATGTCTTCTAAACCCCAATATGTGTGGACCAGCCCAGAGCCAGCATGGCGTAGTGGTTAAGAGGGTCAGACTGGCAGACCAGGGTTCGAATCCACACTTGGCCACAAAGGGACCTTGGGACACAGGTTGCTGCCTCTCAGCCTAGCCTTCCTCACAGGGTTGATGTGGGGATTGAATGAGGAGGGGGAGAAGCATATTCTGCACCTTGAGTTCCTTGGAGAAAATAAGACTGGGTTGAGTGGAAAGCAGCTTGTAGGAGGTCTGAGGCGCTCTGTAAAGTACTTCGCATTCAGAGCTGGGATCTGGAGTTGGCAAGTCCCAGCTCCACTTAAATGGGGTGTCAGAGAGAGGGTGGTTCCCCCCCCCTGAGATCTCCCTCTGAGGGGGGCTCCTCTGCAACCCCCTCCGCCCAATGCCCACCACCATCTCCACCACCCTCTGCATTTCTCAGGCAACATCCCGGGGGGGGGGGAAGCCCCTCCAGTGAGGCGGCTTTAATTATCGAGTTTAAGGAGAACACACCGCATACCGCCGTTGCCCCGAGGTCCCGAGACGGGGTCTAAATTGCTCAGAACACAATTAAAATCCGCTCCTAAAGATTAGAAATTCAGCGGTGGAGCAGAGAAAGAGGCTTGATTGAATCAAACATCTTTTTTCTGTCGGGCTTTAATTGGGAAGCCACGATATTAATTAACCCCAGGGCCTGGCCTTCTTTCTGAATGCAGAGCCAGGGCAAGGCGGAGGGATGTTGCATATACATATATGTACGCGTGCACACAAGTGTGAGTGTGAGCGCATGGTGGCGCAGCAGCGGGGCCGATGGCTCTTGGAGATGTTGCCTCGCCCATCTCATGGCACACAAATCCTCACTAGCAGAAGGAGCAACGGCTGGGAGGACCTCCCTCTGGCCCCTTCCCTTCTTCTCAGAGGTGGGGATGTGAATCGGAGGCAGAAGGAGAGCGGGGGGGGGGGAATAGGGATCTTCTAACCCATAAGAAGATAAGAAGAGACTGCTGGGTCAGGAAACCAGAAAGCAGGATTAGAGCATAAGAGCATCCAGGTTGGCAGCCATCACTGCTTCCTGTGGGAGGGAGTTCCACAGATTAACGCCAGCGCAGTTGCCTTGCCAGGGAGGAAAGGGTGTGGGAATGTTAAGGAAGGCAGGGGAGGACATTCTGTTTTGATATGATCCCTCTTCACTCAAGCTAGTGAGCAAACAGCAGAGCACATTCCCTTTGCAACTTATTGGAAGCAAGTCCTGCCCCCCCCCCAACAAAAATCCTGGCTGTGCCCATGCCTAAGGCCTTGCTTGTCTGCTTTATTCCTTTCCTCCAAGGACCACAAGGCAGTGCATATTGCTCCCCCCTTTTATCCTTACAACAGCCTTGTGAGGTAGGCCAGTCTGACCAAGAGCGGCAGGTCCAGGGTCCCTGGCTGAGCAGGGGAGCAAACCTGGCTCTCCCCAATACTCTTAACCAGGGGGGTCAGCAACCTTTTCCAGCCGTGGGCCAGTCCACCGTCCCTCAGACCATGTGGTGGGCTAGGCTATATTTTGAAAATAAAAATAAAAATGAACGAATTCCTGTGCCCCACAAATAACCCAGAGATGCATTTTAAATAAAAACAAAACAAAATAAAAAATTCCTTCCAGTAGCACCTTAGAGACCAGCTAAGTTAGTTGGTCTCTAAGGTGCTACTGGAAGGAATTTTTTATTTTATTTTGTTTTGACTATGGCAGACCAACATGGCTACCTACCTGTAACTTTAAATAAAAAGGCACATTCTACTCATGTAAAAACACGCCGATTCCCGGACTGTTCCCGGGCCAGATTGAGAAGGCGATTGGGCCGCATCCGGCCCCTGGGCCTTAGGTTGCCTACCACTGCAATTAACCATCACGTGGCCAAATGTAAAAATATGCCTGGGACCTTTAGGACATTTCAGTCGGCAAAAGAAACTTGCGTGGAGGATTATTATTTTTTCCAGAAGAAGAAAGCTGTGCCTGCTCAATTTTTGCATTGACCTCTGTTAAAAATCCTCCCTCTTTTGCATTTGGTCATCTTCTCTCTCCCCCCTCACCCCCCCCCCCGCCTTCTCTGCCGCCCCCTGCCTGGCACCAACAGCTGTGATCAGAGAGAGAGAAAGAGACTGGAGGCCAAGGAGGGCGAGGACAGGCAGGAAATAAATCCGACTCTCATAGCTGCATCTGTTACAATATCTGGGTTCTTTGGAGGCTTAAGGTCTTAAATCAGCTTATTAAAATGAGACTGAGCCCCTGAATGGCCCAGCAGCTGGTGGCCGTTTGAGCCTGCGAGGGGCACCGGAAGCCAACCTTCCACCTGGCTAATCCTCCCAGGCCCCTGGGGGACAGCGAAGACCCCGGGCCAGGCAGCGGGAGATGGAGCATTGCTCCCTCTTTTGCATACGAGGTTGGGGTGCTCTGGGGCCGAGATGGGCGGGCGGAGGAGGAGGCTGCGCGCCCTCAATTAACCTCCACTTAAGAGGGGCACTCAAGAGGGAGACTCTGAGTTCCACCTGGCTAGGTCTAAGCCAGCCTGACCGGATTCATTTCATGCTATGCAACGAGCAATTTCAAAAGTTGCATGTATTTAAATAAATCAGAGTGCTGCATGCCCACCCTGGCCCCGCCTTCCTTCAGCCAAGGGGCACCTGCAAGGATCACTTTCCACTGACAGAGACAGCCTGGGAGGGAAGTTGTGGCTGTGAGCTGCCTCCTGGTGCAGGAAAAAATGGGCACCTCCGCCTTCTCTTCTGGCCAGAGTGAGCGGCAGGGATGTGAGTGTCAGGGTGGAGGCCGCTCTGCCCTTTGAGGCTAATTGCTCCCAGTCAGGAGTCAGGATTTCTCCCTTTGCCCTTTGGGTTTGCAAATGCTGCAGACACAATCTTAATTCATGCGGCTCTTTTAAGTCCCATTGAATTCATGCGGCTCTTTTAAGTCCCATTGAACAAGGCTTCTTGTTGTTGTTTAGTCGTTTAGTCCAAGTAAACATGGGCGGGAATTAGGCTGGATAAGCAAATATATTGCGAGGTCCTACGATGTAGGCCACTCATTGCTCCCCTGAGACTGGCGAGGATGATGATGCTTCAGTGGACTTCCATATCCTGGGCTTTCTCCCAAACTGGGATTCAAAGCGACTTGCAACATTTAGAAACACTGTTACAGAATGCAAAGTAATAAAAGTATTAAAAACAAATTAGTCCAAAACAATTGGTTGTTGTTGTTGTTCAGTCGTTCAGTCATGTCCGACTCTTCGTGACCCCATGGACCAGAGCACACCAGGCACGCCTATCCTTCACTGCCTCCCGCAGTTTGGCCAAACTCATGCAGTTGCTTCGAGAACACTGTCCAACCATCTCATCCTCTGTCGTCCCCTTCTCCTTGTGCCCTCCATCTTTCCCAACATCAGGGTCTTTTCCAGGGAGTCTTCTCTTCTCATGAGGTGGCCAAAGTATTGGAGCCTCACTTCAGGATCTGTCCTTCCAGTGAGCACTCAGGGCTGATTTCTTTAAGGATGGATAGTTTGATCTTTTTGCAGTCCATGGGACTCTCAAGAGTCTCCTCCAGCACCATAATTCAAAAGCATCAATTCTTCGGCGATCAGTCTTCTTTATGGTCCAGCTCTCACTTCCATACATTACTACTGGGAAAACCATAGCTTTAACTATACGGACCTTTGTTGGCAAGGTGATGTCTCTGCTTTTTAAGATGCTGTCTATTGTCCAAAACAATACCAGCCATTAAAATGCAGTCTGTGATGGGTTTGATGAGGTATTCCCTATATTCCCTATATTCTGTGCTTCCACAGACCCTCATCTGTGTGCTAGCAGACAAAAGGATCGGCTTATCGCTTGCGTTTAAAAGCGTAGGGCTGAGCAGAGATTGAATCTCATCTTAAGTAGTTTAACTGAAAGCATAGGAATTAGCTGTTAGGCTGCTTTCTCCCTTTGGTTACCCTGATTTTCAAAGGCCACAGACTAAAAAGTAAGCTTAAAACATATAGTTTACTCACAGTCAGACATTCGTCCTTAGCAGGAGCAACAGCAAAAATAACTGCAGGTAAAATTCTTGTATTTACAGCAAAAACAGTCTTAGGCATGTGCACGATGGTCAAAGACAGAAGGAACAGGCAATACTTATTTGCTTCTTCCCTCCCAGGAGAGGAGGGGAAATGACATCACACAGAGCCTTTTCCTACCAATTACGCTTCTATGCTCCGAGTCTGCCTATCAGCAATACAGCTCTATGACCTTAACTCCTTCACATGTTAACTAGCAAGAACATTCATTGTTAGATTGGACTGCATATCTTGCACACTTTGCCCTGACAGCAGCCCAGTGGTCAGCGTTGTCTGTTTGAACCGGAAGGTCTGAGCTAGGTGGCGGAAGAATAACAAAGAGGGAGCCAGTCTGACTTCTCTTGGGAAGGAATGCCCCAATATGGGAGCAGCCACAGAAAAGCCTCAGTCTTGCACCATCACCAACCGTGTCTCAGATGTGGATGGGACCAAGAGGAGGTTCTCACCTGAGGATCTCAGCACCTGGGCAGGTTGGTAAAGGGAGATACAGTCTTTAAGGTAACCTGAGCCTAAGCCGAACAGGGCGGGCGAGTGGGTAGCCGATAGCAGAGTTTGCAGTTTATCCTGTGATCAACAACTAGTCATTTTCAGGCTTGCCATCCTGTGGCTGTGAAAGGTCATGTGGGAACTGCGCCTTATGCCTCTGACCTCATTAACACCTCCAAGGCCTTTAATGGATAGCAGCCTACACACAAGAGAGTTTCATCCCAGGGGAAAGTCATTTATCTCTGGGGCAGCCAGCAGAGTGGCTTCTTCCTCACTGGAAGCCCTAAACATGGTGGGATCCCCCCCCCATCTTAATGTCAGCTGCTCCATGCTGTGACACACTGGAGGCTGACACATTTGCTGCAGCGGAAGCTTCTTGCTGGAGTATGCCCTGTCCCAAGAATGCATGGAAGGGGAAAGCTGGATCACAACTGCCGGCCCTAACCCCCCCTCCAGCCCCCCGCTGTATTTTTCAAGCATTCGCGTACAGATCTGAGCAGAATTCATGTGAGCACAAGAAAGCCATCTTCAGACAGCTGAGGGAGCTGGATATGTTTATTCTGCAGAAGAGAGACAGAGAGGTGATGTGAAAGCTATCTTCAAATATCTAAAGGGCTGTCACGTGGAGGAGGGAGCAAGCTTGTTTTCTCCTGCTACGGAGGGTAGAACACAAAACCATTCAAGCCACGAAAAGGGAGATTCTGACTCAACATTAGGAAGAGCTATCTGACAGCAAGAGCTGTTTGGCGGTGGAGCGGTCTCCCTTGGGAAGTGATGGACTCTCCTTCCTTGGAGGGTTTTAAGCAGAGGTTGGGTGGCCATCTGTCACGGATGCTTTAGCCGAGATTCCTGCATTGCAGGGGGTTGGACTAGATGACACTTGGGGGTCCCTTCCATCTACAATTCTATGATTCTGTGACAACTGGATGGGCACATGAAGGTCTGCGGTGAGTTCAGCAGTAGTGGCCACAATCTACATATTCACAGGGAGATTGGAAGCTGCCTTGTTCTGGATCAGACTCTTTTGCCATCCAGCTTAGAATTATCTATGGTGACCGGCAGCCAATCTTCAGGATTTCGGGCAGAAGACATTCCCAGTCCTGCCTGGAGATGCCACTGGGGGTGGACACAAGGCAGATGCTCTACTGCAGGGGTGGCCAACTCCCAAGAGACTGCGATCTACTCACAGAGTTAAAAACCGGCAGTGATCTACCCCCTTTTCGGGGGTTCAGGTCGGTTTGGGTCAAAGTTGTTGAGTTTTTTTTCCAGGGAGGAGGTAAAATATTGAGCTTTTTTTTTAGGGGAGCCACAGTTGTTCAGCAAATGATCTACCAGTATCTACCGCAGACGTCCAGTGATCTACCAGTAGATCACAATCTACCTGTTGGACGTACCTGCTGTACTGCTATGAGCTACAGCCCTTTCTTTATTGAAAAACAAAAGGAATTTTTTGTACCCAGTATAAAGCTATAAGTGCACAAGGTAAAATAAGACATGGGGGGGGGGACACACAAGATTGTTAAGATGCACCTGTGTAAAAAAAGACAAAAGGAAAAAAAGATAAAGAAATTCATCCGGCTGCTGGAGATGTAATAGGGACAATGCTGCTTTAAAACGTGTGTTATTTTAATGTTCTACATTGGTAAATTTCTGGCAAGTGCCTGCTTTGCCTCCCCTTTTCCCGCCCCCAGCGGCTTTTTTTCTGCACGAGGGGTGGGTCAGCGAGGAGGGGGTGTCATGCCAGTGACAAGCGTGACACCCCCTCCTCGCTGGCCCGCCCCTCACACCGAAAAAAAAGCCACTGGAAGGGGAAAAAGGCGGCATGCTCCCATTCGGGGCCCGCCCGGCAGGTGGGGTAGGGGGGCGGCCAAAGTGTCACCCCCCCTGCCCCCCTTGCTCTGCCCCTGCACCCGCATCCTGGTTGCAGGAGTATTATACAGCAAATTTCAATATGCTCATTGCAGTTCTTTGGAAGGATACAAACTCAGACCTGGGTTTCTTGCTGCATAATGTGTGGGATGGCCAGAGAAAAGCAGCATTGCCGGGGGTTGGGCTAGATGACCACTTGGGACCCCTTCCAATTCTACCGTTCCATGATTCTAGCTGAAATCACACGGAAGAATCTCAAGAGCAGTAACTACCTGTGGCGTCCTGTGGCTTTCATCAGCAGGAGCCACAGAGGAATTGATTTTGCTTTCTCTTTGTGGCAGGTGGGTGAGCTCTGCCAGTTCAAGGAGGACATCCCAGGTGACGTTTCCGTGGGGAAAGGAAGCGGCAGAGGAGGAGAGCACCTTGTCCTGGCACATCTCCTTCCGTTTTGTTTCACCCATCACAACAGCTCAGTTGCCGCTGATCCAAGAAGCATCACCGAGACAACCCCCAAGCAGAGAGGCTGCGCCTCACCCCTGTCAGCCTCCTCCAGCCACCGCATCACAGGGAGAAAGAGGAAAACGGAAGGTTTCTGGAAACTGTGGAACTCTAAGCCACAGGTGCCAAACAGTATTCTTCAGCTCCATGTTGAGCAAGAGGCTGGGGGAGGAGGGGCATCCCCCTGAAGTCACATGAAATGTTCAGAGGTTATTTGTTTTTTCCATACAGGTGTTTAGGGCGACACCTACATCCCGCAATTTCCCAGCTGATTTAGTTGCAGCAAGCGGTACTGTATTTAAAAAACCTAAGGAGCTTGGTACAGGATATTAAATAATACCCAGTAAGAGAACAGTGAAAAACTTGCTACTGTGGCTTGGGAAAATGTCTCATGGATATAGCTTTCCATAATTTTTAAAGTTGTTTTTGAGATGTAATATGTATGTTTGTAATATGTATTTTCTGTTTATGACTATGTGCGCTTTTGCAAGTTGCCTTGAGCCTTCAGCAAAAGCGGCGGCCGAATCCAATAAATAACAAGAAAAGAAAGACAGAGAGGTCGTTAGCGAGTCCAGAGTCGTTATTTATACAGTAGCAAAATATTCTCTCCAGGGTAACTGAAATGGATATAATGGTTTGCTACGGTACAAATAACAGTTGCTGTATCATTAGTAGTGATCAATAAATACAAAACTGTTGGGTTTAAGAAAACTTGACCCCTGCCCTCCTTTACGATGCCTCCTTCCCCCTCCTTCCCCATGCCAAAATGACATAAATTTAGCAGCCGGGACTTTGTCCCCCCCCCCCCCCCCCCCCCGCCATAATGTATCTGTGTCCCTAGGAAGCATCATTGATGGAGTCCAGAGGTGGCAGCATCTGAGCAAGATGGAGATGCTAAGCAACAGTGAATGGCAGGCAAGGAAGGTCTGAGAGACAGTTGATAACACCATCCATTCAGAGGAGAACAACCTGGAAACAGCTATTGATGGGGGAGGGGGGAGGGGGGAGGGGGGGGGGATGTCCTCAGCTGCCTCTCTCTGGCCCTCCCCACACCCTGCGCCCCCTCTAGCCCACTTCCAAGGAGATGCCCACCCACCCAGTGGGAGGCGGCAATGAGCAAGGCAAATTCCATGCCCAGGGGTCATTAGGAAAGGAAAGGAAAAATAAAACTGCCAATATCATAATGCCATCATCCTATAAATCTATGGCGTGGCAACATTTGGAGCACGGTGTGCAGTTCTGGTCGCCTCGCCTCGAAAAGAACATTGTGGAGTTTGAAGAGGTTCAGAAAAGGGCAACCAAAATGATTGAGAGGATGGAGGGGCTCCCCTGCAGGAAAGGTTGCAGCGTTTGGGGACTTTTTACTTTAGAGAAAAGAAAATCAAGAGGCGACACGATAGGAGTTTATAAAAGTATGTGTGGCATGGAGGAAAGGGAAAGACAGGAGGAGCTCTAGAACTTGTGGGCATTCAGTGAAGCTGAGTGTTGGAAGATGCAGGACAGATTAAAGAAAGCCCTTCTTCAGGCAATGCATAGTTCAATCTATGGAGCTTCCTCCTGTAGGAAGGAAGCAGTGATGGCCCCCAAACCAGATGTCTTTAAAAGAGGACGAGACAAGTTCACGGAGGAGGAGGAGAGGGCTGTCGGTGGCTCCTAGCCAGGGTGGCTCCGCTCTGCACTCCACAGCTGGAGGCAGCGATGCTTCTGAATCCCAGCTGCTGGAAGCCGCAGGAGGGGAGAGGGCTGCTCTTGTGCTTGGAATGGATCCTGCTTGCAGGCTTCCCACAGGCACCTGGTTGGCCCCTGTGAGAGCAGGATGCTGGACTGGATGGGCCATTGGTGTGATCCAGCAGACTGTTATTATGTTCTCATGTTCCCTTCCAGCAGCCCATCATTTTCTCTCTTACTTGTTTCCTGTTTTCTACCTTCTTTAACCTTTTCCCCTTCTCCTTTCCTTGCTTTTTTTTTGCTTTTGTGGATTGTAGCTGCAGCCTTGCAAATTTCTGTATTTGAAAGAAGGTGGAAATGGATTTGCTGCTTGCAGGAGGGAGGCCCAAAAGGGCAACCAAAATGATTGAGAGGATGGAGGGGCTCCCCTGCAGGAAAGGTTGCAGCGTTTGGGGACTTTTTACTTTAGAGAAAAGAAAATCAAGAGGCGACACGATAGGAGTTTATAAAAGTATGTGTGGCATGGAGGAAAGGGAAAGACAGGAGGAGCTCTAGAACTTGTGGGCATTCAGTGAAGCTGAGTGTTGGAAGATGCAGGACAGATTAAAGAAAGCCCTTCTTCAGGCAATGCATAGTTCAATCTATGGAGCTTCCTCCTGTAGGAAGGAAGCAGTGATGGCCCCCAAACCAGATGTCTTTAAAAGAGGACGAGACAAGTTCACGGAGGAGGAGGAGAGGGCTGTCGGTGGCTCCTAGCCAGGGTGGCTCCGCTCTGCACTCCACAGCTGGAGGCAGCGATGCTTCTGAATCCCAGCTGCTGGAAGCCGCAGGAGGGGAGAGGGCTGCTCTTGTGCTTGGAATGGATCCTGCTTGCAGGCTTCCCACAGGCACCTGGTTGGCCCCTGTGAGAGCAGGATGCTGGACTGGATGGGCCATTGGTGTGATCCAGCAGACTGTTATTATGTTCTCATGTTCCCTTCCAGCAGCCCATCATTTTCTCTCTTACTTGTTTCCTGTTTTCTACCTTCTTTAACCTTTTCCCCTTCTCCTTTCCTTGCTTTTTTTTTGCTTTTGTGGATTGTAGCTGCAGCCTTGCAAATTTCTGTATTTGAAAGAAGGTGGAAATGGATTTGCTGCTTGCAGGAGGGAGGCCCCAACTGTGCTCCTTTTTAAAATGTTCTCTGTTTGCACAATGCCTCCCCTGCCGATCCGCGGGAAGCTTTCTCAAAGTTCATAGACCAAAGTTCTCCCTTTTGCCTGGAGACTATTAATAGTCCTTTTCAGGAGAGAGTTGAAGGAAACTCCCTTGGGAGAGACCAGCTGCCCTGCTGCAGAATGTCACATTTTCAGAGCATCAGGGCCAGTTTGGAAGTGCCTGGGCTACATTCAGCAGGGACATACTTTTTAACTTCATGATTTCTGACAAAAGGGTTCCGTGAGCTTCAAGTATGGTCAGTGTGAACCAGGGAATAGTTGGTTTATGGAGGGTGTGTACTGGCTAGCACCTGTACCATAACACCAATAACACCACATATACACCAGAGCAATTTGTCATATATATGCAAATAAAAAGAAGATGACAGCCAACCTGATGAATAAGGGGAGAGGCAAGAACATTGGATGACCAATCACCCAACATTGCTTGAATATATGTTTCACTTGGCACAGAAACTAACTTTAATACACTGCAAACTTTAATACACTGCAAATCTGTGTATCTGAAGAAGTGTGCATGCACACGAAAGCTCATACCAAGAACAAACTCAGTTGGTCTCTAAGGTGCTACTGGAAAGAATTTTTGATTTTGTTTGCAAATCTGGGATAGACCAACTTAGAAGTGTGGCTGCATCATTGGGCTTAATTTCACTCACCTGCCTTTTGGGTTGTGCATACACAGCTCTTTAATTTTCCCTTACCAGGCAACGGGTGAATTTGCTAACCTTAAAATAAATGAAAGCATGCCGGCAGGGCGGAGGGCGAGAGCTATTGGTTTGCTCCTGGGTAAACAAGTTGGCAGGGTCCTTTAATTGCAACTTTATTGCTCCTGCATCTGGTGGCAATGATGGATCTCGGTAGCCAGAGGCACCCAGCCTGGTCGGAGGCCTTGACTAATTGTCTGCTTTCACATTTCATGGGAAACTCGGCTCAAGCCGGCATTGCTGAAAATGAGTTTGCCATGTTTTGCTTAATCATGGGCCAAATGCGGGGACTGCTAGGAGGGAGGAAAGCTCTGGTTTGCCATAGAAATTGCCGCCATATTCTGCGTTAATTAAAGTCCTACCCAAAGCACTCAAACCTTCAGCCTGATTTATGGAGGGGAAGCCTCACGCCCTCTGTAATGGCTGCGTTGGTTTCTTCAGAGATTCCATGATGGTCTGAAGGATCTACCAACCATCGAAGGGGCTGTGGGGTTGTGCAGGGGTGTAGGAAGTGGGGGGCGGTTCGTCCCGTGTTCCATCATGGATTGACAAATAATCAAGGAACAATTACTGCTCTACTAGGGCGGTTCATAAAAAACTTTTTTAAAATGCCTGCTCCAAAGGTCTTATCTTACTGCACTAGGGATTATATAGCTATATATTGAAATTTCATGCATATCGGTTAATATCTTGACCCTCCTCCATGAAAATAGCTGTTTACTTGGCCGTTTTCCTATGTCGTGAAGGCTGAAATTTCAATTCAGTGGAGCACTTACTGTTCCCAACCCTAACCCTGCGGAAAGCCATCTAATTAGACTTTAATTTGATTTTGACATGTTTTTAGGAGGTAATTTAATTATTTTTTATTTTATACTAATGTTATGCATCTGATGTTAGCCCCTCTGAGCCTGACTTTGGCCGGGGATATAAAGTTATTATTATTATTATTATTATTATTATTATTATGTTATTATTTCCTTTGTAAGAAAATATGAAATAACGTAAAACCATTTTTGCAGGCATAAAATATAAAATAAATAAAAATCAATGTGTGTGGGGGGGGGATGACAAGAAATTTTCTGCACTGGGTACCACCTGACCTTTTACGCCTCTGGGGTTGTGACCTCTGTTTGTTTTCTCTCATTCATTAGAAGTGGGGATATACAGAAGAAAACTGAGTAGCATTTTTCTCTTCTGGTTAAAATAAAACATTGCTCTGAGTTCTGATTCCCAAACACTGGGATGTTAGCCCTGCACGATTGTGGAGCTGTGGCTGCCGGCTGGTAAGGAGAAGAGAGAGATGAAGGAGGGCAAGAAAATCTACCTGTCAGTCCTGCTGACCCTGAGCCCCGAACTCCAATTAATTTGGAATAACAATCTTTGATGCTGCAATTTTGCTTGTTTGCCTTACGATAGCATTGCTGCTTCTTGGTCCTGCTTATATGGTTTTGTAGTTTTTGTATGTTTCTTGCCCTCTGTTTGTTTTCTGGGATTGAAAATATTAAATGAAGAATGGGCTCTAAATATTGCAGATAACGATAATAAATAAACCGAATAAATAAATAACGTCCTGTAATTAAAGCGGCAAGCCATTTCAATTACCTTGTTTTAATCTAAGCAGGGATATGTGACTCAGGATGGAAGGAAAATGCTGCAATCAATTAAAAGTGAAAGTGCCTTTTAAATAAAAAGCGGCAGCAGAGATATGATTTAATTTTTTTTTTTAAGATTTCTTAGTTTACAAAAATACGTGCATTGTCTCTTTTTTCTACAGATCGGTTACATTTGTTGTGAGACATTAGTATTGCATGCAGTACTGGGTTGGGGGGAAAGAGGGGGGAAAGGGGGAGGAGGGGTGGTGAGTGGGGTGGGTGGTGATGCTTGTATTCTTCTGCTTAGTGTATGTGTGGGGTTTTGTGGCACTTGTGTGGGTTCTCTTACTATTCGCTTGTTGTATTTCCTTGGTGATGAGAGAGGTTGGGGGTGGCCTAGTGTGTGGTTGGTTGTCTTTGGTTGTCTGTAGTGAGATTGGTTCATGTGTGTGAGTCTTTGAGAGGGTGGATTTTGGGGTCAGGTTAACCAGATTGATTCGCATGCTGTTGGCGGGTTCTTGTTGTTGTTTTGTTCTGCTGTATATGTGATAAAAGGAACCATACCAGGGTGAAGGCATCTTCTTCTATTTGTCCTCGTGTCAGTTTCAGTTTATTGGTTAGTTTTTCTAGTAAGGCTGTTTCCCATACTATTTGGTACCATTGGTCCATGCTTACACCTGACAGGTCTCTCCAGTGTCTGCTTCTGAGTTATGAGTTCTTTATGATGTGAGTGGGCATTATTCTCTTGGAAGATGTCCAGTAGGTCAGGTTCTGGGGTAACTTCCAATACTTGCTTAGTTATTTTGCTTATTTCTTATATAACTGGTGTCCAGGAGAGTTGGGTTTTGGGACCTTCCCACCACATGTGGAGATATGTGCCTGCGGAGGTGCATCCTCTCCAGCATTTTGGTGAGGCTCCTGGATGTATCACTGCTAGTTTCCGTGGTGTTAGGTACAGTGGCGTAGGAAGGTGGGGGTGATGGGGCGGGGCGCCCCGGGTTCCAGGGGAGGGGAGGTGACACTCGGCAGCCCCTCCTACCACTCCCCAAGCCGAGCCCCACTGCCCGGCACCCCATCCGTGTGGCGGTGGCTTGCAAGGTTGCTGCGGGAGCAGCAGCGCCGGCCCGGACGGAGTGCGGATGTGCGGAATGTCACACATGCGCACTCCATCCGGGCCGGCGCTGCTACTCCCGCAGAAACCTTGCAAGCTGCCGAGCATGAAAAGCAGCACGGACGGGGCAGCCCCACGAGCCACCGATCGCTCAGCAGCTCGCAAGGTCACCGCGAGAGTAGCAGCAGCAGCACCAGCATGGAGGACTGTGCATTCACAGTCTGTCCTGACGTGCATCGTGATGTCACAACACAAGGGGGTGCCTCTGTTTACCGCCCCAGGCAGCCCAGGCAGCCAAGCGGCTTCCTCCGCCGCTGGTTAGGTACCATCTGTGAGTGAGTTTCAGGGTGAGTTCTTTTCTTTTAGCCGATATGGTTTTAAAGGGAGATTTGGACCACATTCTAGTCCATTGGGTGGAGTTAATTTCATAGCTTATGTCATACTTTGTTTGAAATAATTTTTATTTGATTTTTCAAGTATAGAATTATAAGGTTTTCCCGGGTGATCCCTGGCACACGTTTCTTGGTTGGGCCCCAGTCTGCTCTTTTCGTGCCAGTTGCCAGGGAGGTGAGTTTGGGGCTGGGGCTGGGGCTGGGGCTGGGCTGTGCACTTCCTTGCGGCCTCCCTGGCTCTCCCGGTCCTCTCCTGACTTTCTCCCTTGGATTGCTGCAGTGGTGGTGGTGATATTGGCAGCAGGGGACTGGCCAGGCAGTGCAGCTGGTGCTGGCGGATCTTATGAGCTCTGCAGGGCTGTGGCGCTCACCATCATCCAAGAGCTGGACAGCATGGAGAATGCAAGGCCAGTCTCTTTGACCAGCCATTTTTGCACAAGGAACCAGACTGGGCTGTTGACTTTGGAGAGCTAAAGCAGCAGAGAATCCCCCAAAAACACACAGCGAATCGCAGATATAAAAATTTGAATTTTGCTTTTTCTCGTTCATTTGCCTGTTTGGGCTTTGTGGAAGGCTTTCAGCTTGCGACTGGGAAAACAGACGTTCACCCTAATGCACGTTGCGGTGCAGTAAGTTACAGAGAAACAGCTTCCTGATTTATATGCACAAGTGCGCACAGATGCCATATGCACTATTGTCACCATAGACACGCCGCTGCAAACCCAGCACCTGCCTATAGCTCAGGCCGGAGGAAGAAAATGCCTTTTCTCCTCTTCTTCTTCTCCGGGTTCCCTTCGCGTATCACATTAGCAAGCGATGCCGCCACCCAGCACATCGTGGATCATTGAATCCAGGCTGATATGGAAGGGCCCCCGCTCTCGAGTGATGAGAGACAGGCAGAGAGATGCTCTGCAGGATAGGATAGCTCTGAGAGGCAGCACGGTGCTGTGTTCGCGATAAACAGAGACTCGGGGGCAGGTGGTGAGAGAGGGGGGTTGGATGAAGGATCGGTGATACGGCAACGCTCTCCAGCAATCCACCCATGGGATATTGCGACCCAAAATTGCAGACTGAAAGAGGCACCCTATATTCGCACTAGATTGTTGCGGATCCTTCAGACGACAGAGTCCACAAATCTCTGCTCTGTATTAAGTCAATATTTCTAGTGCAGTGGAACCTCAGTTCTCAAACGTCTCCGTTGATTAACGTTTTGGAACCCGAACACCAAAAACCCGGAAGTAACTGTTTTGGTTTTTGTTTTTTTTTTTTAAAATAAATTTTTATTATTTTTCCAAAGATAACAAATTACCACCGATTATTTTATCTAATATACAATACATTACTGTAGCTCTGCCGAGCAATTGACTCCCCTCCCCCACGTCAACAGGTTTTCTAGTCCAATCTTGTCGCGCAGTTCATATTACATCCATATTAGTCTTTGTCAAAGGTTTATTCCAATCCTACAAGTGTTTTTAAACTTCCTCTGTTCAATCTTAAATACTCCACAAATTTACTCCAATCTCTTTGAAACCTCGAGTCATCCTGGTTTCTGACCCTGCCAGTCAGTTTTGCCATTTCAGCATATTCCACCATCTTCGTCTGCCACTCATCAATTGTAGGTAGCTCCTGTAATTTCCACTTTTGGGCAAGTAGTATTCTTGCTGCAGTTGTCGCATACATGAACAATCTTTTGTCCTTCTTAGCTATTTCATCTCCCATCAACCCCAACAAAAAGGCTTCAGGTTTTTTTGGGAAAGTATATTTAAACATCTTCTTAAGTTCATTATAAATTGCTTCCCAAAAACCCTTAACCTTACTGCAAGTCCACCACATGTGGTAAAAACTACCTTCTTCTTGTCTACATTTCCAACATAACTTATCATGCATTCTATACATTTTTGACAATTTTACTGGAGTCAAATACCATCTATACATCATCTTATAAACATTCTCTTTCAATGTTACGCACGCGGTGAATTTCAAAGTCTCATTCCATAGTTTAGTCCATGCATCATAATCTATATTGTGCCCAAAATCCATTGCCCAAGTAACTGTTTTGGTTTTTGAATGATTTTCAGAAGCCGAACGTGCTATGCACCTTCTGTTTTGAGTTTCTCTATTAAATTGAGGCTTCTGCTTTCAGTTTTCGGTTTTTGAACGTTTCAGAAGTCAAACGGTCTTCCGGAATGGGTTATGTTCGAAACTGAGGTTCCACTGTAGTCAGAAAGGCTTGACTTTCCTACTTCTTGCTTAGTGCCTGTGGTGGGGAGTGTTACCAAGGAGGAGGATGAAATGATAGAATCCTAGAATTGTAGAGTTGGAAGGGACCCCAAGGGTCATCTAGCCCAACCGCGCTGCAGGGCTGGAATCTCAACTAAAGCATGGCCCTAAGAAGAGTTTGCTGGATCAGGCCAATGACCCATCTACACCAACACCCTGTTTTCAGATGCCCATCATGGGAAACATGCAAGCAGGATCCGATCCGAGCACAGGAGCCCTTTCTTCCCCTCCTGTGACTGGCATTCAGAAGCATCGCTGCCTCTGACATTACTGCCTCTGGCCAGCAGTCATTGAAAGCCCCATCATCCATGAATTATGGAAACATAGGAAGCTCCTGCTGGGTCCGACCAATGGCCCATCTAATCAGCTGTTGTCACAGTCACCAACCAGATGTGAGAAACCTGCAAGCAGGATTCGAGCAGAAGAGGAGCACCCAATCTCCTTACTCTGTCCTGTCCTGCTTGCACCCTTTCGTGACCAAAGGCAAAAGGAGGCCTGCCATTTTGGACCTATCTGTGACCGACCCCTGGGGGTTATGCAGAGGGCAGTCAAAACCAAGGCAGTCAGGGAGGTGCACTGGGCATCCCTCAATGCATTAACAAGCAAGCCTCTCTTCAGAAAGAACAGCGTTCTGCTTTATTAGCTAGATGGGACAAATGTCCAATGACATGGTGCCTACTCACCCCCGTCCGATATATAAAGAGAAAAACAACTACCAGACGTTTAGAAGACATCTGAAGGCAGCCCTGTTTAGGAAGGCTTTTAATGTTTACTAGATTATTGCATTTTAATGTTCTGTTGGAAGCTGTGGAAACCCAGCCAGATGGGCGGGGTATAAATAATACATTATTATTATTATTATTATTATTATTAGGTTTGTGTTCCTTCTGTTGGACTCCAGCATCTCCGGAGCAAAAGGCAGAGTCTGAAAATGTTGCATTTTCCTAGAGTGAGACACAGCTGCTGCATCTTTAAATATTAATTTGCCGCTTAACCTTTCTTCAATATTTGCAAAAGCACTGTAGATCATTCAGTAATGGAGACGGCCCCAGCAACGGAGAGCTGGCCATTCTGCCTTTCGGGAATTTATTTCTAGTGTCTGGGGAAAGCAAATCTGAATCCGTCGCCCCCCCCATGAAGGGGGCAGCATCCATTTCCATCCGGCTGCCCTGGCCCCTTGGCTCTCTGCTCCTTCTCCTTATCATTCCATTTTCAGATGCTCCCCCCCCCCCAGTAATGGGAGATGTTTGCATTCTGACTGCATCATTTGCCTGCCAACCCCCCCCCCCACCCCACCCTCCTGAACCTGAGCAGCCGAGCCATAAAATCCGCAACCAGAGGAGATGGCACAGTTCCCCGCTGGCAGTCTTCCTCGAGGCCGGAACACTGCTAAGCAGGGTGGGCAGAGAACCAGCTTTGTACCAGGTGTGGTGGCACAGAAGGCAGTCGCTGGGCCGGGAGACATGCCGAGGGCAGCTCATGGGAGCAGGGCGAGCGAGACAGGTGCCATGGAAAGCATGGCGGGGTCCAGAGGAGGGGGGCTTGGGCTAGGGACAGAGAGGTAGTATGAGGGCCATCTTCAAATCTCTGAAGGGCCGTCCCGTGGAAGAGGGAGCAGGCTTGTTTTCTTCTGCTCTAGAAGGCAGGATCCGACCCAAATCACAGGATTCAAATGACAAGAAATGAGATTCCAACTGAACATCTGGACGATGGTAAGAGCTGTTCTACAGTGGAATGGACTCTCTTGGAAGGTGGCGGTCTCTCCTCCATGGGAGACTTTTAAACAGAAGTTGAGTGGCCATCAGTCAGGGATGCTTTAGTTGAGATCCCCACATTGCAGGGGGCTGGAGTAAATGGCCCTTGATGTCCCCCCCTCCCAACTGTGCAGTTCTATGATTCTATAACCTCAGAAGGTGCTGGACCCTCCTTCAACAGAGGAGGGTTCTCCAGCTGTGATTCCTGCTTCGCAGGGGGTTGGACTAGAAGACTCTCAGGGTCCCTTCCGAGTCTACAATTCTATTTTTCCGTGCCAAACAAATGGGGAAATGGAACAAAGGGGGAAGCATGCCGATCCTTTGTTATGAAACAAATAAAATGGAAACAAAATAAGTACAGATTTGCTCTTCTGTTTACCCTTGCAGCAGACATAGAGCAAAAGGGTGGGGAGAGTGGGGGGGGGAATTGGGGTGTGTTTGTAAGTATTTTCAAAAAGAGACCCAACCTTTGGTGTCTTCCACCCAGCCAGGGAGGGCACTTCCCAGCCCCGCTCCAAGGGAGGAGACCTGCCAAATTTTCAGAGACAGCCTTCAGTGAGGATGCCTCAGGCAGGATGACCAATGGCCAAACCCCCTTCCATTCACTGTTCACGAGACACAAACAGTGGCAGCCTCCTAAAGATTCAGATACTTAAGCAAGCAGGCATTTCTTTGTATTTTGGGTTTTAAATGTTATATAAGCATATCCCCTTTTCTAATTATGTTACTGGGCCATATGTAAACTGCTTAGGGGTTTTGCATTTTTAAGTGGAATATAAAAAAAAATATCAAAAATTCTTTCCAGTAGCACCTTAGAGACCAACTGAGTTTGTTCTTGGTATGAGCTGAAAGCTCATACCAAGAACAAACTCAGTTGGTCTCTAAGGTGCTACTGGAAAGAATTTTTGATTTTGTTTTGACTATGGCAGACCAACACGGCTACCCACCTGTAATTAATAAATGTTATGGAATAGGGATGCGGGTGGCACTGTGGTCTAAACCACTGAGCCTAGGGCTTGCCGATTGGAAGGTCGGTGGTTCGAATCCCCGCGACAGAGTGCTGCAACGGGGTGAACGGTTTAGTCATGCTGGCCACATGACCCAGAAAAAACTGCAGACAAATGTTGGCTCCCTTAGCCAGTATAGTGAGATGAGTGCCAGTTGGAGAGGAAGCCTCCATGCCGCCCAGGGCGGCACACACAGGCACCCCCCTGGGGGCAGGGCGGCACAACGTCACAACGCATGTCGGGACGGGCTGCGCATGCATGAAAATGCCGCACATGTGCAGTCCATCCGGTCCAGGGCTGCTGCTCCTGCGGTGACCGGGTGGCAGTTTGTGGGCTGCCCCGTCCGTGCTGCTTTACAGATGGGGCAGCCCCACGAGCCTCAGCTCGCTCGGCGGTTCGCTTGGTCACTGTGGGAGCAGCGCCGCTGACTCGGATACACTGTGCATGCCTGGAATTTCCGGGCATGCACAGTGCATCCTGCCTGGCACTGCTGCTCCCGCGGTGACCGGGGGAGCTGCCGGGTGAGCGGTGGCTTGAGGGGCTGCCCCGTCCATCCGTGGAGCAGCACGGACTGGGTGCTGGGTGGCGGGGAGTGGTGGGAGGGGCTGCCAAGTGTCACCCCCTCCCTTGGAACACAAGGCGACCCCCCCCATCGCCCCTCCCTTGCTACGCCACTGATGAGCGCTGCAACCCCAGAGTCGTTCGCGACTGGACTTAACTGTCAGGGGTCCTTTACCTTTTAAAATGTTATGGAGGAGGTAGGAATGCACTCAATTTACAGGGTGCTGGAAATTGTCGCACAGAGAAATAGTTTCAGTTTGGGAATATTGAAAATGGGGGGAAATCTGCCATCGAATCAATGCTGTTCTGATGAATCAGCAACAACACAAAGGTTTTTTTTGTATAAAAAAGAAAAAGAATGGCAGCAGACTTTATGCAATTAATAATGGCAGCCTTGGACATTATCTTGTGTTTCAGGATGTTCAAAGCAGTTCACACAGATATGATCTGATTCCATTCTGAACAATAACCCTGTTATCTCTGTTGGTAAATCTGGGGGGGACGGGACGGGGGACTGATAGAGAGAGCAGCCTCCCTAAGGCCCCTTCATGAGTTCGGGGTGGGGGGGGTGGGCTGGAGATTCAGACTGCTGACTTCCTGTCTCAGAGCTCAGTCTCTTACAGTGCAATCCAAATCAGAAAACATTGGGCCACATTGGCAAACCCCCTGGTGGGAGAAGGTTTACTTTGGGGGGATCAATAGGGGGGCTCACGCCAGATTCCCCAGGAGACAGGCTTTATTCAGAAGTGAATTACCGGCAGATTCCAAAAGAGTCTGTGAGAGCATTTCCACCAGCACACACACAATATATACCCAAAATATGCACCACATTAGCTGCTTATTCTTTAGCCACCCCCCTTTGCCCCCTCCTGCCACCTCAGCAGCCTACCATCTCTTCATCCAGGGGGGCCAACTGGAATAAAATATAAAAGAGAGAAAGAAAGAAAGAAAGAAAGAAAAAGAAAGAAAGAAAGAAAGAAAGAAAGAAAGAAAGAAAGCCCACTCTGCACAATTAATTGCATGATGCAGCACACCCACACCACTTGAATGGCAATGACCATCAACTTGGGGGGGGGGTTACCCCAGCAAATATTTTATTGGGGGGCGCGCGCGAAGGGACCGCAGCCCCTAGGAGCTGGCTCCTTTGTCTTCATCCAGTCACAATCCTTGGAACCACTGATTCAACCCAATCCTTATTTCTTTTTTTACTGTACATGCAGAGCCCTCCTTGCACCTTATCTGGAGTTGTTTCTCACTGGAGCATCCAGCCATTGGATTCCTCCTAAACTGATTCTTACCGGTTTTGTTGCCGTCTTGTGTAGTCACTTTGGCCTCCCTAGTACTGGGCTTTGCAGAATTCCTACCTCTTCGTCCACAGCTCAGCCATGGCTCTCCTGGCAGAATTGAAGTTGATGTAACATGGAGACTTACACCTATTCCAAACCCTGCTCTGCTCAGTTACGTGGACCAGGGCCCAATCCTCAGAACTTGGGCCCCCACTCACCTGCCAGCTCAGCTGGCAGCAGCTCCTCCAAGAGGTTCCTGGGAGGAGTTTGGAACAGGGGTAACTTCTGAACATCACTTTTGGGAAACCATGATGTCTCTGCTCTGCACTCACAGTTGGAGGCAGCAATGCCAGTTGCTGAAACCCCAGGAGCGGAAGGGGCAGTTGCGCTTGGATCCTGCTTGCAGGTTTCCCACTGGGGCATCTTCTTGGGCACTGTGAGAACAGAATGCTATA
This sequence comes from Lacerta viridis, assembly GCA_900245905.1. Classification (NCBI taxonomy): domain Eukaryota; kingdom Metazoa; phylum Chordata; class Lepidosauria; order Squamata; family Lacertidae; genus Lacerta; species Lacerta viridis. The sequence continues at coordinate 222,910 of OFHU01000295.1, forward strand.
GATGGGCGCCCTTTGGCCTGATTCAGCAAACTGTGCTTACGTTCTTTTGCAATTTAGGTGAGCATACTTTACTCTGAAGAATTGATGCTTTTGAATTCTGGTGCTGGAGGAGACTCTTGAGAGTCCCATGGACTGCAAGAAGATCAAACCTATCCATTCTGAAGGAAATCAGCCCTGAGTGCTCACTGGAAGGACAGATCCTGAAGCTGAGGCTCCAATACTTTGGCCACCTCATGAGAAGAGAAGACTCCCTGGAAAAGACCCTGATGTTGGGAAAGATGGAGGGCACAAGGAGAAGGGGATGACAGAGGACGAGATGGTTGGACAGTGTTCTCGAAGCAACTGGCATGAGTTTGGCCAAACTGCGGGAGGCAGTGGAGGATAGGGGTGCCTGGCGTGCTCTGGTCCATGGGGTCACAAAGAGTCAGACACGACTGAATGACTAAACAACAACAACATGTTACACCAACTTGCTATAGTTAGGATTGCTCTGCTAACTGCTGCACCACCCAGTTCATAAAAGGAGCTGGTGACAGGAAGTGCTAAAAAGCTCAGATTCCGGACGCTTTTGGTGTGGGATGTGAAACACAAGAGCAGTCAAGTACAACATCCCTAGAGTGGACATAGAGGGGGATATCTGGTCCAGCCAGTCAGAACTTCCTGTTTCTCCTTGGCTGGGACAGACTTCCTCTACATGTGACTGGAGGTGGGTATGGCCTCACCTGTGTTCAGGTAACAAAGCAAAAGGGCCAGATGCCATCTTCCTCTTTTGACTTCGCTCTTCAAGCAAGCAACATCTGCTTAGCTAAAGATGCTCTCTTGGCCTCCAGCCTCCAGCCAAGAGAGGACAAAAGGAGCTATCTCCCATATGGAATAGACTCCAGCAAGTATGTTATTTTTTTCTAAGCTAAAGTCTGCCTTCTGGGATCCTATTGTGAACAGGATGTCTGTAAGTAAACTTTTTATATCTTTATAGAACACTGTGTCGTGTCTTATCTTTTAGGAGGGATTAAGGGGGAAATACCAGGACAGTATTATTATAGAGGTTTTAGCGAACCTGAGCAACGCATCCACTGTGTGTGTTGAAAAGGGGAATGTAAACTCTGCTGTTATTGTTGAACTTGTTTACACAATTTGGAATAGGATATAATAAACAATATATCCTCTCCTGCATCCCTGAACATTCCCACATTCGGAACAGAGAGGAGTTTTTGAGAACATTTCTAAGAGAAAGGGCTGTAACTGCTTTTTACAGCTCTCGGGGTGGGGAGGGTGGAGAAAAAACCAAGCAATGAATAAAATTTCATCACAGGCGAAGCACCCAAGCGTCTCGTTTTGGAAACAGAGCTTCTGTAATCTGTTACGAAATTATTTTTGCTTTTTTTGGTTTTGTTTTACTCTTTCCGGCAGGTTTCAATGATGCAGGCCCAGCAGTTACAGAAGCAAGAAGAAATTGCTCAGTGAGATGGTGCTCAGCTCCCCCTTCCATGGCAAGGGCCTCTCCCACCACGACCGGCTGCTCAGCACCCACACCTATGGCCACGGGTGCTGGAGGTGTGGTGCCCCTTTTCCAGAAGGCAGTTCATGCCCTGGCAATGCCCACCTTGAGAAGGAGGGCGAAGAGGCTTCCCCTCACCGACACCACCTCCCAGTCCAGATTCAGGGGAGAGTCTGCTGGAACCATCAGGGGCGAAGCTATTCCCCCGGCCCTGCCCCACACCTCTGCCTGGGACCCTGCCAAGGAAGAGCCAATGTTTAAGTGCTTAAGTTTTCTTTTTTGGGGGGGACAATCTGTTGCCCTTTTGGCAGGGAAATGAATGTATTTTATTATTTTTGAAATGCTAAGATTTAGTGTGATTTTTATTGTATTTTATTTGCAACGGTATGTTTGGATTTTCATTATTTGTGAGCCGCCCTGGGATGCTTTTCTGGTCAGAAGGCAGCATGGAAGTAAAACAACACAACACAAAACACAACATAAAACAACACAACACAGCACCGCAGCCAAGGCAGCCTCCCAGTTTCCACCGAGCAATCTGCGGCAGTCAAAAGTCTCCGGCTGCTTCCACAAATACAGGCAAGGGAGAGGATGCTTCTATTTTCCTTGCAAATATTTGTGCTCATGAATCAAAATGAGGTTCCCAAAAGCTCCCTCACCTGTGATTCACTTTCTATGAATGCTTCTGCCAGGAAGACATGATTGCAGACAAGTCTTGCAAAAGCCAAGCCGGGAGGAGGGAGCATGAGCTGCAATTGCAGGAGGTGCGCTGTTAACTCCAGCAAACAGCAGGTCCAAATGGAGGTAAATGGAAGAAATTGCCTTGCTGGGCCAGATATGAGCCAGCGGCCTCCCTGGCGGCAACATCTTGGACTTGTGAATCCACTAAGTTAATTCTCGTGGTGCATTGTGTGCAGAAGGAGGGCTTCACTTCTGTCTCCCCCCCGTCCCCAGGCTGCATTCTCTTGGGTGGAAGTGGTTGGGGGCCAAGTACCAATTCTGCTGGTGCCAACGCCCCTGGAGACATGCTAGATGTTTGTAAAAGGAAGCCTGGCACAGAGAAAGTGGATAGAGAAAGGTTTTCTCCCTCTCTCGTTACACTGGAACTCGTGGACACCCAGTGAAGATGAACCCTGGAAGATTCAGGGCAGATACAAGGAAGGACTCCTTCACACAAGGCATAATCAAATCTATGGAACTCACTTCCACAGGAGGCAATGATGGCTACCCAACTAGATGGCTTTAAAAGAGGATTCGACCAATTTGCAGAGTAATAATAATAATAATAATAATAATAATAATAATAATAATTAATATTATTTATACCCCGCCCATCTGGCTGGATTTCCCCAGCCACTCTGGGCGGCTTCCAACAAAAATCAAATACATTAAATATCACACATTAAAAACTTCCCTAAACAGGGCTGCCTTCAGGTATTTTCTGAATGTCAGGTAGTTGTTTATTCCCTTGACCTCTGATGGGAGGGCGTTCCACAGGGCGGGCGCCACTACCGAGAAGGCCCTCTGCCTGGTTCCCTGTAGTTTTGCTTCTCGCAGTGAGGGAACCGACAGAAGGCCCTCGGCGCTGGATCTCAGTGTCCGGGCTGAATGATGGGGGTGGAGACGCTCCTTCAGGTATACAGGACCGAGGCCGTTTAGGGCTTTAAAGGTCAGCACCAACACTTTGAATTGTGCTCGGAAACGTACTGGGAGCCAATGTAGATCTCTCAGGACCGGTGTTATGTGGTCCCGGCGGCCACTCCCAGTCACCAGTCTAGCTGCCGCATTCTGGATTAATTGCAGTTTCCGGGTCACCTTCAAAGGTAGCCCCACGTAGAGCGCATTGCAGTAGTCCAAGTGGGAGATAACCAGAGCATGCACCACTCTGGCGAGACAGTCCGCGGGCAGGTAGGGTCTCAGCCTGCGTACCAGATGGAGCTGGTAGACAGCCGCCCTGGACACAGAATTAACCTGCGCCTCCATGGACAGCTGTGAGTCCAAAATGACTCCCAGGCTGCGCACCTGGTCCTTCAGGGGCACAGTTACCCCATTCAGGACCAGGGAATCCTCCACACCTGCCCTCCTCCTGTCCCCCCAAAACAGTACTTCTGTCTTGTCAGGATTCAACCTCAATCTGTTAGCCGCCATCCATCCTCCAACCGCCTCCAGGCACTCACACAGGACCTTCACGCCTTCACTGGTTCTGATTTGAAAGAGCGGTAGAGCTGGGTATCATCCGCATACTGATGGACACCCAGCGCAAACCCCCCTGGAGGAAGGAAAGGGTTATGGGTGGCTGCTAGCCACAAAAAGCTATGCTCTGCCCCCAAACAGTCAGAGACAGCAACGCATCCGGACACCAGTTGCTGGAAACCACAGTGGGGAGAGTGCTGCTTTTGGGCTCAAGTCCTGGGCTTGATTGTAGGTTTCCACCATGGGCACCTCTTTGGCCACTGTGAGAACAGGATGCTGGACTAGGTGGGCCATTGGCCTGATCCAGCAAGCTCACCAACAGGGGAGGCACCTGAGGGATTTCTCGAGCTGAAGGGTTCTGTTTGGGGCTGTCTGGTGGCTGCTGGGAGTGGTCTCTTCTCTGATAACCTGCTTGAGACTCCTTCAAGGTCAGGGGCATAGGATGGGTGGGGTATAAATTATTATTATTATTATTATTATTATTAGGGGTAGTTGAGGGCCATCCACCCTGGGTGTGTCTGTGTGTGTGACAAAATCCCCCCTGGGCAAATCACCGCGTCGCCCCTCTGGGCACCAATCACAGCGCCAATTGCCCCCCTGGGTGCTGATCACTGCTCCGATCACCCCCCTGGACACCAATCACCACACCCCAAATGGGTGCTGATTGCCATGCCAAGCGCCCCTAATGGGTGCCAAGCGCCCCATCCCATGCCTCCCTAAGGGGACTGTGTGCCCTGTCCCGTCCCTATGAGTGGTTCACCCCACCCCCTGGATGCACCATCCCAGATGCCCGAGAGGCTTCCTTTGCCACCGTCCAAGGTTAGGGTTGGTACCAGTGACCTCCTCCCTGGATGACTCTGAGACTTCCCCAGGACTGGATGAAGCCTGTTAAGTCGTGGGTGAACACAGCAGACGACACAGTGATTTCAAAACAGCTCTTGTTTATTTGCAGGCTGGAACAGGACTGAGCTGAAGGGCTCAGCAACCTGCTTATATAGAACTCAGCTACAACGCAACAGTAACAACATTCTGCAGCTAACCAATCCCTGAGTGTCAGTTTCTAATCCTTCATTTGCATAAGCTGACCTGAGTGAAAACCGCTACAGAATGAACTATATACACACACCCCTGGTGGCCAAGGGTGAGAACTTCAATACATAACACCCCTCCCCACCGAGATAAGGCATTAGGTTACAAGCATAGTGGTTCCATTATATACAGCAAATACTCTTGTTGATTCATTAATGCATATAGCCTAACAGTTCAAATTACGATGCAGCATTACGTGTGCAAATTGTGGGTAACATAGTCCTTTAGATACGCTGGGCGTTTGGGAATCCTACCTGACCGCCGTGGGCCAGTATCAGAGTCCGGTTGGCTGCTCGAGTCCCGTTGCGACTGCTGTGCTACCAATGGTGTCGTTGGGCCTGAGTTTCCCGGCTCCGCTGCTGCTGGAGGGCCTGTTGCGAGTGGACTCGGTGGACACTCAGGCAAGGCAGTGGTCGGAGTCTCAAGGGAGTCAGGCAAAACTCTTGCAGTGGCTCGGCTCGGCTCCGTGTCAGCAGTTTGTGAAGGGGGTGTAGGAGTAGCCTCGCCTTCCATTGGTGTCGGTTCTAGAGCTGAGGCTGCCGTTGAGGGTACTGCGGTATCGTCCAAATTCCCAACCCGGCGCCTCAGTTGGTCTATGTGTCGGCGCCACAAACGCCCGTCCTCAAGTGCCACCTGATATGAGCGGGGCCCAGTGACTCCCACTATCGTGGCCGGCACCCAAGGAATGTCACCCACATAATTCCTGGCAAAAACCTTATTCCCGGGAATGAAAGACCTTGGTGCGTCAGCACAGCCCGGGGGCTCGGCTACCCCAAAGTCTGGATGCAACCGATCGAGCGGAGATCTGAGGCGACGGCCCATAAGCAGTTCAGCTGGACTCCGCCCTGTGGCTGCATGCGGGGTGATGTGCTGTACGAGCAAGTATTCCGTGACTCGCTCATGCCAGTCCTTCTGACCTAGGCGTGCCAGTGCCTCTTTCGCTGAGCGCACCATTCTTTCCGCCTGTCCGTTGCTGGCCGGGTGGAATGGTGCTGTTAGAGCGTGGCGGATGCCTAGCCCCAAGAGGTACCTTTCAAAAGCGCCTGATGTGAACTGTGGCCCGTTGTCGGAGACGAGGACATCAGGACATCCATGTGTTGCAAATAGGCCCCGCAGCACCCGGACTATGGCTTCGGTAGTGGTGGAGGGCATCAGAGCCACCTCCAGCCATTTGGAATAAGCGTCCACCACTACCATAAAGGTCCGGCCATGAAAGGGGCCAGCAAGGTCAATGTGCACTCTCGACCAGGGTGCCTTTGGCGTCTCCCAGGTGTTGCCCTTAGCTGCCGGTTGTGCAGGTCTCGATTCTTGACACGCTTGACAGGAGGCAACCCAGGAGGTGATGGCCTCGTCCATGTTAGGCCACCAGACGTAACACCGAGCCAACGCCTTCATTTTAACGATCCCTGGGTGGCCGATGTGCAGAGCCTCAAGGACGCGTTGGCGGAGTCTTTGGGGAACCACGACTCGGTCTCCCCACAGTAGGCAGCCGCGATGAGCCGAGAGCTCATGCTGTCTGGTCGCAAATGGCTGGAACTCAGATGTGAATGGCCCTTCTGGCCACCCCCTCCACACCCAGTTGAGCACACGTCTGATGGTGCGGTCCTGGGAAGATGCGGAGGCCACATCGGCAGCCGACACTGGTGCAGCTGGGAGGTCCTCAAGCAGGAGTACCGATGAAGCAGGAGCTGGGTCTTCCACAAACGCCGGAAGAGGGCAACGACTGAGAGCGTCAGCATGGCCCAGCGACTTTCCCGGGCGATGGATGAGCCGATAGCTGTAGGCTGCCAGAAAAACAGTCCATCGCAGCATGCGTGGCGAGAGGATCGGTGGAGTTGGTCTGTCCCCGCAAGGAGGCCCAGGAGCGGCTTGTGGTCAGTGATGAGGTCAAAGGTTCTCCCGTAGAGATATTCGTGGAACCTCTTCACTCCAGCCACAAGCGCCAGTGCCTCCTTGTCGAGCTGGCTGTAATTCCGTTCCGCCGGAGACAGCGTCCGAGAGAAGTAAGCAAGCGGTGCTTCCCTCCCATCCGGGAACCGGTGACTGAGGACGGCACCGATGCCAAAGGGCGAGGCGTCACAGGCGAGGACCAGTGGCCTGGCTTCACTGTACTGCACCAGCACACTGTCTGAGGAGAGGAGGGACTTGACTGCGTTGAAGGCCGCTGTCTCCCGATGACCCCAGGACCATGGCGCCTTCGTGCTGAGCAGGCGGTGGAGAGGCTCAGCTAGCGTTGCCTTGTGGGGCAGGAACATATTGTAGAAGTTCAGCAGCCCCAGGAACGCCTGCAACTCAGTCTTGTTCTTTGGAATCGGGGCCTCCTGGATGGCCCGAATTTTGGATGTCGTTGGGTGAAGGCCAGAGGCGTTGATGAGGTAGCCCAGGAACTCCACCTGCGGAACGGCAATCTGACACTTTTCTTTCTTCACCTTGAGTCCGGCCTCCTGGAACCTGGTCAGCACAGCGCGGAGGCGCTCGAACAGCTGCTGGTGTGAGTCTGCGGATACCAGTACATCATCGAAATATGGGACCACACCTGGCAGCCCCTGCAGGAGGCGCTCCATGAGGCTTTGAAAGATGCCAGGAGCCACGCTCACCCCGAACTGTAGTCGGCGGCATCGGAACGCTCCTCGGTGGGTGACGATCGTCTGAGCTTCAGCGGTGGCGTCGTCAACAGGCAGTTGTTGATAGGCTTGGGCAAGGTCCAGCTTAGCAAAGACCTTGCCTTCGCCCAGAGAATGCAGCAGGTGTTGGACGACGGGAACTGGATAAGCGTGTTGCTGAAGCGCCTTGTTGATCGTGCACTTGTAGTCTGCGCATATCCTCACCGACCCATCCGGCTTGACAGGTGTGACGATAGGCGTTTCCCACTTAGCATGGTCGACCGGCTCCAAAACCCCTTGCGCGATTAATTTGTCCAGTTGTTCGTCTACCTTAGCCTTGAGGGCGAACGGAACCCGGCGTGGCTTTAGTTTGATTGGAGCGACTTGTGGATCAAGGCTAAAGGAGATGGGTGTGCCTGTATATTGGCCCAATGTGCCATCGAAAACCTCGGCAAATTCTTTAGTTAAGTTTTCGACTTCCGCGTTGGAGACGCAGTTGATGCCGGTGACTTCCAGGCCGAGGGCGCCAAACCATTCTAGCCCTAGGAGGCTGGGCCGCGGGTCTTCAACTACCACGAGTCGGAGTGGCCCCGAAAAATTTTTGAACTTGACCTGGAACTGGCCGACGCCTGTCACGGGAATGTCGTTCCCCTGGTAGTCCCTCAGGTGTACACGATGTCGGTCAAGCTGCCTCTTAGAAAGCTTGGGCACAAGTCTTTTGATAGTGCTCCAGGACACAACGGACAGGGCAGACCCGGTGTCGATTTCCATGTCACACGGAGCTCCTTCGATGAACACCGTGATATGTAGTTTGCGTCGCGTAGGCGAGTCGGTTTGTCCAATCGTGGTTCCGGATGAGCAGCAACAGTTGGTGAGAGCGAAACAGTTACTGTTTGCGGACCGGGTTGACGACTTGGACTTGCGAGATGGTGAAGAGGCTGTGTTTGATGGCGTAGATCGGCAGACCTTGGCGATGTGACCCTTTCTGGAGCACTGCCGGCAGATGGCGTCTCTGAATCGGCATTTGACGCGGGGGTGGTTGCCTCCACAGCCAGCGCATTCTGGTTGGTCCTTGGACTTCTGTTTGAACTTCCCGCGTTCCCGCTTCGTCTGGTGCACGTCATCGTCTTCACTGGTTGACGCCTCGTCACTGCTAGCCGCTTCGTAATGTACAGCAATTGGCTTCTTAGTTGGACGGGGGCTGACTTCCTGGTTTTGCTCCTCTCTCTCAGCGTTTTCTGTTGCAATGGCCTCCTGGAGCGCTGTCGCGAGATCCATGTCTTGTTTTGCTGCAATCCGCACACAAATCGATCCAGCAGTGCTTCTTCCCAGTTGGCGAACTTGCAGTGTCTCGCCAGCTTCCTTAATTCGGTGAGGAAATCTGCCACCGTTTCCCCAGGCCGTTGCTGTCTCTTATGGAACTCGATGCGCCACGTCATCTTAGACGCAGTAGGATTAAGGTGCTTCGATAGGTGTTCCGTTATGCTCGCGAACGACGCCTCCTGCAGCGTTGTGGGGGCCAGAATTGCCCGAGCCAACTCGAAAGTCTCTGCCCCGCAGCAACTCAGGAACAGCGCCTTCTTTTTATCCTCATCGATGACCCCTTTTACAGCCACGCTGAATTCGAAACGCTCAAGGTAAGCATCCCACGCCTCCGTTGCTCCGGGATGAAATGGTTCCATGAACCGTGACGCTGCCATCTTTAGTGGACTGGTCTGTCCTGCCAGTCACAGGGAGTCCTGTCGCCAGAATCAGGTCGCTAGGGTCGAGAACCCTCAGCCAGCCTAATTCAATCCCATCCTCGTCGCCAGTGTTAAGTCGTGGGTGAACACAGCAGACGACACAGTGATTTCAAAACAGCTCTTGTTTATTTGCAGGCTGGAACAGGACTGAGCTGAAGGGCTCAGCAACCTGCTTATATAGAACTCAGCTACAACGCAACAGTAACAACATTCTGCAGCTAACCAATCCCTGAGTGTCAGTTTCTAATCCTTCATTTGCATAAGCTGACCTGAGTGAAAACCGCTACAGAATGAACTATATACACACACCCCTGGTGGCCAAGGGTGAGAACTTCAATACATAACAAAGCCTGTCCTAACCCATTGGAAACCTCTCCAGGAAAAGGCAGCCTCCTGGCATTTGCTCAGAGTAATGAAGAGACCCCCTTCCTTGCTCTGACTGAGGCTTGCATTTGGGGGGCTGGAAGTGGCAGGATCTATTTGCAGACATAATACCCTGGCTCTTTTTTACTCTTAGGCTTGTCAGTCCACCAGGAACCAGAGGGTCTTTCTCCCCCAGGGATGGAAACTCCCCCTGTCTCTCTGACTCGCCATGGAGCAGTATCCTGCAATAGACGTGTTTTAATGTACCCCCCTTTTAATTTCTAGAACCAACATAAGGCCTATTTATTTTTAAAGATTTGAGCTGAGTTTTTTAACGATACAGCTGGCTTTTTACGGCCGCTGTGTGCTGTTAAGGTTTCAACTTGTGAGTGTTTGCATTGGCTTTAAGTTGCTGGGTGGTTTAAAAATTTCTTTGCTGCTTTAAGCATCTGGATTATGTTAACAACAACAACAACAACAACAACAACAACAACAACAACAACTGGATCAGGTCAGTGGCCCATTTAGTCCAGCATCCTGTTCTCACAGTGTCCAACCAGATGCCTGTGGGGAACCAGCAAGCAGGATTCAAACACAAGACCCTTCTCCCCTCCTGCTGTTTCCAGCAACGGATATTCAGAAGCATGGATGCTTCCAACTGTGGAGGCAGAGCAGAGCATCCTCCTGGCTAGGAGCCACCAACAGCCTTCTCCTCCTCCTCCACGAACTTGTCTCATCCTCTTTTAAAGCCACCCCGGATGGAGGCCTTCACTGCCTCCTGGGGGAGCGAGTAAAACTATGCGATGTGTGAAGAAATTTGCTCTGAATCTTCCAATGTGGATGTCCACAATTCCTAGCATTAAGAAGTCCTCCTCCTGGCTGCCTTTCAGGAGAGTCTGTACCCCTGGTTTGCCTTGCCATTTCCTTCCCAGTCCCCACCAGCACTTGCCACCATCAGCAGCACCTTCCACAGTGGCCCTGGCTGAGGAGCTTCTCTTAAACACAGACAGATCCAGAGACAGAAAGCGAGAAGAATGGTCTCAGCCCGCTTGCCAGTTTATGGCCCTCTCGCCGTCATAAACTGAGGAAAATCAGGGAGAATAAATCTTCCAGGAAACAAAACTTAGGGGAAATAAAACGAAGTCAGTAGGGAAACGCAGATAAACAGAATTGAAAACGCCCGTTGGGACAGCTTGGTGCTCTCATAAACCTGAGATATACCGGTTGCTGAGCTATCTTCCTGCCCCAGAGCCAATATCCATTGTTGCAGAGGGAGCCCCATGGCAGCCGAGGGCAGGGCGGATTTAACCCATGCAGGGCTGGTGGCCACTTCCCCCCGTGCCTCCTCCAGAGCATCTGCAGTCCTCCGGGGGGGGGGGGAAGAACCCAACTGATACAATTGCCCTTCTTTGCCTTTGGATTTCAACAGGGCTTCTTGTCATGTTGAAGCCGGGACTGTGCAGAGGAAGGCAACCAAGATGGTCAAGGGTCTGGATGCATATTGCCTTTGAGCCTTGAGGCAGAGAATAGCCATTGCGGCCAGCAGACATCAATAGCCCTCTCCTCCGTGAAGTTGTCTAATCTTCTTCTAAAGGCACCCAAGTTGGTGTCCATCCTTACTTCATGTGGGATGCTTTCTTTTCTCTGTCCTGAATCCTTGAACGTTCAGCGGATGCCCATGAGAGCTAGTGCTACGAGAGAGGAAGCAAAACGTCTCCTTCTTTCTCCAAGGAGATGCTCTGCCACTGAGCTTTGGCTTCTTCTTGATAACTTGTGTCAATTTACAAACCTCTCCAGGTTATCACATTGAAAGAAACATTGAAGAGAGAGAGAGAATGGCATGATAGAGGTTTATAAAATTATGCATGAGATAGCTGTGTGTGTTTGTGTGTTTAAGAGGAAATATTGTCTAATGCTAACTGATTTGTGGATTTTATTTCATAAAAACTATATACTGCTTGACTGTAGTGTGTGTGTGGGAAACCCTCAAAGCGGTTTAGAGAAAATATAAAACAATAAAATTATCACTGGGAAGTCTGCAGCCATAATTTAAAACATACAGAAAGTTAAAACCACAATAGAACATAGACTAAAAGGAAGCCGATACAAACTTTCTAAATGGATGTTGGAGGTGTAACGCTGAAAATCCCTCACTGAGGCATACGATGTGGGCATATCCAGTGATACATTTCCTCTGATCTACTGGCTCTCAGCAGGGAAGGACTTTGGTCTTTCAGATTTCAGGGCAAAATTCAGTGTCCCCCCACCTCTCGCCTTCCGTTCTGCTGGGTTCAGTACGTCATGCCCTGCGGTGCCCACTAGGCTTGGCACCCAGTGTGGTGGAACTGCCCTAAATCTGCCTCTGCTCTCAGCCTTAGCCAATTGCTTCCTGGAAGGAGGTTTCCTCAACCCACCAGGAGGAAACTGGGATGGCCGAGGTTTAGCTGAGATTCTTACATTGTGGGGGGCTGGGCGAGATGCCCCTCAGGGTCCCTCCCAACTCTGCCGTTCTATGAAACAGCAATGCTTCCTTCCAGATGTGGTTGTGACTGTGTCTTGCAAGGCTGCAAATCCTCTAGCTGTGGCTTAGATCCCTCTGCTGCAGGGACAGGAATTGGCTTCTTTCCTCCCCTTCAGTTGCAATTGTGCTCTGGTAGAACAGCACAGCTAAGAAGCAGGGGAAATGAAGCCAGCAGTTTTTTTTTTCTGTGGGTGTGATTGTGAAACTGACCAGATTGTGTTTCCTGATTAGATCCTGCTGTGCTGACTGCAAAGCTGGCATTCCACCAGGGCAATCCAGGGGATTAACTCCCCATTCTGTAACCATGTTTACTCAGAAGTAATTTTAGCTGCAGTCCTCTTGCCCTGTGCTGCCTTATTAAAACATGTTTGCAGCTGGGCTACTTTAAAATTATAAAGGCACGGTATCAAGAAGTATCAGCTTCATAATGTTGTAAGAAGTTAAGAACGACACCTGCTGAATCAGGCCAATGTCAGGCATCCTGTTCTCACAGTGGCCAAGCAGGTGCCTCTTTGGGGAAACCCATAAGCAGGATTAAGGCACAAAAGACCTCTCCACTCCTGTGGTTTCCAGCAACTGCAGACCCTCCAAGTGTCCCTATTTTCCAGGGACAGTCCTGGCTCTACAGAAGCCGTCCTGGTATCTGATTTGATCCTGGAATGTCTCTCTTTTGCTTAGGATATCTTTATTTTCATCTGAGAAATGTTGGAGGATATGGAATAGGGTGTCCCTATTTCCACTGGAGAAATGTTGGCGGGTATGGAGTATTGCGACTACCAAGCCAAGGAGATAGGAAACTCTACAACCTTTAGAAGACACCTGAAGGCAGCCCTGTACAGTATAGGGAAGTTTTAAAATGTTTCATTGTGTTTTTATATATGTTGGAAGCTGCCCAGAGTGGGTGGGGTATAAATAATAACTATTATTATTATTATTATTATTATTATTATTATTATTATTATTAAACAGGGCACCCCTATTTTAATCAGAGAAGTGTTGGAGGGTATGCAACTGGTATTCAGCAGCATTGCTGCCTCTGAGTCAGAGCAGAGTCACTGTGGCTGGTAACCGTCTCCTCCTGCTTCGATTCTCCCCCAAGCCAGCTTTGCTCCGTCCTGCAGCTCCCTTCCATCAGGGTCAATATAAAAGAGCATTTTCTCCCCCTCTCTCTCACTCACACACCCCAAAGTAAGAGGGAAGACTAGCGAGGCCCTCTGATTCTTGCAGTTAACAGCCCAGGAGACTCCTGCAAAACCTGACTCCTCAAGCTCAGACAAAGCACAGCAATGGAGGAGAGAGAGAGAGAGAGGAGGAAGGCAATTTTCCTAACTAACCTGGCACTATCCGCTATTACCCCGGGGAGGATCAGAGAGGGAAGGCATGGAGAAGGCACAGTAATTGCGTCTCCTGCAGCAAGCAAAGGGGTCTCTCCCTGGCCTCTGGTGGACCATTGGAGTCAGAGAGCTCTTTGCCAGAGAGGAATTAAGCCAAGGGTTTTCTCTGAGTTTCAGCGAGGCTTCTCTGCCTTGAGGCTCATTAGCAGCGCTTGTTAAGGCCTGGGGTTGTGGGAGGGCACCTGCTGGCACATTTGCTTTCAGGTAGAAGCCTCCCCCCCTCTCTCTCCCTCCCCAGCAGCTTCCTCATGCTTCGGTTAGGCTGACATGCCTAATTTGTAAAATGAGAGGTTCTGGGAACTCGACACATCCACCAGCCTTGACCCCAGTCACCAGTTAGCACACTGGCTGTAGATGTGGCTCTCTGCACATGCTCAGAGCATACCCTCCAACCGCCCCCTTTTATGAGGGACACTCCTACATTCCCAGAAGCATTCCCAGCTTCCGTCTGGATCCAGGAATGTCCTGCTGTCACCTCCCAGCACCGCTGCCGCTGAGCTCAGGGCCAAGGATGAGCTGGCTGTCCAAGCCTCTCCCTGGCAGCTTGCTCCATGGTTCAAGTGGTCTGAAAGATTTGCCTTTAAACTATGGAACTCCCTGCCACAGGAGGCAGCCATGGCCACCAAACTAGTTGGCTTTAAAAGAGCATTGGACAAATTCATGGAGGAGGAGAGGGCTATGGATGGCTCCTAGTCAGGGTGGCTCTGTTTTGTCTCCACAGCTGGAAACAAAAGTGCTTCTTAATGCCAGTTGCTGGAAACTATAGGAGGGGAGAGCTCTGGTCTTGAACTCAGAACCTGTTTGTGAGCTTCCCATTGGGGCAACCACTGTGGGAACAGGATGCTGGACTAGATGGGCCATTGGCCCAGTGGCGGAGCAAGCCTAGATTGCACCCGGTGAAGAATTTTTTTGGGCACTCCATACAGAATGCTGCACATGTGCACTCCGTACGGGGTGCTGATCGCGCGTGGCAATGCCTGCCCCTTGCCTCCGCCTGGGAAGAAGCAAAGTGTGTGCCGGCCAAGCAGGTGAATGAGCAAGCCAGCCGCTGGTGACTTGAGCAAGGCTTTTTGCCGGGTGGCGGGGCTCGGCTTGGGAGTTGCAGGGGGGCCCCCGAGTGGCACCCGGGGCGGCCCACCCCCAACACACCCCCTTGCTCTGCCCCTGCATTGGCCTGATTCAGCAAGCTCTTCTTGTAGACGCTCCAAGTCTTACATCCTTTCACTCCCACCTTGTACCACCAATAAGTAATTGTTCGCCCTCTTCTCTTCCAGAAACTTAGCGCAGAGAATGCATAGTAAGACCTGTTTAGACAAAAAGCCACTGGATGTGTTTTTTCATGACTGGCCTCGGTACATTTTGAGTCCATTTCTAAAAATAAAATATAATCCTTAAATAGCCTGATTCTCATCACTGCTTAGTAATATTAATGCAGAGCCACAAATTTCAACAGACATTCATGATTACAAGCAAATGGTTCAATAGGCTGTATGTTCCCTCTAGAGATTATGAATAGGACATATTTCTATGCTCCAGGGCATAATACATTACAGATGGGTGGTGGACTTGCTCAGAGAGTGGGAGAGAATAATTCCTCATGTGAGCTTTCTCTCCTCCTCTCCCAATTAAAAATACAGGTTCACCACTGCAGCAATTAAACCTGGTTGACAGGTGCCAAAACCCCTTGTCCCATTTTGTGGGATGCACCTATTACTAGAGCAGTCAAGTACAACATTTTCCTGTTGCCTAGAATGGATGGACACACAGGGGAATGTGGCTCCAGACAAAGAGGACTTCCTGTCACACCTGGTCTGGAGCTTCCTCCCCCTGTCTGTGACCAGGTAGATGTGGGCGACCCAAGCTGACCAGATAAAAGGGCTGACCCAGGGGCGTAGCGAGGGGGGGCAGGCCGCCCTGGGCAGCGCCTTGCTGGAGGTGACACTTCAGGCGGTGCCCCCCCGGGCTTTCTTTAGGCTATTTTTGGCACTGCCGGGGTGGAGCCGCAGGGGCAGCCAGCGAGGAGGGGTGTCACCCCTTGCCTCTATGCCGAGCTCCGCTGCTGGCTGGCTTGCGGAGCCGGGGCATGGAGAGGGGCGGGCCAGCAAGGAGGGGTGACACCCCTCTCTGGCCTGCCCCTCTCCCTGCCCTGACTTGTGCTCTGCCGAGGGAGCCCGGGCAGCAGCTTTGGGTGTCTCTGCGGGCTGCAGAGATTCCCGAAGCTGCCGCCCGGCACCCCTGGGGGCAGGATGTAACGGCGTGTGCATGCATCATGACGTCATGACGCACGCACACGCAGCGATGCCCTGCCCCCAGGGCTGCCTCTTGGCTTCCTGCCCCGGGCAGCCAAGGGGCTAGAAACGCCCCTGGGCCGACCACGCAGCCATCTCTCTCTTGGACTCTCGCTCTCCTGGCTCTTAGCCAGCGCATGGCTCAACCTTCACACAGGATGGAGCCCACAAGCAGATGCAGCTCAGACTTCTTTTCACTGTAACCACAAGGTAAAGCCCGCCTTCAAATTACTGCTGTGAACCGAATGTTTATTCTTACTTTTAAAGAAGACACTGTTGTGTTATTATTATTTTAAGGGGGAAATAAAGGGGAAACCTATGGTCCGTCTTGTTAAAGCTATGGTTTTCTCAGTAGTGATGTATGGAAGTGAGAGCTGGACCATAAAGAAGGCTGATCGCCAAAGAATTGATGCTTTTGAATTATGGTGCTGGAGGAGACTCTTGAGAGTCCCATGGACTGCAAGAAGATCAAACCTATCCATTCTGAAGGAAATCAGCCCTGAGTGCTCACTGGAAGGACAGATCCTGAAGCTGAGGCTCCAAGTACTTTGGCCACCTCATGAGAAGAGAAGACTCCCTGGAAAAGACCCTGATGTTGGGAAAGATGGAGGGCACAAGGAGAAGGGGACAACAGAGGATGAGATGGTTGGACAGTGTTCTCGAAGAGACTAGCATGAGTCTGACCAAACTGCGGGAGGTCCATGGGTCACGAAGAGTCTGATACAACTAAACGACTAAAGAACAACAAAGGGGAAACTTACCAGGAACAATCCAGACTGGACAAGCCAGACAGGATTGCTTAATTAAAGGATTCTAACGAATCATCAACTTGTTTCCCATAAGTTACAGAGGGAATGCGCTCTGCTGTTTACTCTCTAGCGGGAGTGAAGAATAATCATATCTAAACAATATGTCTTCTCCTCCCTTCCTTAACATTCCCACACATTTCAGGGGACAACAGTGCACAGAGGCAAATAGCTTTTGCCCACATTCCACTAGATGGGGGAGGCTCTAACATGCCCTGTGAGCTCGCAGTAGTAGGGCAAGCAGCTTGAGCTTCATTGAAGGGAATGGAGAAACTCGAAGACCACGAGAAGAAGATCTGCTGGGTCAGGCCAATGGAGGCCAATCTATTCCAGAATCCTGTTCTCACAGGGGCCAACCAGATGCCTCAATAGGAAACTCTCAAGCAAAGTTTGACCTTGTGCAAAGAAGTCCTTCCTTTTATGTGTACACCCTAAATCTTCCAACATTCAGCTTCGATTCCCATGAATTCTTGTGCTATAAGAGAGGGAGGAAAAGCTTTTCTCTAGCCACTTTCTCCATGCTATGCGAAATTTTACAAACTTCTCACTCACTTTTTCCCTAAACTTACAAAGCCCCAAACCCTGGACCCTTTCTTCATGGGGGAGTTGCTCCAACCCTTTGATCATTGTGGTTTCCGAACCTTTTCCTGTTCTACGGTATCCTTTTTTGAGGTGAGGCGACCAGAACAGCACAAGTCCTTTCAAAGGCTCCCTCTCCACAGGTCTCCTCTAGCAGGCACTGGGCTTTGCTGCAGATCCTTAACCCCAAACACCTGGTCGAAAACAACCTGAGAGTTCCAGGAAGCAGATCTTTAGAGAGGGGCCTGCAAACAAAATATTCCCCACCAGGATTCTCTTCCAAAGTTGGGATCAGCCAGTCGGAAGGGTGGTCTGAATACAGAAGAAGCGGGGTCAGTGCTGCCTGAGGGCAGACCGCAAATTATGCACAAATATGTTGCTAGGAAAAAAACCTCTCCCTCACTCGCTTTCAGGCAAGTGGGAATGGCAATCTGTCTGCAGAAAGGCGAGCGTGTGGAACTTAGGCGTCTGTCTCCCCCAGAGAGAAAAAAGAGCAGCCTGGTAGCTGTGCTGGCAGCCACAGCCCCTCCTGGCATTTGCCATCAAGTGCTCATGAGGGGCTGGCTCATGGGGGAAGGGGGTTCAGTGCAGAGGTCCCCAAATCTAAGGACAGCAGGCAATGGGCAAGACAGTTAAGCCAGAAGCAGAGATTATGCTCTTGCCATCGCAAGGTGGACTGACCTTTTAAGTGATAGTGGGTCACCCTTGGTTACCATTTCTACCTTATCCCCCCCCCAAGACGCTCCCTAAATATACACTGCAGTTTTCTTCTACATTGACTGGGTTTCTAAGAGGCCTTTGCTTTGCAAAATGTTGGCATGAGGTGGTCTTTATTCCACAAGTGACGCTGCTTTGGGGTTCAAGGAACGGCTGGGTATTTCTGACAGAGAAGAGAAGGTTAAGGGGTGATATAATAGCCATGTTCAAATATATCAAAGGATGTCATATAGAGGAGGGAGAAAGGTTGTTTTCTGCTGCTCCAGAGAAGCGGACACGGGCAATGGATTCAAACTACAAGAAAGAAGATTCCACCTAAACATTAGGAAGAACTTCCTGACAGTAAGAGCTGTTGGACAGTGGAATTTGCTGCCAAGGAGTGTGGTGGAGTCTCCTTCTTTGGAGGTCTTTAAGCAGAGGCTTGACAGCCATCTGTCAGGAATGCTTTGATGGTGTTTCCTGCTTGGCAGGGGGTTGGACTGGATGGCCTTCGTGGTCTCTTCCAACTCGATGACTCTATGATTCTATGATCCCCAGGCTTGGAGTCTGGGGGCTTGGAGTGCACTTTCTGGTTCCTGAGCAACTTGTTGTTTGAGGGGATAGAAATAAGTTCTTTGGCCCACTGGCCCCAGTGCATGCAGAGAGCTCTCTAGCAAAATCTCTGGGTGTGGCAGAGTTGCTGATTTATTGAGGGCCAAGAGGTGGCAGAGGGAGGGGGAGAGATGAGGAAGGAGAGAAAGGAGAACAGCAGCGTTTAGAGGATTAAAATTCCCCTGGAGAGCTGCGGAAAGCGAAGGCTGTGGGGACGGGCCGAACTGAGCAGATGCAAGAATGACATCATAGGAGGAAATGAAGGGCAGATCTCAATCAAGGCTGCATCAGATAAAGGGGACTGGAAGGTCTTGAGCAGCCGCCAGCCAGGCCTTTCAAGGATGTTGCTGCGGAGTTGCCAGACACAGACTCTGAAAGGCGACAGGCAGAAAGGCAAACTGGCATGCTGTTCGTAGAATCATGGAATTGGGAGTTGGAAGGGACCCCCAAGGGTCATCTAGTCCAGCCCACTGCAATGCAGGAACCACAGTTCAAGAATCCCTGGCAGATGGCCACCCGACCTCTGCTTAAAATCCTCCAACGAAGGAGAGTCCACCACCTTCCCCTGTCAAACGGCTCTTCCCTTCCAGCCCTACAATTCTGTGGTTCCGTCACCCAGCAGAAGGGAGTCAGCTGCAGAGCTCTGAAGGCCCGAAGTGGGAGGCAGTGGAGAGCGCAGGCCAGGGCTTTGGGGAGCTGACATGCAGCGGGGGGCGGGGGGGGGGAGGTGTTGCTCCAGCTCTGCTATCAATATTGCTCCTAATGTTTCTGGCTCTTTTGATGACTGTTATTATGTGTGGGGCAGTGATGGAGTGGCGCTTATTCTCTGCCTTCCACAAAGCCCCTTGTCATCATTCATGGTTTATTATGGCTCGGTGAGCCTGGGTGCTCAGAGAGACCTAATTGCCGGCTCAGCTCCTCTCCGGTGATGAAGGGCTCCCTCTCTTCCTCCCTGCATGCGAGGCCTAACAACAAGAAAATGGCCAAGCAGGTTGCCAGCTGGAGCTCAGCCTCTTGCAAACGCCTTTCCCCCCCCCAGTGGATAGGCCCATCTTGGTTTCGGAGGGAGGGAGCAGGGTGCCTGAAAGCAAGCAAGACAGGCATCTGTTCTGTCCACTAGGAAAAGGGAAAGCCCTCCCATCAGTCTGAGAAACAAAGGAAGCTGCTGCCATCTCCCAGCTCAGCTTCTTTGTCCACCTGGCCCAGCGTTGAGTACTCTGACGGGCGGCATAAGAACATAAGAATAGCGTGCTGGATCAGGCCAAAGGCCCCTCTAGTCGAGCATCCTGCTCTCACAGTGGCCAACCAGGAGCCTTTGGGAAGCTCGCAAGCAGGACCTGAGCACAAGAGCCCTCTCCCCTCCTGCGCTTTCCAGCAACCGGAAGCATTGGTGCCTCTGGCCGCGGAGGCAGAGCTGAGCCACCATGGCTGGTAGCCACCAATGCCCCCCCCCCAGTGCCGGATTTACTTATAAGCGAAACAAGCTATAGCTTAGGGCCCCACTCTCTTGGCCCCCCCAAAAAAAAATTATAAAAGAAAAAAAACCTGGGTGTACGTTTCCAAAATATAAGATTAAAAACAAATTAAATAAAACCCACATACAATAACCTACATCTGAAGAAGTGTGCATGCACACGAAAGCTCATACCAAGAACAAACTCAGTTGGTCTCTAAGGTGCTACTGGAAAGAATTTTTGATTTTGTTTCTACATACAACAACTGTGTTTTGTAATGTGTAGGCTCCCATGATGTAAGTCATGGGCCTACGATTTGGTCTGTGACCGTTTAATAAAATTTGATTTGATTTGATTTTGATTTGGTCATGGGCCCCGCCTGCTCCCTCAAATATCACTGGTTTGCTCCTTTCTATATACAGGGTGCCTACATTCTGCATGGACTGGTTGCATGGCAACATGCGCAAATGGCTTTAGGTCTATATAGCATATATTCAACACACAAAAAGCGACAATTTGTTGTTGACAAAGGACAGCTGGACATATAAAGGGCCCCATTACCTTCAGTAGCTTAGGGCCTCATCAAACCTAAATCCGGCCCTGCCCCCTCGATAGATTGGCCCTGGGACCTTCTGCAGGCCAACCAGCAGCTTTGCCACTGAGCTTTGGTCCCCCTCCCTGCTTTCTGGGTCCTTCTGGCTCCCTGTGACCTACATCCCCCCCTCCTAAATCCCCCCTCGACTAGGAGAATTGCTAAAATTAATTCTGCAGCTGGAATATAGCTGACTTGTGTGTTGGGTGAATTGCATGGATGAAGCCTGGGGAAGATTCCGTATATAAGAACAATGGTTGTGCGAGTGAGAAGGGAGCACAGAATTGCACTTCCTGGGGCCCTTTCCAAGAGACGACCCGACCTCCCGCAACCGCTTTCAATGCAGATTCATATCAACACTAGCAGTAACTGTGGAGGCAGCCTCAGAACCCAGTTTCCAATCCTGGCAGGAGAATTCTTTAGCTGGGATTGCTGCATTGCATGATATTGGACTGGGTGACCCTCTGAGGGCTATCGCTGGCTACTAGTTATGAAGCCCATGCTTGTTCTACCTTCACAGCTGGTGGCAGCAGTGCTTCTGGAGGGGAGAGTTGCTCTTGTATCTGGATTCTGTTTCTGGGCTTCCCACAGAGAGCTGGTGTGGGAACAGGATGCTGGACTAAGAGGGCCTGATCCAGGACGGCTCTCATTATGTTCCTATATCCTACATAGACCCTGTCTGCCCTAGTCAGAGGTTGCAGCCTTGGGTGAATATCTAGTTTCTACAGTGGGCAGGGGCAAACTCTAACCATTTGCAGCACTGGCTATAGGAAGTAATCCCTTCAAAACTGAATAGCCTAGAGGCACAAATTGGCCAGGAATCACAGGCGTAAGTGATTGAGAATACAGGCCAGCCTCTCCTTTGCCTGTGCAGCTGCTCCTCTCTCCTCCATCCGGCCCCTTTTCCTCCTAGAGTGCTGCTTGCCCTCAGCTGGTATCTGGCGGGCAGCAGGGCAGGAGATGCTCCTGCAAGCCATCTGGCCTCTATTGTTCTCGCTTTGTAAAACTGGAGAGGGCCCTATCAACTGATGAGCTGATTCCTTCCAGTAATTATGCAATTGCCCTTTTCCACAGATGAAAGTGCCGGCCTTGGCGGGGAAGTGCCGGAGAACGTGCCTCCAGGCGCCAGGGGAGGGAGATTGTTTTCCGAGCGGGCGGAGAAGAATAGTTTCCCTGACCCTATTTATTGTCATATTAGTGGCAGAATTATCTCGAATTTGCACTGTAAATTAGAGGCAAAAAAGAAAAAAGAGAAAGCCCAGCCAGCTCGGAGATTGCCATCAGGACTGGAGCGCACCTTGCCAAGGCACTTGAATTAACCTTGAAACCTGCAGGCATTTCTAATTCTCCTCCAGCACCAGCCCGGCAGAGGGGAGGGGGACAGATGGTGGTGGGTGCGTGGAAGGGAGAGGGGCTCTCTGGTTTAGTGCTGTCAGGTGGAGGCGATGCTGGGCAGGAACCTCTCCTTGAGCTGGGTTCTGCCAAGAGTCTGTGAAGCCAGGCAGAAGGGCAGTTTGGAGGACGACTCTCCATGGAGAGGAAGGTTCTCCAGTGCCCTCTGTTATGCGATCTCGACCAGCGGCCATCTGGGTGATTGGATTTCACTCTGGCTAGCAGGACTTCTGAACCGCCCAGCATAAGAACAGAAGAAGCAGCCCAGCCCATCTAATCCAGCATTCTGTTCTTCTCACAGTGACCAACCTGGTGCCTGTGGGAAACTAGCAAACAGGAGTTGAGCACATGAGCAGCAATCTCCTCTCCTGTGTTTTCCAGCACCTGGTATTGCTGCCTCCAACCCTGGAGGCAGAAAAAAGCAGTCATGGCTAGTAGCCATTGAACCGAGGTTGATTGATTGATTGATTGATTTCCCCCACATACTTGCTGACAACAGCAAGAGGTGGATTTAGCAGAGGGCAACCAGTTCACCTGCACTGGGTGCCGAGCTGAGGGTGCTGCAGTGGGCTCTAAAACAGTGACGCAGAATGGAAGGTGAGAGTCCAGGGGCACCGAAAATCATAGAAGTCATAGAATCATAGAGTTGGAAGAGACCACAAGGGCCATCCAGTCCAACCCCCTGCCAAGCATGGCACTGCTAAAATCTGAAAGCCCCAAGTCCACCACAGCCATTGATAGCCCTCTCCTCCATTAGAAACAGACCCCACCATCTGGTAGCAAAGCCAGATTTATTGATCCCCTGGCGGCAGGGCTGGCCCAAGACACCTTGGCACCTGAGACGAACCACAAAATGACACCCTCGCCTGCCAGGGACGAAGGCTGAGTGAAGATCTACATCAGGAACAAAGGAGAGAATCAAATCAACTTTACCCGATGGCTGAAGTGGGAACCAAAGGAAATTGAGCAAGGGAGACAGATTGGACCTCCACGGATCGTGCTGCAGCTGCTGCTGCCCCTGAGGATCCTGCCACCTGAGGCGGTCTCCTCATGGGTAGGCCAGCCCTGGCTGGTGGTTCGCCTTAGATTCCTGGATGGTGCATTGTGCTGGATGGGGTACAAGCTCTTCAGATCTGATTTAGCCAGTTGTTGCTGGGCAGGAGGGAGGGAGAAGGAAACCTGAAGCAGGTTAGGCTCTCACAGAGTCATAGAGCTGTGGCGTTGGAAGGGATTCCAAGAGTCATCTCATGTAGCCCACTTCATAGTCCAAGGAGTTCAAAGACAGGGCACGTGCTTGTCAGATATAACTATGGGATGCAGGAGTGCCAACTTGGACCCACGACCGTGGGTGCCCAGGGCCATGGGTGCCATGCAATGTGCATGGGTACAGCAACAAAATTCATGGGTGCCCAACTCCTTCATGGGGAATTTCATGGGTGCTTGGACACCCAGGGCCCCAGGGAGTTAGCACCTATGATGGGATGAGTGCCAATCCTGGCAAGGATTAGAGAACAAGGATGGGAAACACTAATATCTGAATATCCATTCCTTGTCTTTTCTGAGACAAACTCTGAAATAAACTTACCTAGAGTTGAAATGGGTTTTTTGGGGGGGTTGGGGTGGGGGCGAGGTTAAAATTGGCAAAATATCCAATTCAGATTTTTTGCTGGAGGGGCTGGAGCATCTGTTTGGAGGCAAAATGTCCCCCCCCCCCCCGTTTCATTCCCTGGCAGAATTTCTAAGAAGGGCTGGAAAAGATTCCAGGTAGTTACTGCTAGTCAGTTTCTTAGACAGTGCTGAGCTAGATGGACCAATGATGGCTTGGTTCCACAGAAGGGAGCGTCCTGTTTTCCTGTTTCATCAGTGGGACCAGGTTTTATTATTTTATTTTAAAATTCACATGCCACATTTTCCTCCAAGGAGCTCAGGATGGTATACATGATTCCCCGCTCCGTGTTTTATCCCCACAACAACCCTGTAAGGCAGGTTAAGCTGAGGAACAGTGATTGACCCTTAAGGTCACCCAGCAAGCTTCATGGCTGAGTAGGGATTTAAACCCAGATCTCTCCCAGGACTTAGTCCAAAATTCTAACCACTACACCACACTGGCATCATGGGCATATAGAAAACCGCTCGTAGCTCCCACACAGCTGTGAATTGCCTTATTTCTGCATACTTGTCTGCTATTGGCCTCTGTATCTTCCAAACTGCTATTAAACATTGTGGCTGAAGCCACGACAGCTGCAGATATTTTCCATCTTTGGGGATCCAGTAGGATTTTTAGGCCCTGGACAGAAACGGTGCTGGAGATGGGGATAAAATGAAAGCTCAGCCACGAAGCTTGCTGGAGTAACCTTGGCCCAGATAACATGAAATGTATTTCCTTCAGATTAAAATGGGAGGGAAACCCCTTCTCCAAGCTCCCTGGTGAAATGGTGGGATGAAAAACTATGAATGGAATTGAAGTGTTTTGTTCTGTCTTTAATTATTGTGCTGTATCCTGGGCATTTAGGATTGATTGGGTTGGAAATCCAAGCAAATTAGCTTCCTTTGGACTTTGAATGTGTTATTTCAGAGGTCCGATCTGAGCTGAATTCTGAATGTCTATTTTTAATTCTCAAGTTACTACTTCCTTGTCTTGGACTGCCTCCAATGCAGAGCTAAGTCTCTTAGTGGTATACTTGTTCTGCTGGTGAAAGGTTTGGCGCCGGTGGAACATGGTTGCTCAAGAGATTGAAGAAGCAGGTTGCTGGTGACTTCACTGCACAATACACCAGATACTGCAATCTGTCGTGCAATGAGGTTCTGCTAGTGTAAGTGACAGGACGGCCATATCCAAACTTCTAAGGAGCTGTCACATGGGAAATAGGGCAGGGCAAGTTTGTTTTCGGGTGCTCCAGAGGGTAGGACCCAAACAAGTGGATTCAAACTAAAAGAAAGGAGATTCCACTAAACATTAGGAAGAGCTTTCTGACAGCATGGGGCGTTCGGCCATGGAACGGACTCCCTCAGAAGATGGTGGACTCTACTTCATTGGAGGTTTTAAAACAAAGGTTGGCTGGCTACCCGGCAGGGGATCTTTAGCTGTGATTCCTGCATTGCCAAGGTTGGACTAGATGACACCCAGCCCTAGAATTCTGTGATTCTATGATTCTGTAAGCTGAACTTCTCGTGTGCCAAAGGTGCTCCCAAGGCTCCTCCAACACAGGGGCAGAGCTGGGTGCTCCGGCTCCTGGAGTGGCACACATGCCATGCACCCGGGGGTGGGGACGATCCGCCCATCAGCGCGGCTGCGCGATCCTCCCTAGGGGCCGATCTCAGCATGGCGACACGATCCTCCCCTACAGCGAGCTGGGGGAAGGGGGAGAGCTGCAGCTTTGCCGCTCGCCGGGCTTGGGGGAGTCTCAGGCAGGGAGGGGCTGCGGCGAATGTCACCCCCCTTCAGGATGACAGCCAGGTCACCCCGCCAGTGGTGTAGCAAGGGCGGGGCGTAGGGGCGCTCCGCCCCAGGTTCCAAGGGAGGGGGGGTGACACTCCCCGGCCCCTCCCCTGCCACCCGGCACCCTGTCCATTGCTCGCAGCAGCGCCGGCCAGATGCACCCGGGCCGGCGCTGCTCACGTGGCGAGTGAGCGGCTGGTCGTGGGGCTGCCCGACCCGCCGCTCGCTCGCCAGCTTGGATACACTGCACATGGCCAGAATTCTGGGCATGCGCAGTGGATCTGATGCGTCGTGACGCCACGACGCGCGTGGCATGATGTCACGGCGCATGCGCTGTTACGCCCCGCCCCCAGGGGGTGCCTCCATGCTGCCGCCCTGGGCGGCGCAGAGGCTTCCTCCGCCACTGCACTCCACACCTCCTTCCTACACTCCTGCTCCAACAAATCCAATGCCAAGCTCAGAACTCACAGACTTATTACTCAATTTCCCGCAATGCAAGTCCCTAGCCCGTCTCTCGGGAACATTTGCCTGTTTGCAAAGGGATAGCAAATCTCATTTGCAAAGGCCGCCTTCTGTTTGTTGCTACTTTGTTGGTTTCTAGTGGAGTCTGAGCAAAACACTTTGCATTTTTAATCTGGTGTTACCCACGCTGAAATTCCTTTGAGCTTCCAAACGAACCGAAGGTGGGCACTGACCAAAGCTGGGCACAAAATGCAAGCCCACTTGGAAGCAAGCCTTTCAGCAATTGTTCACATCCCTTTGGAAAAGGGTGCAAAACCATTCAAATGGGGCTGGATGTTGGCAGGAGAGGGGAAAGTGAACAGATCCCCCTTGCCAAGCTGAGAGCCCCACCCTGGTCCTGTATAGATCAGCCGACTAAGTGGCCAGAACAGGGATGCACGCTCCAGATTTATTCCAATGACCAATGACGAGAGCTGGATGAAGGCAAACCATTGCTTCACAGAGCTGGCAGGCAAGGAATCCCTCTGTGGAGCACATCCACCCAGTTGCCTGAGCAATGCAGATATCTCCCTCCCATTTGGAGAGTAAGGCCAATGGTTTGGTGTAGGAGGAGGGGAGAGACTGCCTTTGCCCTGTGACAGTATTATGAAGCCAAATCTGGTGGGCTTCATAGTATAACATGTTCACTATATGAAGCACATTTGACTGGGATTTTATAGAAAATAATCACTTAAGGACATCAGAAGAGCATATTATACCCTGCCCATCTGGCTGGGTTTCCCCAGCCACTCTGGAGCAGCATGCAGAACATTAAAAATGGTAAAACGTCAGACATTAAAATTTTCCAGATACAGGGCTGCCTTCTGATGTCTTTTAAAAATAGGATAGCTGCTTATTTCCTTGACCTCCGATGGAAGGGCGTTCCACAGGGCAGGCGCCACTACCGAGAAGGCCCTCTGCCTGGTTCCCTGTAACCTCACTTCTCGCAGGGAGGGAACTGCCAGAAGGCCCTCGGAGCTGGACCTCAGTGTCCGGGCTGAACGATGGGGTGGAGACGCTCCTTCAGGTATACTGGGCCAAGGCCGTTTAGGGCTTTCAGGTCATCATCAACACTTTGAATTGTGCTTGGAAATGTACTGGGAGCCAATGCAGGTCTTTCAGGACTGGTGGTATATGTTCTTGGCGGCTGCTCCCAGTCACCAGTCTAGCTGCCGCATTCTGTATTAGTTGTAGTTTCTGAGTCACCTTCAAAGGTAGACCCACGTAGAGCGCATTGTAGTAGTCCAAGTGGGGGATAACCAGGGCATGCACCACTCTGCTGGATCAGGCCAGTGGCTCACCTGGCCCAGCATCCCGGTCTCACAGTGGTCGACCAGTTGCTTGTGGGAAGCCCACAAGGAGGATTTGAGCACAACAGCACCCAACAGGCATAAATAAATGTGGGGATGAATGGAATCAGTTGTGTATGGGTGATGGTGACTTCACTGCAAATGAATCTTAAAAGCTTCCATCATTTGCTTTCTATCAAAAATAGGACCAGAGCTCCTAAGAACTAGCTGAAAGGGGGAGGTGCAGCCTCCTTTGGTTTTGAAGCAGTAAAGAGCGACTGGGCAGATGTGGCTTCTGCCGCAGTAAGCGGAGAAGTTGCATCACCTAAACTTCTCCCTTTATCTCTCTCTGCACAACCTAAGAGATGCCTACAAAGTGAAGTGTTGGCAATTCAGATGTTTATTTGAAAAAAAATGGATTTTAGAATCCTCAAGGGGGATATGCCGTTCATATCAATGTACATACACCACACACACACACAAACCTCTCTTTCACACACACACAGCATGTTCTGCCCAGATGCCCAGATATTTTTTATCTAGCAAGAAGATGACCAAAAAGTGCTGCAGAAAAGAAGTCTGTTTCCACAAGAGACACTTCATCCCCCCCCCATTCCTTCCAGCCACAAATTGAATGTACACCTCTGTTTTAAAACCTGGAAACAAGCAAGACACATTTTGTTTGAGAAGCCTTGTGAGAAAGACAAAGGGATCTGCCTGTGAAAACACCCAGAAGCAGCAGGAAGGGTCCCTCCTTCAATGATGCACGGAGTACCATTTATAAAGTGGCCTGTATGCCACACGCCCATGAACTCGGATCTACACATAGAAGTGGCTTTCGAAACCTAAGACAGCAGCCCTTCTGAACACCCATAAAACCGCAGCCTGCAGAGAGGGGAATAGTCCTGGAATGAATCTTAAAAAGGAGAACAGCGGAAAGAGCTAGTTCATAGGAGCCAGAGGGGTAGCAGGAACCATATACTGTTGATCAGCAGAACTGCCCCTGTTAAAGGCATCACATAATACCCATTCCACATTTGCAAGGACTCAGTCTCTTAGTGGGGCACCTACACTTTGGAACTCCCTGCCCACTGACACCAGGCAGGTGCCTTCACTGAACACTTTTGGGTGCTTGCTAAAAACACATTTGTTTAGACGAGCCCACCCAAATGTTCTAAGGGACATGGGTGGCGCTGTGGTCTAAACCACTGAGCCTAGGGCTTGCCGATCGGAAGGTCGGCGGTTTGAATCCTTGCGATGAGGTGAGCTCCTGTTGCTCGGTCCCTGCTCCTGCCCACATAGCAGTTTGAAAGCACGAAGTGCAAGTAGATAAATAGGTACCGCTGTGGCGGGAAGTTAAACGGCGTTTCTGTGTGCTGCTCTGGTTTCGCCAGAAGCGGGTTAGTCATGCTTGCCACATGACCCAGAAAAACTGTCTGTGGACAAACGTCAGCTCCCTCGGCCAGTTAAGCAGGTTGAGCGCCGCAATCCCAGAGTCGTTTGCGACTAGACCTTTACCTTTTACCTTACCCAGATGTTTAGAAAGTTGATGCAAGTTTTAATCTGTCCTTAACAGACTTTATTTCAACTTTTAGAAAGTTTTAAATTGCTGATATTAATTTTTCTTACTGATGATTTTATTGTTTTGCCATTTTTGTAAAACCGACTTGAGAGTTGTTGCTGTTGTTTTACCCTCAAGTGGTTCCTTAATTGTGTGAAATAAATAAAGCAAACATATTATTACAGGAGCAAGATTTTAATCAGGTTCTGACGATGGAGGTAATGAATAGGGTAGCAGGTGTGCTGAGTATCCCGCCTACCTTCTGGATGTCACTCCTGAGCCCGGCCCCAGTGAGAAGGCCAAGACCTTGCCAGCCTCCTCCAGATTGCCTGCCTGCTTGTCGCTGCTTCAGCACGTCCCAGGCAAAGACCGAGGACACAGCAGAAGAGTCTGCTCATTCACAAAACCACCACATCTTTAGTCCAGGTGCCTGAAGCATGAGTAGTCACCATTGACTTGCACAAGAACATGAGAAGACCCTGCTGGATCAGGCCAGTGGCCCCTCTAGTCCAGCATCCTGTTCTCACAGTGGCCAACCAGGTGCCCGTTGGAAAACCGCAAACAGGATTCGATCACAAGACCGCTCTCCAGCAATGGGAGTTTCGTTTCTTTGTCCTGATTTCTATTCATTAGGACATCCACTGCAGTGCACAGATTGTGTGAGAGGCCTCAAAAGAAGACATCTCTTTTATCGCACTAAGTATTGGGGCAGCTGAGGAGCTAAAAGATGCGTGAAGCATGGCAGGTCTTGAAAACACCCCACTCCTTGCCACCAAGGGTGAGACGAGAGGTGATGATGGGTGGAGACCCAGTGTCTCAAGGGCAGCTGCTGCTTTGCTTGCGCAAGACACAAACACACTTCTTGCCAGATATGGCGGAGACATCCCAGGGACCTCATCATCCGTTGCCCTACTGATGTTGCAGCAGGTAACTGTAGACCTAGCAAAGGCTGAAAAGGATGCCATGCAAAAGACCCAGGAAACATGCTCTTTGCAACCCCAGCATCTCTCCAACTGCCTTGTCATGGGTGTTTGATTGTTACCTTGGATGTGCCTGAAACCTGTGGCTGGCCACTAGCCTCCTCGGTGGGCCACTTGGGGGGGGGGCAGTCATGGGCAAGAAGCCATCACTCAACCCACCTGCCTGCCTCCATCAAGCATCCTGAGCTAAAATCCACACTGCAAGTTCTGGTTGGGGCAGTTTTCCTTTCTGGGGTTTTGTGGGATGTAAACACAGAGCAGCCAAACCCAACACTGCTAGAGTGGACATGAAGGTAACTCAGTCCTCCAGGCTTAACTTCCTGTTTACCTGGACTGAGTTACAGGAACCAGAAGTAGGTGTGGTCTTACCTGGGAACAAGATCCCAAAGATCACTCTCCATTTTGCCTCGTCTTTTGAACAAGCAGGATGCTCTCTCTCAGCTTGCAGCTGAGAGAAGCAGAGGTGAAGCCTGTTCCCCTATGGAATCAGCTTCACCACATGTAAATATATTTATCTAAGCTTATCTGCCTCTTTGAGCCTGTACTGTAACTCATGGATGACTGTAAGTAAACTCTTTTATATCTTATAATCAGTACTGTATTGTGTCTTTGCTTTTAAGAGGGAAGAAGGGGAATATACCAGGAATATATATTTCTTATAGAGGCTTTAGCAAGCCTATGCAACCGTTTTCTGCTGTGTTTTAAAAGGGAATGTAACTCTGCTAAGTTTGGAGCTTGCTCACACAAGCTGGGATGATATATATAAAATAATATATACTCATCCACACTCCTAAACATTCCCACAGGTTTAGCCAAGAGAAGGGCACTGAAGGGTTGTGTGTCAGCCAGTATGACAGTGGATAGATTTGATCCACAAGCTACCAGCTGCAGACCACTGACCTAAATCTTAAACAGCTGGAAGATGGAAAGCTGGTTGCCAAATGCTGACTGCTATCCCCTTCCAGCTGCTCTCCTCCTTCTCCTCCCCTCTCAGTCTTCTTTCTGTGTCTTCTTCAAGTGTCTCAGTGGCAGAAACCTTATTTGCATGGGAAAGAGTCCAGGATCATTCCCTGTCTGGTATCTGCAACCTTAGGGTACCACTGCCAGTCAGAGTAGATAATGCTGGACAAATAACCTGATTCGGTATCATAGGAACCGAGGAAGCCACATTCCATGGCGTCACACAGAGCTCATCTCTGCTGAGCAAGAAAGGGCTTGGTTTTGGCTCTTGGCTTTGCTGTCGCACATGTTTTGAGAATTCAAAACTGGGAATTAAATCCCACCACCTTGGGCATTGCAAACAAGCCTCTCAGAGCCTGGGAGATGGGGCGAAGGGACATTTCATGGGGTGGGGGTGGGGAGTTGTGTCAGAAGCAATTTCACTAGATGAAGGCCTGCATCACAGCAGCAGGAAAAACACAGGTGGGCGGAGAATTTGCCACTGGAAGCTTGAGGAAATCCAGCTGAATGCAAAGTGTTTGCACGGAGATAATGGAGAGTGTAATCATCAGAGGCCGAGACAAAGGGGAGGGCAGCCAAGTGAGGACAGGGGTCCAACGAGGGGCTCTTAATTGTCTGGCCACTACGCTAAGTGGTTTATCGATGGAGAGTGCAAATGCAGTGGGAAAGGATGGTCACACACCTGGTGCTACTCTCCTGTAGCTGCCTAGCAAAGCATGCCCATCCAGTGTCAGGCTCGGGCAGAAGAAAGTCTCTTGCTGGCAGGGAAGAAGGGCAAGCAGGCATGGCACCGCTTGGCATTCGCAGACTGCCTGCAATGGAGGCATGAATAATTGAAGGGGAGAGCTAAGAGGCAGGGAGGTAGAGGAGGAGGAGGAGGAAGAGGAGGAAGAAGGGAGCAGGGATGTGCACTGCAGTAAAAGCTGCTTCTTGGGGTGCCCTGGAGCCTGGCTAGCTGCTGGGCACAGAGAAAGAGACGCCAAGCTGGAGGCTTTGTTTTGCTGCCTGCCTGGTTGGCAGAACACACAGCCTACATTTACAGGAAGCTACAAGGTGGGAAAGGGAGGGAGGAAGGAGGGGACTCCATCCACTCCTGCTGACCAATTAAAGAAAGAAGGGATTCTAACTGGCTACATGCTCACTGCAACATTGGGAAATTATGGTGGGCAGAAAGGAGGCCCTGAGACACTGGCATAAGGAGGGTCTGTTAGGTAGTTTGCAGAGATCGTGGGTCAGCTGGAAGAGAGAAGAACCAGTGAAGGATGGAAGGTCAAAGGCTGGAGTCTCAGCACAAGGTGTCCTTTACCTGCACAGGAAAAACCCTGACAGGGAAATGGGCTGAAAATGAAGCCTCGGGCATCAGAGGAGCTGGGGTGGTGTCTTCTGCAAGAGATACTTGGGTGGCTTAATCCTACTGCGAAGAAGGACACGGCCAGTGTGCTATGCCAATCTCCACCTGGTCCCAATAACTTTGTCAAGTTAAATCACCATGTTTTATCCCCTTCTAATGACACCATGGTGTGTAGACTGAGCAACTCAAGAACTCTGATGAAAGCAGAGAAGTGATCTTTGCAACACAGTCCCTTGCATGGCGGTGAACTACAAAACTACCGAGACCTGCAGCCTAACCCAGAGGAAAGCCCCTTCCTCAATCTCCTGGGCAAAAAAGAGGTGCCTGCCCTGATGCTTTTCCACAGGACCTGATCCAAGCCAGACCTGCACCCAACATCATTTTGGAAATGCGTTCCCGGGGATTTTTCAGAGACCAGATGCACAGCTTTCAGTGTGGGCCTCCCAAGCTGTTTGGGGGCAGCTCAGCTTGAACCCTGCAACAATTTCCTCAAAGCAATTGCATAAATCCACAGGGGACTTGAGACTGAGAGATGCAATACACCTTCTGGCCATTTGCAGCAGTGGAGCTGCAGAGCAGTTAATATCAAGCAGCCAGTCCTGGAGGTGTAGGGAGGAGTGTGCCTGGTCCCCACTGGCAAGGGAAGTCTCTCCTGCAAGAGGTTGTGGGCTTCGGGCAGGGTGAGGAGGAACAGCTTGACCATAGCTCCCATCATCCCCAATGATCAGCCACACCGACTGGGGCTGATGGCAGTTGGAGTCCTATGATACGCTGAGAGCCACAGACTCTGCCATCCCTGGCTCAAGGAGTTTCAGCTTTATGGTTTTCCTTCTGGGAGCACCCTGGCCTCTCTTTTGCAGCCTTAGTGCTACTGTTGTGTTTGGGGCAACAACAACAACAACAACAATCATCTTTAAATGTCTCAATTGTTATCACATGCAAGAGAGAACAAGCTTGTTTTCTCCTGCTCTGGAGCAGAGGACTCAAATCAATCACTTCAGCTTATAAGAAAGGAGATTCTGACTAAATATCAAGGAAAACTTTCTGACAGTAAGAGCTGTTTGACAATGGAACAGACTCCTTTGGTTGGTTCTGGACTCTCCTTCCTTGGAGCTTTTGAAGCAGAGGTTGGATGGCCATCTGTCAGGGATTCTTTAGCTGTGATTCCTGCATTGCAGGGGGTTGGGCTGGATGACCCTTGGGAGTCCCTCCCAACTCTACAATTCTATGGTTCTATTACTGGAATAGTAACTGAGCCACCTGCTGGTGCATGTCAGGAATCAGGCCCCACCGGCTCCCAATGCTTCCCTGCTTCATTTGGGTCTGCTCACCCACTTTCTTCCTGCTTTCTTTTACAGCGGCTGCCATGAGGTTGGCCAGCAGCTCCCACTGGGCTTCCCCTCTTTGCTGCTCTTTGGCTTAGAACATAAGGAGCTGCTTTAAACTGAGTGAGAACCAGTATAAGATGGACTGAGTAAAAGCATCTAGCTCGGTCTTGTCTACACTGGCTGATAGTAGCTCTCTGGGGTTGCAGGCAGAGTTTTCTCCCAGCCCTTCCTGGAGATGCCAGCAAAGATTGACCCTGGCACCTTCTGCCTGCAAAGGAGATGCTCTGCCACCAAACTATGGCTTCTTCTGTTTCAACCCTTCCCAGGCTATGTGCGCCCTGCATTTTATTCCAGAATCAATGGAGACAGAGAACCCCCCTACATAGTCCCCCCCAAACCTAAATCTATTGCATATTTCTTGCCCCCGAAAAGTGCTTCTGGAGAAGCTGGTTTCATTCTGGAAACAAAGCTCACTGCAGACTGATTCTGCATTACCCTGTACTGCATCCATTTGAAAACACGTGTAGGTGGTCCCAGAAATGCAGGGAGGGGGCATATCCACACCTCCCCAATCACGCTGGTGGTCATATAGCAAGATCATAATCCCCACTTCCTTCTTCATTCATCTGGAGCATGTGCAGAAAGCAAAAAGCACTAATCAAGGGGAGGCTTTTCAAATGTGTATCAGGTAACACCCCCCCACCCTTGTGGATGGCAGGATCCATGATTATGTTTGTCATTAATCACCTGTCCTTCACCCAAAGGTCCCAGAGTGGTTTGCAGCATTAAGATACAGTATTAAAAACAATTTGAAACAGCTTACACAATCATAAAATAAGGTGGGTCCTAAAAGCATATATCTCAAGGGTCAAAAGCTAGCAGGGAAGATGTGCACGAATGATTCCGGATGGAGAAAACACATGTTTTTGTGTGTGCTACAAAAGGGTTAGCATGTTTGTAGCCCTGAACTCACACCCTTCCTGATCCCACCATGCCTGTTGGGCTTCCTCCATCACCACACGGTGTCCTCTATCTCCTGGACTTGTGTGGTGCCTGGAATAGGTTCGTGCAATCTCCACCAACATACACATTCAAGGTTGTTGTTGTTTTGTTTTTTACCTCCTCCTGTGAGACTCTCTTCACAGGTTTGCCCGTGACTGCCTGAGGTCACCTCGTGGTGGGGGAGCTGCCTGAGCAAACCCATCCCTTTGGTTCCCCCAACCTTTGAGCCAGGCTTTGGCCTGAGTCCAGTTCAGCGAAGGTGTCACGATGATGACCAAAAGGAGGTGTCAGTGGTGGGGATTATATAGCCAGTCCCCTTTCTGCCCCTGCCTTCTTTTCAATACGTCACCACCAGCTCTGTGGTTCATGCTCCTTTGCTTCCCAGGGACTTATTGTGGCCTCCGCCTCCTCTGCCTCCCCATCTCGCTGTGCCAGGAGGAAGCGGTTCCAGCAAGTAATGAAATGGCCAATCTCCAATCTGCTAAACAGCCATTGATACCAGTTCCTTGCAAGCTGCACTTTCCTCAAATTGGTATTCACCTACTGATTGCGAGTGGCTTATTATACACGACCCACTTACTCACTGCTCCTCAGCCTTGTTAATAAAGGCTTTTGGTTGTGATTAAGTGAGTTGCTGCAGAACTACTCTTGGTCGCAGGCTCTGCAATACTGGGACTCTCGCTGCCTCCCTGCTTTACAAGAAACAAAACACAGCAACCCCCCCCCCAACAAATGGGTCTCTGACTCTTCTGGACTCAGGAAAGGCAGGCTGGTTCATAGAGCATGGTGGTCAAGCCAAGGAGGAATTGCTGCACCCAGGAAGCTGCCTGGGGCCTGCTCCCTAATGGGCGCAACAATGAAATCCTTCCCCTCCTTCCCCTCTGCCTAAGCCTCACACCACTGCACAGCCAGATATGCAATGCAATCCGGTCCAGTCCCTGCCTTGCAACAGGGTGATATTAAACTTCCAAGACATTTCTGCACCAGAGGTCAGTGAAGCAGCTAGCTCTGTCCCCAGAAGGGTAAGTTGACTAATTCCCCCAGCCCCACCAGTTGCTAACACAGCTTGCACCACCTCTTCCCCTTGCCAGAAACTGGTTTCCTGGTCAAATGGAGGGAGAGGAGAGATGAAGTGTTATGGAAGGCAAAAGAAGCAGGATGGTGGAAACGCTTCCCCAAACACTGCCAGCTCAAACTGCTGCCTCCCCTCCAGGAGTGTATCTGGTTGCCACCGCATCCAGGAAATGCTGGGGGGCATTTCCTTTTATATAGAGTTCCCCTTGGTTTTTCAGCTTGTTGTGGTGCCTGATTTATTTATCTTAAGGCACTTCGGCTCATTTGCTGTTCCCAAAGAGGATGCCAGCCTCTTCCTTCTCCCCCAGCTTCTCTCCTGCATTTGTGCCCAAGCTCAGCCTAACCTTAACCCCGGCTCCAAAAAGTCCTACACACTTTCTAGGAGGTCTTTGGATTTTAGCAGGCCTGTGAAGGAAGGGAGTTGTGCCATTCCGAAATCTCCAACCCCAGCTGGCACTGGCACCAGGGTGGGCGGAAGGATGCAGGATCTGACCGAGGATCCATGCAATCCAGAGCCCTCCATCCAGCAACAACCAGCTAAATGCCTTCAAGGAAGCCCACAAGCTGGGCACAACACAGGACACTCCTGCTTCCTCCTCCTCTGCTATCTGAGAGGTTTAAGGAAGGCCATTGTGGTGGTGCCTGTTCAAGGCTATTGTCTGGAGACCCTCTGTGCCTTCTCCTGCCGCCACACTGCTTGCAGTCAGCTAAGACCCTCAGGCTCCTGCCTCGATGAAGAAAGTTCAGGGTGCCCCCTTGGCAGTTTCTCTGGGACCCAACCACCCAGGAGGGCACCCAGGTGTTTTTGGTTTTTTAAGCATCCTGAGCAGCCAGGGTACCTCAGGCTTTGCAAGGGGATGTTCTTACTCCACCTGAGTTCTTGGGTGTCTGTGCTGGAAAACAGGGCAGGTGCTAAGAGCGAGAAAGAGTTACTCTGGGCAGGAGCACCCTCGGAGCTGGGGGGCAGGGGCTCTCCTGGGGTTCCAGGTAAGGGTGACACCCCCAGCCCTGTGTAGATACTCCTTCAGGGACTGAAAGTAGGACCTTCTGCTTTGGAAGCAGGTGCTTCCCACCTTCCACAGGTGAGGCCCACCATCTCCCCCCCGCTGACTCCCTATGGACAGAAACTATTTATCACAACATCATGGAATTGTAGAGTAGGAGACGATCCAAAGGGTTGTCAAGTCCAACCCCCTGCAATGTGGACCAAGATTGTGGCCACAGCTGGGGCAGAGAGGAAGGAAGGACGCCTTACAGAGAAACTCCACAAGTTAGAAATAATCTGCCTGTGCCTGTGTGTGCATGCCGTGTACGGGTCCCCCTTATAGATTCGATTTTATGCACACATCTAGCCCAGATGTGAGGTTTGTGACTCTTCCATATGCTTAACTGGGGGCTCTCTTCCTCCCATACATCTCCTGCTCTGATGTGCCAAACTGGAGAGCGTTTTCCCTGGGGAGGGGTCTCCCAGCCTTCTTTCCAAACAAAGGGTGGGATTTCGAGGAAAGACCCCCACCACGTAAAAAAAAAGTTCTCTTCCTAACTTGCGTATATCATGCCTCCCGAACCGAATCGCCAGGACTGATTCTGCCTCCGTTCGTGGACAGACAAGAGGTTGGCTGGACCTCCCCCGCGCCGCCAGCCCTACCCTCACAACCGCTTTGCCGCTTACAAACAACCAAGTCCGGGTCTCTCTCTCTCTCTCTCTCTCTCTCTCTCTCTCTCTCTCTCTCTCTCTCTTCTCTCTCTCTCTCTCTCTCCCCCCCCCTCCCTCCCCCCTCTCCATCAAAGCCCCGCAAACTGGCAAAAATTATATCGCCTCCACTTCCAAATCCACAACCGGAGGAGTCGCAATTTCCATCCCGAGCAGTTTAAAATGGGGGAGGGGGGCGCCCGTTGGTCGTAGTCAGCAATAGGAGGAGGACCACAGTCTGCCTCTGGGTCCCAATTTGGGCAGAGGCACGATTCTGCCCGGATGCCAGGGGGCGCCCGTTGCCACCGCTCCCGGAGAAACCTTATTCGGACTCTGCGCCAACGCTCCGGAGTTGCCCCCCCACCGGCAGCAACTAACACGGGGTAACTAACACGCCACCCATGAAACATTGAGGGGGGGGTACGACTTTCTGCCCTACAAAGCTGGGTGTGTGTTTAAAGGGGGGTTACAAAGCGGACTATGCGGAGGGAAAGAATATTGAGCAGTTGATCATTTGGTGCGGGGGCACCATAGGACCCGCCCCACCCTGCGGCTCAGCACCCCCGCTCGGTCCACTCACCGTTGCCCGAGATCTGGTTCTCCCACTGCGGGGGCCGCGAGGAGGCTCCGAGCTGCAGGTAGAGTCCCACGGAGTGGCAAAGGGCCAGAGTCAGGCCGAAGGCGCCCCCCATCTTCTTCGTCGTCCTCCTCCTACTCCCGTCCGTCCGCCGCCCGTCTCACATCAGGGAGGGTCAGAAGCAGCCAGCGCCCCCCGCCCGATCCGTCGCCCCCGCCGCTGCTCCGGGTGGTGCTGAAGCCGTGGAGAAAGATGCTGAGCCGCCGCCGCCGCTGCCTCGCCTCGCCCCGTCCCGCTCGCCTCCTCCTCCTCCTCCTCCTCTTCCTTCTCCTCCTCCTCGGCTCCACTCTGCCAGCCGAAGACTGCGGGACTCTTCCCTACGGCGGAGGGCGCCACAGTGCAGCGGCTGCCGCGCGCCTCGCTCGCTCACTCGCTCGCTCTGCCGTCCGGCGGAGGGATCCGGCCGAGGGCTTGATTGATCGGCAAAGTTTCTCCAAGGGGATCGGTTTTAAAACCGCGACGGCGCGTCCCTTGCCTGGGGGGGTGGCGGTGGGGGAGAGACAGGCACCGTCTTGCAAAATTGGAAGTGGGGGCGCGGATGAGACTCGCAGCTCCCCAGAACAGGCGGCGGATTTCTCCGCCTTCTATTCTGCTTGGGGTGGGGGGCAGTAAAGATGCTTGACTTTTGCAAAATAAAAGGGGGGCAACTAACATGAGGGTGTGCACGTCTCATGTATTTAAACCCGTGAAATTTAGTTTGGCAGCGATTCTACTGTTGCCTCCCCCACCCACTTCACTACCTAAAAAGTGGGGTGGGGGGCATCACATTTTATTCTGGTGACAGGACTGGGGAGGGTCTGTTCAAGCCCACCTAAGAGCCCATTCCTTATCCCCATCCCTCCATCTCGCCCGCCTCAATCCTTTCCAGAACATGCATCGGCGTGGAGGATTGACCTGACATTGGTAGACAGGAGGTGAAAAGTGGGAGGGGGGGCAGCTGAATGCCCCCCTCGCCCTCCCCAGCTGCCTACAAGGCGCCCCACCTTCACTACAGAATCAGACTCTGTGGTGCCGTATCTCTTCGAGACACGCCCGGGAAGTGGATTAGATCTCTCCTGCTTTATTTATCACCATATATAATTTATGGTGTTATTTTTAACAGGAACCCGCCTGCCTGCCTTGAGAACAAAGCGCATTTCTTTGCAAGCTGGTGCATTCCTGAGCTTGGAGACGGGGACTCATCCTGTCCCCTATTCCCTAACAACTGGGAAATGCCCTGCACTGTTGCTTGCAAGGGGACCTGGCCTTGCCGCTTGTCAGCACCCAGAGATCAGGAGCCGGGCCGGAGCACATGGCGGTGCACCTGCAAACCGCTTCAGCACCGGCCGGCGGACAGCTCCTGCAGCGCCAGAGCCAGCGGCCAAGGACGGGGGGGTTTCAGAACCATGTCTGTGGACAGCGCTCGATTGGCTTCAGCACCTGAGCGGAGGGACAGCGCCCCTTTCTCCCCGAGGAAGATTGGAATTCCATTCCAGATTTGGGTCACCTTTAGGGTCTATTCAAGCTGTCAGGCCCATGGTCTAAGAGGGCAGCAGAGGTCTGTCACTACTTGTCCAGTTCTTAAGCCACTCTGGGACTATTATTGTTGTTGTTGTTATTGTTGTTGTTGATGATGCATTTATTGTGTTTACATTCCACCCTTTTCTACTCAAGGAGGCGTACATGGTTCTCTCCTCTTCCTCATTTAATCCCCACAACGACCCTGTGAGGTAGGTTAGGCAGAGAGGCAGTGACTGGCCCAAGGTCACCCAGTGAGCTTCATGGCGGTCAAGTGGGGTATTTGAACCCTCATCTCCCAGGTCCTAGTCTGAAACCCTAACCACTACACCACACTGGCTCTTAGTCTAGCTATGGAAAGCCTCAGCCCTTACTTGCTCCTCAGGTGACAAGTTCAATGCAAAAGTTACGTTCTCTCTGTAACTGTGTGAATAATCAGTCTTCCCTGGTGTGGTCATGACACAGCACTGCAGTTACTCAACTCAACTCCTTAAAGTTTTCTGGAAAGCAGTAAGATAGAAGACCTCTGCACAGTGCCAGATTTGTGGGAATGAGTCAATATTGGGACAATGTCACTGGGTTCACAGTGAGTAGATCAGGAAAATTCTGAAGAATCCCTCTATGCTTTACCACAATAACGGGTGGAGAAAACCTTCACTGGAGGTTTTTAAAGAGGTTGGATGGCTATCTGTCAGGGATTCTTTATCTGTGATTCCTGCATTGCAGGGGGTTGGACTAGGTGACCTTTGACATCCCTTCCACCCCTACAATTCTATGATTCCATTAACAATGGGCAAATAAAGTGCTGGAGAAGGGCTGCAGCTCAGGAGCAGCACATGATTGCATTCAAAAGGACTCCAGAATCCTAAGGTAAGAGTCTGCAGAGAACCTCACCAAGTCCTCTTTGAGAAGAAAAATGTGTCACCAGCCCCCTAGCTTTGAGAGATGGGTCTGATCTATAAAATGAGGCATCTGAAATCCCTGCTACACTGGCTCACCAGTCCACAAAGGTTATCTGTTCTTCTAGAGATCCCCAGCTGAAGAGGCCACGGACACAAAGTGAGGCAGCACCAGGCTACACCACAGTGTGCAGCCCCAATCCAGAGCATCTTCACCTTCGCATGCATGTCCTTCAGCTAGGGAAGGGAAGGGCAATGTGCCAACAGTAAGCTGGGCATCAGCTGTGCTTGGGATATATACAGAGAACATCTGTTCTTGGTCAGAGCACAGTTGCTCCTGGTAGAGCTACCCCAGGTCACCTTCCTTGGATCTCCTTTATACATCAACCTGGTCCTCTGCTTGCCACCTCTGCTGCCCTGATTGACTATTCAAAGCTCTCCTTGGTGGTGATGAACCCACAGGGACACAAGAATAGCTATGTTTGATCCGGCCAGCACTTCCTTTGCACATTGGACAACCAGATGCCCATAGGAAGCCTGCAAACACTCTCCTGTCCTGAGGTTTCCAGCAACTGCTATTCAGAAGTGAAGCTCCAACAGGTTGACTTTGAGCCCAGGGGCACACCCTTCCATTGTCTCCTGTGACAGATGGGTGTCAACTACGTGAAGGTAGATAGAACATAGTGATCATGGTTAGTAGCCACTTGCAACTCGTTAATTTGTATAATTCTCTTTTAGAGCCATCCAAGTTGGTGGCCATCACTGCCTCCCCAGGGAGCAAATTCCATAGTTCAACTGTGCAACGCATGGCTTTCTTTTATCAGTCCTAAATCTTCCAACAGTCACTGGGTGTCCATGAGTTCTAATGTTATGAGAGAGGAGGAAAAACTTTTTATCTATTCACTTTCTCCATGTCTTGAATAACTTTAAAAATGTCTCTTACTTGCCTTTTCTCTAAGCTAAAAATCTCCAAATACTGCAACACTTCGTCATAGGGGAAACATTCTATCCCCTTGATCATTTTGGTGTCCCTTTTCTGAACCTTTTAAAATTGTACCTTTTGGAGGTGAGGTGACCAGAACGATGCAGAGTGCTCCAAATGTGGGCACACCATAGATTTCTTTAATGTAATGAGGTTATCAACAGCTTTATTTTCAATTCCTTCCCTAAGCTTTTTTTTTTTTTACTGCTGCCGCACACTGGGTCATCTTCACTGAGTTGTCTACTATAACCTCCAGGTCTTGTTCCTGGTCCATCCCTGCCAGTTCAGACCCCAGGAGTGTCTATGTGAAATTAAGACCTTTTCCCCCAACATGCATCACTTTACAATTGTTTACATTGAATTGCATCCACCATTTTACTGTCCACTCCTTCAGTTTGAAGAAGTCCTTTAGGAGCAGTTCACAACCCCTTTCTCATGTAACAATTTAGTGCCACCAGCAGACTTAGAATCATAGAATCCTAGAGTTGGAAGAGACCACAAGGGCCATCCCAGTCCAACCCCCTGCCAAGCAGGAAACACCATCAAAGCATTCCTGACAGATGGCTGTCAAGCCTCCGCTTAAAGACCTCCAAAGAAGGAGACTCCACCACACTCCTTGGCAGCAAATTCCACTGCCGAACTGTCAGGAAGTTCTTCCTAATGTTTAGGTGGAATCTTCTTTCTTGTAGTTTGAATCCATTGCTCCGTGTCCGCTTCTCTGGAGCAGCAGAAAACAACCTTTCTCCCTCCTCTTTCACTTGGCCCCTTATCTCTGCAGTCTCCTTATCCTCCTTTAGCACACCGTTGACTCCCTAGCCACCCAAGCTAACATGGTCTCCCACTTCATCTGGTGAAGATGTGGCTCTCTAACGAAAATATGAAGATGCCAAGTTTCGTAATACTGGCCTGCCTCCCAGCTACTGGGAGAGGGGAGCAAACCAGGGGCATCTCTAAGTCTGACACCTGAAAGACTTTAGAGTGGAGCTCCCTGTTAGGAACCAAGGCAAGCATCTTGAGGATGAAGACCATGTAGTACTTTTTCCGTGTGCTACCACTTCACACTGGACCCTCCAATCCCACGCACAATTTCACTTTAGGCAAGGATTGCATCTGACATTTGCGGCCCCAGCCTCCCTTTCCTTTTTCCTTTTTGAATACATTTTATTCCAGCCTTCCTCTTGTCACATCTGCCTCTCAGCATCTGGATTCCAGAGAAGATCTTGGTTATTTGCCCTTTTTTAATTTAGAAAAAGGAGACATGGGATTAATGATCAGCTGCCTTGCATTTCAATGTTGGTTTTCTTCATGCCCGAGAGGAGTGCCATTTCCCGCCATAGGGAAAAGTCCCCCCCCCTGAT
Organism: Lacerta viridis; assembly: GCA_900245905.1. Classification (NCBI taxonomy): domain Eukaryota; kingdom Metazoa; phylum Chordata; class Lepidosauria; order Squamata; family Lacertidae; genus Lacerta; species Lacerta viridis. The sequence continues at coordinate 265,283 of OFHU01000295.1, forward strand.
TTCCCTCATAGCCTGTCAGTAGTAACTGCTCTAAGATTTGTTCTTTTAATCCAGAATCAATAGCAAATTTCATTTAAAAATAAATTAAAGCCGGCATTGGAAATCATTCACCATGTGGGTTGGGGCTATATGTGGAACCGTCTAAATGGCTCCCTTTGGCTCATCCATCACTGCCACGGGGGGGGGGGGGGAGTATGTGTGAGAGAGAACTCGGCAGCAGCACTGATTCATGGGAAGCCTGTTTAAATGTATCAGCTCTTAACAATGAGTAGAGCCAGGTGTGAGAGAGAGACCTTTTAACATGCACTAAAAGGAGCTTATCAAGGAAAGGTGGCCAATGGCAGAAAAGGGGCCTCTGTCTAGATGGCAGCAGGAACTCCTCCTCTGAGGAAAAGCATCTTTCCCAACCCTGCCTTGCAGGGAGGAGAGGGCAGCTGCTCTGCAAGTCCAGTCGAGCAAGTGGGACCCAGCTTAAGGAAGAAGAAGAAGAGTTTTGATTTGATATCCCGCTTTTCACTACCCGAAGGAGTCTCAAAGCGGCTCACATTCTCCTTTCCCTTCCTCCCCCACAACAAACACTCTGTGAGGTGAGTGGGGCTGAGAGACTTCAAGAAGTGTGACTAGCCCAAGGTCACCCAGCAGCTGCATGTGGAGGAGGGAGACGCGAACCCGGTTCACCAGATTATGAGTCTACCGCTCTTAACCTCTACACCACACTGGCCCTGTTAGTGATGGGTGAACTATCACCATCTCAGCTAAACTTTGGTTCCTTCTTTCCAAGGTCCCCAGAAGAATTTTTTGGGGAAACTCAGGGTCTCACCCATCCACAAACACAGCTGAGAGTTGTCAGAAGCTGGATAAGTTGAATGAAGAAGCAAAGTTGAAGAGGGGTAAGGGGGGGGGGTGTACTTTTCATTCCTCTTTCAATCTCTCTCTCTCTCTCTCTCTCTCTCTCTCTCTCTCTCTCTCTCTCTCACACACACACACACACACACACACACCACATTCCTTGTCAATTCCTGGAACTAAATTCTGGGTCTGCCATTGATACCATAATGCTTCCAGCTCAACGAGTGTACAAACCTCTGTGTGCTTCTATATTTACTTACAGTAAAATCCTCTGACTCCTTCCCTATAAAAAGTGTTGTGAAACAGTGCAGTGTTCCTGCCTCAACTCTCTTTGGCATATTCTTCTCCCTGTTGCTCTCGTGTGCCTTCAACATGGTGTGCCAAAATAAAAGTGTGACGGGTTTTTATCCATAAGTTGCTGTTTGCACATGTCACAGCCTTGACAGCACACTCTGAGGAAGCTCTTCAGAGAATCACCAACCATTTTGCCCAAGTCTTCAGGGAAGACCAACATCTTGGGTCAGGACATCACCAGCACTCCACACATCAAGAAAAACTCTGTGAGCCTCAGCTCCTTCGTGTGCCTATCTGGCAAGAATTGTTGGTTGAACTGCATTTAATATCCCACACTAACCAACAACCTTTCCATTGATGCTGAGCTGGACAAGCGTATTTTCCAGGCAGCTACAGCAATGGCTCAAAGGGGTATGGGAGAATTTGATGCTAACGACCCATACCAAAATGAAGGCCTACCAGGATTGTATGTTGAACACGCTGTTTTATGGAAGTGAGTCAGGGGAGGAATGCGTAAATGCCTTCCATATGCACTGTGTCAGGAGGATTTTGGCCATGACATGCCAGGACAGAGTCTCAAAGAAAAATGTGCTTTTCCAAGTCCAAATTCCCAGCATGTTTGCACCAGGCCAACTGGCAGACTAACTCTGTATTACAAAGATGACTGCAAATGAGACATGAAGGCTGGCAACATCAACCTCACTGTGTAGGAATTCCCCGCAGATGACCACAATGCCTGGAAACAGGTAGGTAGTAGGTTGTGGAGTCACAGCAGTGACCAGAGAATAAATGACCACTGGAAGGAGCACAGAGAGAAGAAACACCCAGGTGCCTGGATGCCTTCTTCTGCCCCAGCTGCAATAAAACATGTCTCTCCTTTTTCGGTCTTTACAACCATAGCAGGTGCTGTAACTCTCCACTAGCATGACTTTACCCCTGTTGGCATTGTCTCTCATGGCAGACAGATCCCAATAAATTTATAAAATGCTCAGTGTAAGAGCTCTCTGCTTAGAATCTCTTGCTGTTTTTTTTTTTTAATTATCAGAAGCTGTGGGGTGAGGGGTCTGAATCAGATCAGAATTCAGGGGAGGGGTGGTCAACTCCCCCTCCCCCTCCTGGAGCCATTTTTCTGATTAAGATTTTCCCCTGACCTCAATTTATGCATATGATTATTCTGAAAAATAAACATGCCTGCAATTAAGGCAATATGTGCTGTTAAGTAAACATTATAAATATTTTAATTTTGATTGTGTGGAACGTTGTAGCAATGTCTGTAAAAAGCCATGCAATAGAAGTCATCCTCTTTTTTTAAAAAAAGAAAAGCAAAAAAGTTTGGTCCAGGTGTGTTGGCAGGACCCACCTGAATGTGTCAGGAGTTCTCCCCCCCCCCATTTTATTTTAAAGATTTTTGCATAAAATATTAATTGCATTCATTCATAAAAATTTCAGTATTTATATAGGGGTTCTTCCCTCCCCCCCTTCCATCTTCTGTCTCTTTTCTGCGACTAAATACTTTAATCCAATCTCTTAAATCTCCCTTTTCCATACATTTTATCAATTATATTACAAATGCTAATCTAACCTTGCTAACGTTTTTAAATGTTTGCAATGCTCTTTCATGTAATCTATAAAATTAATCTATTCATTTTTTATCTTCTTGGTGTCTAATCTTCCCAGTCAATTTCGCAGTTTCTGCAAAGTCCATCAATTTCGATATCAATTTCGATATTCGTTCTTGTTTCGATGGGGTTCTCTCTTCCTTCTAGCCCTGAGGGTATATCATACTTGCTGCTGTCGTCGCATACATAAACAGGACCAAATTTCAGGAGTTCTTATTCCCCCACCCTCAGTTTGTGGTTGTGGAGTCCTGTATCACCAGCAAAGAAGCACAACAAGCAGGTAAGGAGAGAAAAAAGGAAGTTTGATCGCCTTGATGCAATTGCTATTTCAAATGCAGCCCTTTTCTTCACCTGCTGGTATTTCCTTTGCTTAGAAAACCCAGATGGCTAGAAAGTTTTGATTTAGTTTTAGTCTACTGTTATTTTGACTTTTCGAAAGTCTTCACTTATTGTTGTCCCCCCCCCTTTTATAATTCTGTCTTTTTCGTAAACTGCTTTGAGCTGGGTGGATTTTTTGTTTTCTGTTTAGAAAGCAGTTCAGTCGTTCAGTCGTGTCCGACTCTTCGTGACCCCATGGACCAGAGCAAGCCAAGCACTCCTGTCTTCCACTGCCGCAGTTTGGTCAGACTCATGTTGGTAGCTTCGAGAACACTGTCCAACCATCTCATCCTCTGTCGTCCCCTTCTCCTTGTGCCCTCCATCTTTCCCAACATCAGGGTCTTTTCTAGGGAGTCTTCTCTTCTCATGAGGTGGCCAAAGTACTGGAGCCTCAACTTCAGGATCTGTCCTTCCTAGTGAGCACTCAGGGCTGATTTCTTTAAGAATGGATAGGTTTGATCTTTGCAGTCCATGGGACTCTCAAGAGTCTCCTCCAGCACCATAATTCAAAAGCATCAATTCTTCGGCGATCAGCCTTCTTTATGGTCCAGCTCTCACTTCCATACATTACTACTGGGAAAACCATAGCTTTAACTATATGGACCTTTGTCGGCAAGGTGATGTCTCTGCTTTTTAAGATGCTGTCTAGGTTTGTCATTGCTTTCTCCCAAGAAGCAGGCGTCTTTTAATTTCGTGACTGCTGTCACCATCTGCAGTGATCATGGAACCCAAGAAAGTAAAATCTCTCACTGCCTCCATTTCTTCCCCTTCTATTTGCCAGGAGGTGATGGGACCAGTGGCCATGATCTTAGTTTTTTTGATGTTGAGCTTCAGACCATATTTTGCGCTCTCCTCTTTCACCCTCATTAAAAGGTTCTTTAATTCCTCCTCACTTTCTGCCATCAAGGTTGTGTCATCAGCATATCTGAGGTTGTTGATATTTCTTCCGGCAATCTTAATTCCGGTTTGGGATTCATCCAGTCCAGCCTTTTGCATGATGAATTCTGCATATAAGTTAAATAAGCAGGGAGACAATATACAGCCTTGTCGTACTCAAAGCAGTGTATAAATTTTATGAAATAAATAAATAAATCAAAAGTCAACAAGAGCTCCTTGGAGAGTAGGGGGTTAACAATGCCTCCCTCCCTCCCTTTATGCAAAGTAGCAGAAGAGCATCTGGCTTTGGGCAGATCACACTTGCACAGAAGCTCATTAACCACTCTGAGCTGGGGGGGGGGTGGAATTTGAGGGGGTGAGAGGCTTTTGATTGGTACATCAGCTGAGCGTCAGGAGAGGGCCAACTCTGTATAACAAGGCAGAGATAATTGCAAGCTTTGGTTTGGTACCCTCCCCAAGGTTCACAGCACAGAGCTGGATGAATTTAGAGGGATCGCTTTTCTGGGTGTAGATCCTGTCATGTGCACAGCTGGGAGTTGGAAATCCCAGGAGATGGAGAGAAGAGTCAAGGTGGAGGAGAGCAAGTTGCAGGCTGAGCACAGGAATGGATCCTCTGAGGGAGGACTGGGAGAAGGAAAACAGCAGAGAATGAAGTGGGCCCGAGACAACAGACCCTTCCAGTCAGAGCCAGTGTGGGGTAGTGGTTAAGAGTGGTAGACTCATAATCTGGTGAACCGGGTTCGCGTCTCCGCTCCTCCACATGCAGCTGCTGGGTGACCTTGGGCTAGTCACACTTCTCTGAAGTCTCTCAGCCCCACTCACCTCACAGAGGGAAAGGAGAATGTGAGCCGCTTCGAGACTCCTTCGGGTAGTGATAAAGCGGGATATCAAATCCAAACTCTTCTTCTCTTCTGAGTGACAGCGCCCATCAGCCAGGCAGGGTTGGGAGAGACTCCGGCCTGAACTCCTGGGGAGTCATTGCTTCCCTTCAGTGTAGACAATACTGAGCTAGATGGACCAAAGACCTAACTCAGTAGAAGGCCTCTTCCTATGTGCCCATGTGCTTTTCCTTGGTGCCCTGTGGCTGGAGCAGGTGGCTCTCCCAGCCCTGCGGGGGAGGGGGTAGCAGAGGGTGGAGCCTGGCAAGGACTTGAGGCAGCTGAGTTGCATTGCCTCATCATTCTTTTATTTCTCTGTATAAATAATTTACTTTCCAGCAAGTGAGAGAGAGAGAGAGAGAGGAAGGCCTTCCAAGCCCTGCCCACTCCTATAAACCACCCAAATGTAGAAAACACAGGCATCGGATTTGCATAGATTATTGCTCCGCGCTGGTACAGAGTAGGTGGCGAAGCCTTCAAATCTCGTATTAGAGACTATTAAGCTTTGATTTTATTGTATCCTCTTATGAAGGGGAACTCGGCAAAGCGGTGATTTGCGATGCGCTTCTCGCACTTTGCAGGGAGGGGGGACACGAATTCTTCTCCCTCAATATGTTGCGTGCATAATGTATGCAAACAGCCTTGCCTAATGCAGCATTTATGGTTTCTCACCATTTATATTTCATGGCCCACACTCTTGCACTTTACTTTCCCCTATTAACAGAGAGAGATTAGACCACTTAACCAGAAAATCAGGGAGAGCAATGAATGCATTTTTAATAACGATAAATGTGCGTCCCATCCCAAAATAGGGAAACGGGGAAGAAATAAATTTAGGGATTTAATCTGACCTTTATATATATATATATATATATATAGTCAGCATCCTTCAAGCTCAATGAGCAGTTGCGGCATCACTGAAGTCAGGAACCGACAAGTCCAGGGAGATCTTGCTGCCCAACCTCCCTCCTCACTGGCCTAGGAAATTACGGCAGGAGATTGCTGTGTCCAGCCAAACAGAATGTATAAATTGGATTCATATAAGCTGAAATAATGTGCAAGGCAAGGTTTGCTTGCTGGCGCCTTAACTTCCTGTTGCAATCCTCTACTCTCCAGTAACTTGCAAACCGCCCTTTGCTTTGGATGGTTTGTGCATCCTCCTTACACCCCAGAGTAAAAGGGCCACACAAGGCCACCAGGGTCTCTACAGAGAAGAGCCACCTTGAGCTCCGTGAAGGAAAGGTGGAATAGAAATGCAACAAACAAACAAACAAACAAACAAACAACTGTATGGGTCCCATGTTTTTAAATCTTCCATTGGGGTTTGGTGTAGTGGAAGCACCCAACGGTATTTCATGGCACCAGCCAGATCCCTCCATATCCCTCAACCCCAAAAGGGACCACTCAGTTGCATCTGCCCACTGGGGCTCCCTCATTCATCTCTCTCTCTCTCTCTCTCTCTCTCTCTCTCTCTCTCTCTCTCTCTCTCTCTCTGCTAGACAGTAATTCATAAGTGATGCATTTTGCATCTGCCAGCAGGGAAGGGGGCAGCTGCAATTAGCCATAACTATTTCATTTTAGTCAAGCGTCCCATTATAATTTGCATTTCACCTTTTAATTGCATGGTGGAGAAGATGGGAGCCGGCTGCCTACCAGTTGCAATGAGAGAAATATGCCGAAGCTATAAAAAGCCAATGCCAGGAGAGACCAGCCCAGAGAACTTTATGGGGAGATTTTATTTACTGATGTAAAAGCTAATCCGGCTTCTGTGTCTACGCCGCCTCTCTTTGCGTGCTGCAGCTGCTGTCTCCCTTTCAGCTGGGTAAGCACCTCTGCCTGGGCTCTGGATAAAGCCTGTGCCGAGTTGGGGGGGGGCAGAGACAGGAGAACCAGAAGGTCCCACCAAGAAGCAAAACCAAACACTTGCCAGTTTCACCACCCCACTCAGATCACCCTGAACAGGCCAGAACCCTGAGGGTGTCCCTCGCATGGAACCAACACAATCCACATTGCTCCAGTCAAGACTAACCCAGGAAGATTCGCCCCGTCACCATGGAAAGTGTGTGGGGGGGCAGGGTCAGAGGAGGAAACAGGGCCTGTATCTGCCTCTCCTCCCAGCTGGTCCAAGCCAGCTTGCCCTGAGGCGACTGCCTCACCAAGCTTCCTGGGTGGTCCAGCCCTGGCTTCATCAACACTGATTGGAGGGACGCAGCGCCTGCTGTGCTTTGCTCAGCCCTTCCAAGGGGGAGCAAAATCAATATGTGGCTGTTTGTTTTGCATGCAGCAAATATTTATTTGTTTCCTTTCACTTACATTTCACTTCTCATTGAAACATCCTGAAGCAATTTAACAGTAAATAGCAAGTACATTCCCAAATCCAATGCACTTTCCAGAGGGATTCAGGACATTCTAGAACAAGACGTTTTTTGGTTCATAGCTTTGCGATTGTCCCAGCTGCATCACCCTCCGATATAGTTATTCGCAACCCTGAAAGGCACAGACCGAGCAAACGCCTCCTCTTCCCCACCTGGAATAAAGCCATTCAGCCGGCTGCAACAAAGACCAATCTCCCACCCACCACCCGCAACTCTCCATGGCAGGTCAAGGGCTAATCCGGTTGGAAACAAACGTTCTTCACAACACCCACAAAGTGGAGCTGAAAATGAGCAAAATCCACCCACCGAGCCTTCCCAAAGGAAACTGTTGGGTTGTATCCACTGCTAGTCCTACCCAGAGTAAACCTACTGCACTAGATGAGTGCCATTAATTTCAATGGGTCTGCTCCAGGGAGGACTTGGTTGGATATTATCCAGATTGGATTGGAGGGCAGCTCAGGGTCAATGCCCAATGAGTATCTTGGCCACAATTCAACATGATCAGGCAGTGCTCCTCAGCCAGTTGAGTCCCAAGTCTTCACACATCACTCTTGTGCTGGATCATTTTGGTCCTTCTCCCTGCCAGCTGTGCCCACCCCTGAGGCTGTGGGAAGTAAAACGCAGGAGCAGTCAAACACAACATTGCTAGAGTGGACATAGAAGGGGAACGCTAGGCCAGCCAGTCGGAACTTCCTGTTTCTCCTGGGCTGATGGACTTCCTCTGTGTACCTGGAGATGGGTGTGGTCTCACCTGAGCAGGTTAACACAAAACCACAGGGACTAGACTCCATCTTCCTCTCTCTCTTTTGGACTCCGTTCTCAAAAGAACAACATCGCTATGAGGGTCTCTTGGCTTCCAGCCAAGAAAATACAAAGGGACTGTTTTCCCTTATGGAACAGTCTCCTGAGTAAATGTTACTTTTACTAAGTTTAAGTCTGCCTCTGGGATCCAATTGTGAACAGATGATTTCTCCTGAGTAAACGTTTTATGCTTTTATAGAAGACTGTGTATTGAGAGGGATTAAAGGGGAAAATACCAGGACATTTATTACAGAGGTTTTAACAAACCTGAGCAAGCTATCTGCTGCGTGTGTGTTTAAAGGGGAATGAGAACTCTGCTAATTTCTGGGACTTGTAAACACAGGTTGGAATAGGATATCTTAAACAATATATCCTCTCTTGCATCTCAAAACATTCCCACAGAGGCCACAACAGAAAGGTGACAAGGAGTAAGAGAAATGCGTGTGTGTGAGATCCTTCCTGTTGCCGAAAGGTGAGAACAATTTGCGCATCATGTCACATCAGGACATAGAATCATAGAATCCTAGAGTTGGAAGAGACCACAAGGGCCATCCAGTCCAACCCCCTGCCAAGCAGGAAACACCATCAAAGCATTCCTGACAGATGGCTGTCAAGCCTCCGCTTCAAGACCTCCAAAGAAGGAGACTCCACCACACTCCTTGGCAGCAAATTCCACTGTCCAACAGCTCTTACTGTCAGGAAGTTCTTCCTAATGTTTAGGTGGAATCTTCTTTCTTGTAATTTGAATCCATTGCTCCGTGTCTGCTTCTCTGTAGCTCAACATCTTAGGGCAGCCTTCCCCAACATGGTGCCCTCTAGCTGGCAGCCCATCCACCTCGGCCAGCCTCAGCCAATGGGGATTGTCACCCAACACAGCTGGAAGGCACCACAACTTTCACCAGGCAGTTCCAAAAGCACAGCATTACTGAGTGAGGGCTGCAAGGCATGGAGAGCTTTACTGAAGTTGGCTACAATTTCTGGCAAGGTGGTTGTCTTCAGCCCACAACCCTGGTCTGTCTTCCTTGCGGCAGAGCAGTCTTAGATCAGGGATAGCCTTCCAGATGTGGCTGAAATACAGCTGCAGGAGGGGAGAGGGCTCTTGCATTCAAATCCTGCTTGTGGGTTTCCCAAAGGTATCTGTTTGGTCGCTGTAAGAACAGGATGCTGGACTAGATGGGCCATTGGCCTGATCCAGCAGGCTCTGCTCATGTTATTAAGAGAGCCAGTGGCTTAGTGCTCCTCCAGCAACCAGTTCTAGCCACAGCTGGAGGCAGCGATGCTTCTGTATCCCAGCTGCTGGAAGCCACAGGAGAGGAGAGTTGTTCTTGTGCTCGGATCCTGCTTGTGGGTTTCCCATGGGGGCATCTAGTTAGCCGCTGCGAGAACTAGATGGGTCATCATTGGCCTGATACATCCACCTCTCCTTATGCTCTTACGGATAACAAACAAAGCTATTAGTTATTTGTAGCATTTCACAACTCAGCTGTAGTGCTTCCAGTAGTGATCAGTCAAAGGTTCTGGGCAGGTTTGGTTAGGCTGTCGTGATGCACAGACTTCTAAGGCACGTTGACCCAAATCCAGAAAAAGTCGGTAGTGATTAAAATTCCATTGAAATCAGTTGACCCATTGAGCTTGAAGGACAATGAACTTTCACTAGGATGGGACCAATAACGACTTTTTTTCCCCTGCAAACTTTCAGGAGCCTCTGATGTTCTCTGCTCTCTCTCACCCGTGGGCTAAAACTGAATGTGTGCTCAGAGTTCAGGACACGCCATTAGCCTGACAATGCTGCCCGCTTGTGTGGGCACTAGACCACTGGTGAATGTGCCATCTGGAACTCAGCATGAGGGTGCATGCAACAAGAAGCAACCTGCTCCGAGGGCAATCCTCACGCTGAGCCACCTCCACCCACAACATCTGGAGTTCCACACCACCACCAGCTGCCAGGAGAGGCCACCAAGAGTAGTCCTTACCAATTGCAGCTACAAAGGCTAAGCAAGGGGACTGCCAGGAAGATGGCCGGCCAGGCATGTGGCAGCCCCGTTGTTTATCTGCACCTTTAAAATGACAGTCCCATATAAGGCCTTCCAGATTTTGCTGGCTTGCAGCTCCCATTACCCTTAAGCATCAGCTATGAACATAAGAAGAGCCTGCAGGATCAGGCCAATGGCCCATTTAATCCAGCATCCTGTTCTCACAGGGGCCAGCCAGATGCTTGTGGGAAACCTGCAAGCAGGATTCGAACACAAGAGCCCTCTCCCCTCCTGGGGTTTCCAGCTACTGGTATTCAGAAGCATTGCTGCTTCCAGCTGTGAAGGCAGAGCAGAGCCATCTATAGCCCAACTCTCCTCCATGAATTTGTCAATGCCCTTTTCAAGCCATCTAGTTTGGTGGCCTCCTGCAGCAGCGAGTTCCACAGTTTAACTCTGAGCTGCGTGAATAAGTTGCCACATTCAAGTTGCCCCTAAAAGTTGCCCCTAAGCTTGGGCTGCCCCAGTTCCTGCTTGCCTCCTGCCCTCGCTGGGCTTCTGTGTCGGGCTCTGCCTGCCTAGCAGCTGTGCCACGCAGAGGCAGCAGACGTATTAATGATCTATCTCTGGGATCCCAATGCCGGTGTTGCATAATTACATTTAAATGGCTGAAACCTGCTAAGAACTTTTATTGCATAATCAAATGTGCTTAAATCATGCTAGGCAGGAGCGAAGGAGGGCATAAATCGCGCTCAAAGTTAGGAGCGTCTCCAGGTGGGCAGCAGGCCTGTTCTCCATCCATCTCCGTCTCCAGAAGATTTCTGCCTCCCCAGCCAGAGGGCAAATGGGCCCGTAAGTCATCCGTGGAGGGTTGACTCCAGGCAGGCGGCTGCAGAGCTCAGCACCCTCTACCCAATGTTGAAGACCTTCTGTCATCCCTACCTATCATACAATTCTGCAGAAGGGGGAGGTTTCGGTTCTCTTGGGAGCTTGGGAGGATGCAGAGGGCTTGCATTTGCAGGCAGTTCTGAGGGTTACCATATTTTTCTGTGTATAACACCCCCCCCTGTATAAGACGCCCCCTATTTCGGGGGACTCCAAATTTGGAAAATGGGGGGATATTGCCCAGAGATGTTGAGCATTTTTGGGAGAAGGAATGCTCATAGTTGAGCTTTTTTGGGGGGATGGGGGAATGGACCACAGTTGTTGAGCTTTTTTGTGGGGGGGTAGCCAAAAATCATGCACCCGCCTCACCTGTGTTACCACTTGCGCGCATCCCAAAACCCACCTGTCAGCCTGCAATTCCAGAAGCCGCCTATTTCTGCAACGAGAGCAAATCAAAACCAGCCCTTTATGCAGCCACCAATAACATGCCAAATAACCGCTGGCAATCTCCTGCTTGCAGCAGCAACCAATCACACGTCCACCCAATGCACTACCCATGTATAAGACGCCTCCCATTTTTTAAGATACTTCTTAAAGAAAAAAAGCTCATCTTATACTCGGAAAAGTACAGTATATTCAGAATGACACTGATGCAGAAGGACAGGACACCTCCCCCCCCCCAACACACTTCCAGAAGCTTGTGCATTCTTAAGAACATAAGGAGAGTCTGCTGGAAACTGCAGACTATTGTTCTCTTTCCTAGCAGCCAGGTGTGTTAGATGGTGGGGACACCCCCCCCCATTTCTTCTATGGCACAGGGCAACTTCTTTGGCTCTTCCAATCGCGTGGGAGCAGCAAGTGTGAGTTTTACCTTTGCACAGCAGGTTGGCTTCCACACATGCAACCTGACACGCCTCCCTCTCTCCCAGGCAAGGGAGCAGGAGGCATTGTCAGAGGCCAAGATCACACTCCAGCAGACTAGAAACTCCAAAGGTGGGTGTGAAGCAAGACTGGTAAGGGGTGTGGCCTGGGGAGAGATGGCTGGGAAAGGGGCGAGGCCCCTTGAACGGCCCCAAGGGCCTGATGGATAGTCCTGGAGTGCTGCATTTGGCCCCCAGGGCTGAAGTTTCCAAATCCTGACCTGGAAAGACCCTCACGAGATGATAGTTCTGTGTTGGATGCGTTGAAGAACTGGCCTGGGTGCTGAACCAGATTTGTAGGGGAAGCGATACGAATTCTGTAGAATTAGGCAGGACACCTCCCGTTTGCCTCTTTGGGGTCCCCACCTGCTTTTCTAGGACAATAGATCCAGTCTTTGCTCCTCCTGCCCTGCTGTGTTGTGGGGTGGGGGTGAAATGATTAGATGAACCAGGGAAGGAGCTGGACTGGGAGGGGGGGGTTATTTATTTATTTATTCATTCATTCATTCATTCATTCATTCATTCATTTAAAACCTCTTTAGAGATGTCCACGGTCTTGGCTGATCATGGAAGGAGCAAAGACTCTCTCCCCAAGCCTCCTGCTTCCTATCTGCAAGCCCAGAGTCTCCAGGGAGAGGTTTGGTGGCAGCGACAGCTTGAGGAACCTTACGCAAAGCAGCCTAAATGCCTTCCTAATGGGTTCTGGGAAAAGCTCAGTTTGGGCAATGCAAGCGCTCCGGTTTTGATGTCCCACCAGCTGCCGGGAGCGGCTGAGAGGGTCCCCCGTGGGGCAGCTTCACGGAGGTGTGTATCTGCTCATCTCCTCTTCTGATCCCACCTGAGCGATGCTCTGGAGCCTCGGAGCAGGGAGGAAAACGGGCCCAAATCAGGAGTGAAGAATAATTTTTGGCAGCCTTCGGACGGGGAGAGGAGCAGAGCCAAATGCAAAGAGACAACCGTCGCGTTTGGGGGACAGAGGGGAGCGCAGGTTTTCATAAGCACAAATTCTCCCTTCTCCTGCCATTGATTTCCCTCTGCTTAAGATCTCCGTGGCAATGAATGTTTTATCCGAGGCCGAGGCAAATAAAACAAAGCGAGGCAAATCGGGTGATTCCTTTCAGGTTTTTGATTCCTGCCCCCTGAAAAATCGATATTTGAAATCCTCACAGAAATAATTCTGATCTGTGGTAATGGGGCATCCTCTGCAGGGAGGCTGTCAGCGAAATACAATGCAGCGGAACCAGCTAAATAAAGGGAGGCGGGGGGGGGCCGCAAATCATTCAAAGCAAACAATCTTTTCACAGAGAATCGGCTTCGACGAAAAGAAAAGGGGTGTTTGGGGGGGGGGGCACCGTGAGCTCAGTAGGTGTCTTTGCCGCATCAGATATTATTCACACAAAGCGTGAGATAAGCTTCATCCCACAGATTTCCCTTCCCCACAAATACTCGCAGCTTCCAGATTCTAAAACTCATATGATTGTAGAGTTGGAGGGAACTCCAAGGCTCATCTATGTGGGAATGTTTTGGGATGCAGGAGAGGATATATTGTTTAAGATATCCTATTCCAACTTGTGTTTACAAGTCCCAGAAATTAGCAGAGTTCTCATTCCCCTTTTAAACACACACACAGCGGAAAGCTTGCTCAGGTTCGTTAAAACCTCTGTAATAAATGTCCTGGTATTTTCCCCATTAATCCCTCTCAAAATAAGACACTACACAGTCTTCTATAAAAGTATAAAAAGAGTTTACTCACGAGAAATCATCTGTTCACAATTGGATCCCAGACGGCAGACTTAAACTTAGTAAAAGTTACATTTACTCAGGAGACTGTTCCATAAGGGAAAACAGTTCCTTTGTGTTCTCTTGGCTGGAAGCCAAGAGAGCATCTCAGTGGTGCTCCTTCCTTGAGAGCGTGGTCCAAAAGAGGAAGATGGAGTCTAGTCCCTGTGTTTTTGTGTTAACCTGCTCAGGTGAGACCACACTCATCTCCAGTTACACAGAGGAAGTCCATCCCAGCACAGGAGAAACAGGAAGTTCCGACTGGCTGGCCTAGAGTTCCCCTTCTATGTCCACTCTAGCAATGTTGTGTTTGACTGCTCCTGTGCTTTACATCCCACAATCTAGTCCAACCCCCTGCGGTGCAACCTTTCTCTCCATCATCTCTCCAACAACTCTACATCTGCCATTCTGTTGTTCTCCTCTCACAGAACTCCATTTCCGTCTTGGGCATTGAGGGGCAGAGAGAGAATAGCCAGTCCTCTTTAGCCATTCTGGCTGTCATCTTCCAGAAGCGTCGCCAGCTATTTTGTGTCCATGGCAACATATTGCACCCTTGTTTACCTAACAAAGAGGATATACTGTGCCTGGCTAAAGGTAAAGGTAAAAGGACCCCTGACCATTAGGTCCAGTAGTGTCCGACTCTGGGGTTGCAGCTCTCATCTCGCTTTATTGGCCGAGGGAACCTGTGTACAGCTTCTGGGTCATGTGGCCAGCATGACTAAGCCGCTTCTGGAACCAGAGCAGCGCACGGAAACGCTGTTTACCTTCCCGCCGGAGTGGTACCTATTTATCTACTTGCACTTTGATGTGCTTTCAAACTGCTAGGTTGGCAGGAGCAGGGACCGAGCAACGGGAGCTCACCCCGTTGCAGGGATTCGAACCGCCAACCTTCTGATCGGCAAGCCCTAGGACTCTGTGGTTTAGACCAGTGTTTTTCAACCACTGTTCCGCGGCACACTAGTGTGCCGCGAGATGTTGCCTGGTGTGCCGTGGGAAAAATTGAAAAATTCAAGAGAATTACTTTATATATAGTCAATATAGGCACAGAGTTAATTTTTTTAACATTTTCTAATGGTGGTGTGCCTCGTGATTTTTTTCATGAAACAAGTGTGCTTTGCCCAAAAAAGGTTGAAAAACACTGGTTTAGACCACAGCGCCACCCGCATCCCCCACTGCACCTGGCTAGGGATATGTAATTGTCAGGAAGAACTGGTTTGGCCCCTCTTTTTTTCTCCAGACCCTGGAAGGCATCCATCTCCCTCCCAACCCTTAACAGACTGTTTCCAGATGTTTCTCACACTCATATTGGACCCCTCTTAAGGGTGCGTGTCTAGCCATGATGTGGGAATCAGCCCTGAGCTGACTGAACTCTTCAGTGGTTCAGTACAAGGAGCTGCCACCTGAGGATTCTTCTCAGGGGTCCAAATAGCACAGACTCCTCTCTTCCAAGTTTTCAGCAAAGGCATTTTCTCCCAGACCTGCTGCATCTGCTTCTGGTTTTGGGTTCCTTCTGTAAACATTGGCAGTAAATTACTTCCATGCACGGATTTGTGGGAATGTTTAGGGATGCAGGAGAGGATATATTGTTTAAGATATCCTATTCCAACTTGTGTTAACAAGTCCCAGAACTTAGCAGAGTCTTCTATTCCCCTTTTAAACACACACAGCCGATAGCTTGCTCAGGTTGCTAGAGTCTCTATAATAAATGTCCTGGTATTTCCCCCTTTTAATCCCTCTCAAAATAAGACACTACACAGTCTTCTATAAAAGCATAAAAAGAGTTTACTTACATAGATCATCCTGTTCACAATAAGATCCCAGAAGGCGGACTTAAACTTAGAAAAAGTTACATGTACTTAGGAGACTGTCCCATAAGGGGAAAACAGAGTATCTTACCGATGTTGCCTCTTTGAGAGCGTCGTCCAAAAGAGGAAGATGGAATCTGGTCCCTGTGGTTTTGTGTTAACCTGCACAGGTGAGGCCACACCCATCTCCAGTTACACAGAGGAAGTTTTGTCTCAGCCCAGGAGAACAGGAAGTTCCGGCTGGAGGACTGAGACCACCTTCATGTCCACTCTAGCAATCTTGTATTTGACTGCTCTCATGTTTCACATCCCACAGGATTGCCACACCCACTCACGGGCCCCAGGGGATGCCTTGACTTATGTCTGGGGTATCTGGGACCCCCTTCCCCGCCCAGCTGGATCTATACCAAGGGGCAAGGCATCTGCCTCAGCCCAGACACCCCCTCCTCATCTCAGTTCCTTTACTTACAGAATGAGAAGGAAATCTGTGCCTGTCACAGTGCAGGTGTGAAAGATGACAGACAAACACACACACTCATGCGCACACAAAAAACTGCAAATACATTTGCAAATGAAACACTTAACATAAATGAAAGGGGCTGGCATCAGCCACTTCCTGCAATAGCACTGAGGATGGAATCAAAGAATGGAATTACACTGCAGGGGGTTGTGTGGCAGGGAGGCTGGACTAGATGACCCTTGAGGTGATCCACGTGGTTCTGCCCCTCTTCATTTTATCCTCACAACAACCCTGTAAGGTAGGTTAGGCTGCATTATAAGTGGCTCTTTATATCAGCACAAGGAAAATCCAGTCCTCTGCCTCCAAGGAGCTTACAGTTTACATTTCAACATTGGGGTGAGAGGGAAGGGAGGCCAAGGTAAGAAGCCTCTGCAGTTCCCGTGTCCTTGGGCTTCTATCACCAGCGCAGTTTCCTCTCCAGCCCACCCTTTCCCGAAGTCACCCAATCCCACCGGTGTTTAAATCCATCTCCAGCCCGGCATTATTTTTCCCATTGAATAAATAGGGCAGTTCTCCCTGCTAGCGCTGCCATAAATCCTTGGCACAGCCTTCCTTTTGATTATTCCTTTTATATCTAAAATCTGCCCTTAGCTGTCTCCATGGAGCTGTTATCGTTCTTGTAACATGCTTGTGTAATAAAACGTTGCCTTTTGTTTGATCGCTGGCTGCTGGTAATGCCATCTTGTGATGCACACAGATCTCCGGGAACAAGAGGGGGGAGGGGGACACCCCCGCTTTGGGTGCAAATGCTGGGGGTGGGGGAGAGTGTCATGCAGTAAGGTGAGGGCAGGCGGCATCAGGTCGGACATCTGCAGTCACAACAACTTGCCCTTGGTGTCTCGGAGAGGCAGAAAGAGCAGGAGCTGGACATGAGGGGAAGCAAAAGGTTGGCGTCCACTTGGACTGCAGCTCCTTATCTGCACAGGCCCAAGGAGCAGACCACAGCCTTCCCCATCCTGGTGCCCTCCAGATGCTCAGGGCTGCTGCAGCTCCCTCCTGTATCAGCCTCCACAGTCGTGCTGGCTGGGGCTGATGATGGGAATTCTGGTCCAAAATTTCAACAGGGAGAAATGTCAGGTTCTGCACTTAGGCAGGAAGAACCAGATGCACAAATATAAGATGGGGGACACCTGACTTGCTAGCAGTACATGTGAAAAGGTTCCAGGGGTCTTGGTGGACCACAAGCTTAACATGAATTAAAAGCACGATGCAACAACAGCAAAAAAAAGCTAATGCTATTCTGTGCTTCATCAACAGAAGTCTAGTGTCCAGATCAAGGGAAGTGATAGTCCCGCTCTATTCTGCCTTGGCCAGACCACACCTGGAATACTGTGTCCAGTTCTTGGCACCACAATTTAAGAAGGATGTTGACAAGCTGGAACGTGTGCAGAGGAGGGCAACCAAGATGATCAAGGGTCTGGAAACTAAGCCTTACAAGGAGCGCTTGAAGGAGCTGGGTATGTTTAGCCTGGAAAAGAGGAGACTGAGAGGAGATATGATAGCCATCTTCAAATATCTTCAAGGGCTGTCACATGGAAGAGGGAACAAGCTTGTTTTCTCCTGCTCTGGAGGGTAGGACTTGAACCCATGGCTTCAAGTTACAAGAAAGGAGATTCTGACTAAACATTCAGAAAAAACTTTCAGACAGTAAGTGTTGCTTGACAGTGGAACAGACCCCTTTGGGAGGTTGTGGACTCTCCTTCCTTGGAGGTTTCTAAGCAGAGGTTGGATGGCCATCTGTCAGGGATTCTTTAGCTTTGATTCCTGCAGTGCTTGGACTAGATGACCCTTTAGGGTCCTCCCCCAACTCTGTGATTCTATGACTACCATGTCCCCAAAGGCCATGTCCGTATGTCAAAAAATAAGGATGTTACAGCCATTTTCATTTCACAATGCAAGTCAATGGAATTTCTTGGGGATTTGCAAAATTTAGATCCGGATCTGGTCGGATCAAGTCCAGAATGGTCCTGAACCAGATTTACAAATTGGAGCCACAAACTGGATCAGTCTCTCTGCGTACGTCTTGATAGGGGAAATTCTGGAGTTAGAGACTACTCAACAGCCCAGCTCTTCGGGGTTACAAGTCCCGCACGGATCCATGAGGTCAGTAAAAGAAGGAAGTTCCAGGCCAGCCAAGCAATTTGGCGCAAAACAGCGGTCAGTAGACTTAGATCCTTTATTGTTGCGCAACAGGTTCAACAACAGCGAGTGAACCCAGAGCATGGGTGACATTCACTTTTAAAACTTCCCACCATATCCCATAATACAGTTCGTACAGCATCATTGCTACATCACTGACATGTCACAAAAGGGGAGGGGTAGACAGGGGTTAGACCACTAGTTCAACCTTGGCAAACATGTCCAGTCAAGTCCTTGGTGCATAAGCAGACATGTCAGGGCAAGACCCAGTACTGTATAAGATTAGCATAGGCAAACACTTCTGAAGTCCCACCACCCAAAGTACAATAGAACTTCCTTTGTGTGTCTGGATACCTAGGCAAGTCCGGTGATGGCATTAAGCTTTCCTTGGCCAGCTCAGCAATTGTCACCTCTGGACACTTGCTGGAGTCCCTTTTTCAAAGGGCAAAATAAAGCTAGGTAACTTCCCTGAGCTGTCAAGTCGAAAGGATACATTTATGCATAATATTTGTAACATTTAACAACTTTAAAGATGTGCCCCCCCCGTAATTTCCGTGACATTTTTGTGTGTGAGCACACAGGCCTCTTATTTGTCACTTTAGGCCTATATTTGTGGCTTACTCAAGAAAAGGGCAGGAACTCTCAGAGGCTGCCTGTTTTGGATCCAAGCCCTTCCAGAACCGCCCACTCAGTGTTTAGTCTAGACCCGGCAGACGGGCCCTCTGTTCAAGAGTCTGGCGCTGGAAAGGAAGGAGAAGAGTCGCCTGTGGCTGCCTCCGCTCCTGCAAAACAGAGCTAAGCCTTCCTTTGCTGACAGGGAGGCTTCGCTAAGCCAGTTTGCCATGGAGATTGGAACGCGCTGTTCCACAAATGTTCAGAGCCGAGAAGGAGATGCAAGCATCTGATTGGGGCCAAAGGATACAGAATCGTAGGACTGTCGAGTTGGAAGGGACCCAAAGGGTCACCCCAGTCCAACTCCCTGCAACAGGGCAGAAGGAGTGAATAACTTGTCCCTCGATGCTTTTTGGCAAGCAGAGGTTCCTTGGGGAAAGGCACCACAAAGTGTGCTCCACCACCTCCTTACAAGGAAAGGGTAAAAGCAATGACAAGGCAAATACTCAGATCCGTTTGGGCTTGTTTTTAATTTTCTGAAGGCTGTATGATGATCACAAAGTCCATTTTTCGTGACGTGCTCAAAGACCACCAAAGTCCCACCTATCCAAAGGCCAAACCAGCCACCCCCATTGACCCATCTAACATCTCTCTCTCTCTCTCTCTCTCTCTCTCTCTCTCTCTCTCCTCTCACACACACACACACACACACACACACAGGGGGGGGGGGGAGAGCCTAGAGTCAGATCCCATGGTGCTGAGGAACAAGGGAGGTGCAGGAGAGTGCCTTTCCCAACCTGTTGCCCTCATGAAATTGTTGGGCTATAGCTCCTATCTGCCTTGGCCAATGTGCTAAAGCACTGATGGGAGCTGTAATCCGAGTACAGCTTGCTGTAGACTTTTGCTGACCCTGGTCACTGCCCAAGAAAGACAGAGGCTGGAATATGAGGGGAGCCTTGTGCCGTCCATTCTGTGGATAGGCGTGCAAAACTGAAAATCCAGCAGTGACTGCATGTGTTCACCTTGAACTATTTTTTAAAGGGGACAGTCACCTGGAATACTGTGTCCAGTTCTGGGCACCACAGTTCAAGAAGGATACTGACAAGCTGGAACGTGTCCAGAGGAGGGCAACCAAAATGGTCAAAGGCCTGGAAACGATGCCTTATGAGGAACGGCTTAGGGAGCTGGGTATGTTTAGCCTGGAGAAGAGAAGGTTAAGGGGTGATATGATAGCCATGTTCAAATATATAAAAGGATGTCATATAGAGGAGGGAGAAAGGTTGTTTTCTGCTGCTCCAGAGAAGCGGACACGGAGCAATGGATTCAAACTACAAGAAAGAAGATTCCACCTAAACATTAGGAAGAACTTCCTGACAGTGAGAGCTGTTCGGACAGTGGAATTTGCTGCCAAGGAGTGTGGTGGAGTCTCCTTCTTTGGAGGTCTTTAAGCGGAGGCTTGACAGCCATCTGTCAGGAATGCTTTGATGGTGTTTCCTGCTTGGCAGGGGGTTGGACTGGATGGCCCTTGTGGTCTCTTCCAACTCTATGATTCTATGATTCTATGTTATAAATGTGATCATTCACAAGCAGCAAGAGCTGGGATTTTGCAGTCCATGTTTCATTCTGCATACTGGAGCCCCCTTTCTCCTCCTCCTCCTCTTCTTCTCTGGGTGCCTGGTTGGTCCCATTGCTTCACAAAGGGAGGGTCTGCAACAAGAGGGTTTCCAAATGCCACCCACTGGCCCCCAAGCAAGGGCAACAGCTGCTGTGCAAATGGTCAGGAGCAGCAACAGTGCCTGGGCCACTTCCCTCCCTCCCTCCCCTGCCTTCCTCTTCCACAGGCTTCCCCCCCCCTTTCCTCCAAGTGCTTCAATCAATCATGCTTCCACTAATTAACTTCTAATTTACCTCTTTAGTCAAATCTGCTTACAACTGGAGACAAGAAAATATGGCCCCAAACAAAGAGGCAATAAATTGGCTCCTTCCCTTTCTCCAGTCCAAGCCTTGCAGGGCAATGGAGGGAGATGGAAGGGGCTCGGTCAGAGGCTGGCTCTGCCCCTCCCTTGAATTGCTGTCATTCACAGGATTTGCTTTTCAAAGTGAGAAACCACTCTGGTGTTGGAAGGAGGGCAGACATGTGTGCACCTGAACACTTACAAGACACCTGCATCCGTGCCCCAAACTGGCATCCCTTTAAGATGCTAAAGAAGAATGAACTACAGCTGTCCCTGCAGAACCTCCAAGTGTTGTGACATTGCCACCCCAATCTCTGAGGGGTGAGAGACTCCAGGGGTACCAGGCACTTACCCAAGTTGGAGCAAAGGTCAGAGGAGACTGTGGTGTCTTCAGGATACAGTATATGGTTCTACTTACACACATATGCAACCTGAGCATAGGATGGAGGGGTCACAGCATCAACACCCTTCTAGGAGATCTTCCTTCTCCATGCGTCACAGCTTTGGATCCAGCCCAGAGAAAGCTGATCTCTGGGTCTCCAGCTGCCAGCCCAGCTCTCTCTGGCATTTGTTCTCCTACCTAGCAGCTAGGAGAGGGTGGGAGGAGGGAGGAGGGAGGAAAGGCCCACCCATTAGCTTGGAGGGCACCGCCACTCCACTGTAGCTCTTGCAAGCTGGCTCCTTATTTTGGGGTGCTGATGCAGACCCTTAAGGGGCCGGCTAAGGCCATTGCCTTACAAAAGGAACTTGCCTGACCATCTCAGCAACTTCCTTTATTATAGTCTAGCTCTCCCTAGGTGCAGGGTCCCAAGCCAGATTGACCCTCACAACCCACAACAGTGTCAATACCATCACAGATGCTTAGCGCTGAGACACACATTTGTGGCTGCCCTCAATGTACTCTGAAGGGTGAGAGAATGGAGTGAAAGGTCTTCTGAGCTCTGCGGGTCCTTGGAAGCCAAGCCAAGGTGAAAAGCACCAGAGGGGAGCTCCTTTAAATTAAGCTCATAATTAGCTTAGTGATTGCAACTTTTGGCAGGGGTGGTGGTGGTGGTAGAGAATCGCCTTTATGGAGAAGGGGAGTTGTTGTTTTTCCACCTCACAATGGGCATTGGTGGTGTTTAGCTTTGTGTGTGTACATCTGGAACAAGAAAGAGGGATCTTGAGGTCTTGATTGGGGTGGGGTGGGTGGAACAACCCCATTAAATGTTTGGAGAAAATGGGGGGGAGCACTCAAAGAGGAATGAAACTCCTAGAGACATATAATCATTGTGTAGGAAGGGACCCCCGAGTGTCATCTAGTCGCCCCTGTCAGAAAGGACATCCTCATGTCTAGCTGGAATCTCCTTTTTTTGAAATTTGAATCCATTGGTTCAGGTCCTTCACTCTGGAGCAAGAGAAAAGAAACTTGCTCCATCTTCCATGTGACACCCCTTTGGATAGTCAAAGATGGTTCTCTCATCACCTCTCAGTCTCCTCTTTGCAAGCCTAAACATGTTGTGTTGTTTAGTCGTTTTGTTGTGTCTGAATCTTCGTGACCCCATGGACCAGAGCATGCCAGGCACTCCTGTCTTCCACTGCCTCCTGCAGTTTGGTCAGACTCAGGTTGGTAGCTTGAAGAACACTGTCCAACCTTCTCGTCCTAAACATACCCATCTCCTAAACAAAATAAAAAATAAAAAAATTCCTTCCAGTAGCACCTTAGAGACCAACTAAGTTTGTTCTTGGTATGAGCTTTCGTGTGCATGCACACTTCTTCAGATACGATACTATCTGTATCTGAAGAAGTGTGCATGCACACAAAGCTCATACCAAGAACAAACTTAGTTGGTCTCTAAGGTGCTACTGGAAGGAATTTTTTATTTTTTATTTTGTTTAGACTATGGCAGACCAACATGGCTACCTACCTGTAACATTTCCTAAAACCACCTCTGCTGGCTGCTGGCTTCTGGGGCTTGTGCCAGGTCACATTTGACTGGAAAGGTTTCTTTTCCCGGCAAATTGTGCTGCGCTTGTTAGATAACCGAGCACTGTTTGCTGGACAGATTCACATTCCGAACTGGAATCTCATTGCAAATGCAGGCAAGAGCCCTAGTGAGAACCTCGGAGCAGGAGATAGCCCCGTTTCCCCAGCGAACCCTCCTTCCCATTGGATGCAAGGCAGCAGATCTTCGCTTGGAATAACTTGCTCTGGGGCCTTTGCTTAATGAACTTGCTGGGGAATTAGGCAGACCAAGCCGGCATGCTTGCCCCAGCGGGGGAGAGGAAAGCTTGGCTCAGCCGCCTTCCCTTCTCCATGCTCAATTAGTAGCAGAAACAGCCAGTGGAGGAGGAGGAGGAGGAGGAGAGGCACAGCAAAGGCCTCTCCGTTCGGCGGGTGCTGTTGCCTGGCGGGGTGCCAAGAAGAAAGCCTAGCTGTGGAGAGGCAACAAACATAGAATTCAAATAATGGCACTGTAGAGCTGGAAGGGACTCCCAAGGGCCATCTGGTCCAACCCCCTGCAATGCAGGAACCCCAGCCAAAGCATCCATGACAGAGGGCCACCCAACCTCTGCTTGAAAACCTCCAAGGAAGGAGAACCCACAAACTCCAGAGGGGGACAGTTCCACTGTCCAACAGCTCTCACTGTCAGAAACCACCCTTCTGTGATTTGATGAAATTGCTTTAGAATCTACGTGGCATGCCTTCAAGCTACAAGAAAGGAGATTCAGACTAAACATCAGGGGGGATTTCTGACAGTAAGAGCTTTAAAAGGGTATTACACACATTTGTGGAGGAGGAGAGGGCGATCAATGGCTCCTAGCCAGGATGGCTCTGCTCTGCGTCAGAGGAAGCTATGCTTCCAGTCCTGAAAGACCGACATTGGCTCCTGGGACGTTTCCGAGCCCAATTCAAAGTGTTGATGCTGACCTTTAAAGCCCTAAACGGCCTCAGCCCAGTATACCTAGGAGTGTCTCCACCTCCACTGTTCAGCCTGGACACTGAGGTCCAGATCCGAGGGCCTTCTGGCACTTCCCTCCCTGTGAGAAGTGAGGTTACAGGGAACCCGGCAGAGGGCCTTCTTGGTGGTGGCGCCTGCCATATGCAACGCCCTCCCATTAGATGTCAAGGAGATAAACAACTATCTGACTTTTAGAAGACATCTGCAGGCAGCCCTGTTTAGGGAAGTTTTTAAATGTTTGATGTCTTACTGTGTTTTTAATATTCTGTTGGGAGCATCTTCTTGGCCACTGTGAGAACAGGATGCTGGCCTGGCCTGATCCAGCAGACTCTTCTTTTATTTTTATGGGGTGGGTCAGAGATTCTGGCCAAGAGAGTCCTTGGGAAGGAGACTGTGTGCAGGTGGCCTCGACACAGAGTTTTCTTGGAGGTGGCACATGCTCTTTGCAGAATGGCACTGCGATGCGGGTGGTTTTCTTGCCCTTGCCCACTGGCTGGGCTGCGGCTTCTTCCTCGCACTATTGCACAAGTGAACAGGCAGTGGAGGAGGCTCCCCCCACCTGCCTTTCCAGGAAGCCCACACTTTTTGCCTCCACTCTGAAGGGATGGCAGGTGTTCAGCCCTTGCCGTTGGTTTAAAGGCTTTAATCCTCCCAAGTCAGACTTCTGCATTCATCCACTAATAGGTTTAAGAGGAATTACACACAAAACTTGCTCCATGCATACAGGGGATCTTCAACTCTCCTTTCTCAGCAGGAGGAGGAGCAGGAGGAGGCTGGATTGGGACCTGCGAAGGAGGGCAGCAGAGGGGCCAGGCAGACCTGGCCACGAGTGCCCACTCTGGCCTTCTTCTTCTCCACCAGCCCTGCTGGAATAGCAGGAACATAGAATTGTAGAGTTGGAAGGGATCCCCAAGGGTCCTCTAGCCCAGTGTTTTTCAACCTTTTTTGGGCAAAGGCACACTTGTTTCATGAAAAAAATCACGAGGCACACCACCATTAGAAAATGTTAAAAAATTTAACTCTGTGCCTATATTGACTATATATAAAGTAATTTTTCAATTTTTCCCACGGCACACCAGGCAACATCTCGCGGCACACTAGTGTGCCACGGAACAGTGGTTGAAAAACACTGCTCTAGTCCAGCCCCCTGGAATGCAGGAATAGCTGCTGAAGAATCCCTGTTGGATGGATGGCCATCCCCCCTCTCTTTAAAAAAAATGAGAGAGCTGTTCGAAAGTGGATTGGGCTCCCCGGGAAGGTGGCAGGTGGTTGTTAAACAGAGGTAGGGTGGCTACCTGTCAGGGATTCTCGCATTGGAGAGGGTTGGACTAGATGGCTCCTTGGGGTCCCTTCTCCCTCCATGAGCCAGAGCCACGTTTCCCCGCTGGAGGTCAAGGGGATGCCACGGCAGGTGGTGGCTCTGCTCCAAGACCCAGGCAAGGGCCCGTGGATGAGGCCCGCGGAGGCAGCAAGGCAGGCAGCCGGCCCCCGAAGCAGCCTGGCCGGAGATTGATGGCCCTCGCGCTGCTGGAACGCTGCAGCTTCCTTTCCTAATGAATTTTTACTGCATGTGGGAAGGAGACGCCAGCCCAGCCCAGGCACTGTCCCTATTTAGTGATTACTGTTATTTATGGGCTGGCAGCTCCAGGACCGCCTTGCCAGACACACACAGTAAGCCATGCTGCTCTTTCCGGAGCATCTCTCTCTCTCCCTCCCTCCCTCCTGCATGTCCTGCTCAAGATCCCCCCTCCTCTCTCACACTCACCAGCTCCTGCTTACCGGCCTGCCTGCACCTTCAGCTGGCACAGGAGGCTGGGGCGCAGTGGTGCGGGGCAGTGGTTAGAGTCGGACGAGGACCTCACTCAGCCATGAAGCTCCCAGGGTGCGGCCTTGGGCCAGGCACTCCCTCTCAGCCTGACCTACCTCTCAGGGTTGTTGTGCAGATTCAATGAGGTGGCGAAACCCTGTATGCCACTTTGGAGAGAAAAGGGTGGGTTATAAATGCAATGCATGAACAGAATAGCAATAACCGAAACAAACAAACAAAAAAATCCTTCTAATAGCACCTTAGAGACCAAGCTAAGTTTGTTATTGGTATGAGCTTTCATTGGGAAGGATTTTTAAATTTTGTTTCGACTATGGCAGACCAACACGGCTACCCACCTGTCACTGGAAAAATAGCAATAAATAAGTTTGGAAGGTACTGGAAGGCACTCCCTCTCAGCCTAACCTACCTCGCTGGGTTGTTGAGGATAAAATGGGAAGGAGGAAGACTGCGCATGCCACTTTGGAGGAAAGGACCTCTTTTTCCCAACACGAGGCAAGTGCTGAAAAAATGCCAAATTGTTCTAGCAGGAAAGGAGGAGCAGGGCCTCCCCTGAATTTGCTGAACGTGACCAGTGCAGAGTGAAGCTCCTCCCAACCCTGCAGTTCTGCGATATTTAGCATGCGATTGCACTATTTGGCTGGAGACCACAGGAAAGGAGAGTGTGCCTCTTGTGCTTGGGTCCTCCTTGGAGGTTTCCCTTTGGGGTATCATGTTGGCCCCTGTGAGAGCAGGATGCTGGACTGGATGGGCCCCCATGGGCCTGATCCAGCAGGTGCTCTGCTTATATTCCTATTGCTTTTTTAATTTTTTCAACTGTGATGAAGTGGTGGATGAACATAAATCATTCAGCGAACAGATGCTAAATCTATGCTGGAGCAGGGATAGATTTGCTCGTAGCCTGAACTCTGTGACCTGACCTGGTCTCACCTGTTTCCAGGGCTTGTAATCAACCGCTTGCCCCCCTGTTCCTCCTCTTCCAGGGTGGCCTAGTGGTTAGAGTGTAGGACTAGGACCTGGGGGGGGCAGGGTTCAAATCCCCACTCATTGGCCATAAAGCTCCCAGGGTGTGACATTGCCCTGGCCATGCCTCCCAGCCTGACCTACCTCTCAGGGTTGTTGTTCGGATTCAATGAGGAAGCGAAACCCTGTATGCCACTTTGAGCTCCTCGGAGAGAAAAAGGTGGGTTATAAATGCAATGCATGAACAGAACAGCAATAAATAAGTTTGGAAGGCACTGGGATTGGAGGAATTCAGTAGCATTGGTTAGTGACAGCCAGTCCTGGCCCAGATAACAGGAATTGTGTGCTTAATGCCTGCAACATATGGAGCCTCGTTCAGCATCCATCACAGAGACGAGATACCAAGATTGCTTTGTACTCCGATAAGCTATGGCATTTCAGGGTTTTTTTTTAATAATCCCCTCAAACATTTCTTTCATTTGGGAGAAGAAACGCAAAGAGGGGGCCGAGGAGGAAGACAACAAGCAAGAATTATCTTTGCAGGCTTTTTGGGGGAGGGGGGAGCTCCCGCTTTTCTTTAGAGCCTCCTTCAATGCGAAGGGAAGCACTTTCATCTTTAAAGGTCTCTGCAAAGCACTCAGTGTCCAGAGATCTGGCGTGTGAACTCCAAGGGTCAGAGCAGGTTCTTGACTCATCCATTGCAGGGGGTTGGACTAGATGGCCCTTGGAGCCCCGACTCTGCGATTCCGTGACTCATTGGAGTTTCTTTAAACAGGTTAGATTGGCCACCTGGCAGGGATTCCTGAACTGTGATTCCTGCAATGCAAGGGGTTGGACTAGATGACGCCCGCGGTCCCTTCCAACTCGACAATTCCATGATCCTTAATGGAAGCAACTGTGTCAAGGAGGTCCCATTCTATAGAGCTGTGCAGCCCTTTCCTCTGGATAATTTGCCAGGGATCTCCCAGTGGTCCTGAAGCCGACACGTCTGCCTCAACAACTTCGGAAGCAGCTGCACATGATTCCTTTACCTGCAGCTCAAGAGAGCAGCAAGCAACATATGCTTGTGGGTGGGTTTTTCCTGGGGGGGGGGGTCAGTCTGGATGATGTCCCTTCCAGTTCTTGGGGTCCTGTACCCACTGAGGGTTAGAATCTAATGGAGCAGGCAAATCCAAAGTCCGTTTTGGGGGCCTAATCCGGCACACCGGTCGGTTTAATCTGGCCCCTGTGGCAGTTTACTTCCTGGGGTAAAATCCTAAAAAAAACCACCACCTCAACAACTTCAGTCCTCAAAAAAAGCTCAACAATTTTGGTTGGCCCTTTGGTCGGCCCTCATGGCCCTTCACTTAATCAAATCTGGCCCTCTTTGAAAAAAGTTTGGACACCACTGAGGGTTGTGCTGCTGAGCTGGCCAGGCAAGTCTCTTTGTAAGACAATGGCCTTAGCTGGCCAGTTAGGTGTCCTCATCAGCATCCCCAAAGAACGAGCGAGGCTGCAGGAGCTGCAACCCAGCTAACAAGGTCCTACCGGCTGGCGCTGATGGGAGTTGTTGCCCAAAGCATCTCGAGGGCACCAGGTTGGGGAATGCCAAATCCAAATTCTATGTCTGCGTTCGTGCATTTTCAACTGTTTGATCTCCAAATATCCCTTAGCTTGGAGAGAAGTTGGGAAAAAATGCAAGTCAATACAGTCAGACCACATCTTACACAGGGGTTTATGTTGCATAGATGGCGCAAATGCTCAAACCGCCCTCACGTGAGCCTCCCTAGCGAGACAGTGGCACAAGACAGCCTTGCCCCCCCCCCCACTCCCTGGACCAAGCAAGGCAGAGAGCTCAAAAGCTCCTTTTGCGCCAGGTTATCCTGGCAGGAAAAGCACTTTTAAGCTGTCTTGCTTGCATTTAGCTCGTGGAATTTCAAGCATTCCTGCTGCTTATGGTTGAAATCAAGTGAGCTTAATGTATTTAAGATGCAATTGTCCTGTACAGTACTCTGCCACACACACAAACACACACACACTCATTCCATATTAGTCAGTATTTTGCTTTTCAGGAGGCTGTTGCTTGACATGTCTGCAACATCTCTGAGTGGGCAAGACACAACCCACGCAGAAATGCACAATACGGGTCCACACCTCCCCACCAGGAAGTGGCACCATCTGGTTTTCTCGTGGTTCTGGAAGGAAACGAGTTGCCTGTGGCCTCATTCAACGTGGTCCCAGGTACTCTTGGACCAGCTTGCAGCTGCCAGTAAACAGCACTGCGTTGGGGATTCTCGTATGGACTCTCTCCAGCGCTCCAAAGAATGGAGGGAGATTATTTGTACAGAAAGCAGAAAGAGAGGCAAAGGCCCCCAGAGCCCCCTTGGAAATGCTTCTGCTGCTTTTCTCCAGCCAGTGGGCTCTGCAGATCCCACGCTGATGACCAAAATAACAGCCTCCCGGCCTGCAATGCCAACAGGCGCCTCTAAGCTTCCCTGACAATGTGTTTTTTTTGCAGATAAGGAACAAATGCTGCCAGCATGTAAATCTCTCCAAATGAGGTCCAGCCCAGGTCCACGGGAGAAGCTGCGAGGCTTTGTGCCAATGGACAGAGACAACGCTGAGAGCAAGGAGGCAGCCGCTGCAAATCCCGTCCACCCCACAGGGGCACCTCGAAGGGAAAGGCACAGGAGGACCTCACACCCAGGGAGGAGCCCCACATCGTGAGCAGGCCCCTTTCCCCACCTTGGAGGAAACAGGGCAGGATCAGAAGCTCAGGCTGGGCAGGAAGGTCAAAGCTCTGGGCAGGAAAGAGAACTCTCTTCGGGGATGGCACGAGCCTTTGGGGGGATGGCACGTGACTCCATAAAAACCAACCGCAGCAGGAGAAAAAGTTGAATTGGGCCTCTGGTCCTCAAAGAAATTTGAATCGTGGAGTCAGAAGGGACCCCAAGGAACATCTAGTCTAAGCCACTATAACCAAAAAGGAGCAACAGACCGTATAGCACAATCACATCTTATGTGGGACTCTGTTCCAAGAGTTCAACAAATCCATGAAGAGTGTGCATGCCAAGACCCTTGGAGCTGTCCCTGTGGCTAGCAGGTGTGGGGAGAGGGAAACCTCAGTACTTCAGGAGTCCACGCACCAAGCAGGTATTGCCCTTTGAAAGGAGGCCTTAAACGCTCTTTTTGCCAGGTCTGGCTGGGGTTACCCAGCATGTAAAGAGCTTTAAAGTTCTCTGCTTTCCGGGGACGTAACACGTATTCCGATTTTGTACAAACTTGATCGTTTAGTGTGGCAGCGCCTGCACTTTGGAACTCCCTGCCTATTGAAATAAGTGCTCATTTTGGCACCTGCTAAAAACATTCTCGTTTAGACAAGCCTACTTAAATGCTTAGAAAGTTTAGGTAATTTTTATATGTTTTAGTATTTCATATTTTGTATGCTTCAAAGAAAGGTTGTACATTTTCGATTTTACTGTTTTCTCTTTTGTAAACCACTTGGAGGTTTGTTTTTTTCAGAATCGAGCAGCAAATAAATTTTATGAAATGAATGAATATTGTTTACTGATGGTTCAGCAGCTGGTTTTGCTGGTTTTGATTTTAGAAATGCATTGTTTATTTATTTATTGCATTTATAGTCTGCTTCCCCCCCCCCAAGGGCCCGAGTGGCATAGCACGTGGTTCTCTTCCTCCCCACTTAAATCCCCACAACCGGCCTGCGAAGTAGGCTAAGCTGAGAGGCAGTTGCAGGGCCCCATGGCCACCCCCAGTGAACATCATGGCTGAGTAAAGATTTGAACCCTGGTCTCTCTCCCAGGCCCTAGTCCAGTGCTCTAACCACTATACCACACCGGCTCTGTTCACAGCTCTGAGCTCCCATGGGAGGAAGGAGAGTATAAAAATGGAATCTGTCAATCCAAAGGCATCCTGGGCTCCATCCTGGGGTAAAGAAGATGGGAATGCAGAGCAGCCACCATCACAATATATAATGGATGCTGCAAAGGCCCATCAAATGCAATCAAGAACCCCTCAATATTGACCATGCCTAGGGCTTGCCGATCAGGTCGGCGGTTCGAATCCCCGCAATGACGGGGTGAGCTCCCGTTGCTCGGTCCCTGCTCCTGCCAACCTAGCAGTTCAAAAGCACATCAAAGTGCAAGTAGATAAATAGGTACCGCTCCAGCGGGAAGGTAAACGGCATTTCCGTGCGCTGCTCTGGTTCGCCAGAAGCAGCTTAGTCATGCTGGCCACATGACCCGGAAGCTGTACACCGGCTCCCTCGGCCAGTAAAGAGAGATGAGCGCCGCAACCCCAGAGTCGTCCGCGACTGGACCTAACGGTCAGGGGTCCCTTTACCTTTACCTTTTAAACCACAGAAAACTTCCTGGGCAATAATGGATGCAGACATGGTTTGCTACGGGCCAAAGCAATCCACCCCACTTCAAGGAGGTGGGCCTCATCCTGCACTCGCACAGCAGAGAATCAGTCGGGAAACGTAAGAAAAAAACCAAAACAAAGTATCTTTAATATCTCAAAAGCAGCCCAGAGGCTTATTTCCTCCAGCAAGTCCTTTCTGTGGTTCCAGAGTTGCAGCACTAGGTCAGGGGTCCTGAAAGGGGTGGCCTTGCAGCTGAGTGTGGGACCCTCAGAAATTCTCCAGCAGCTCCACAATCCGCTTCTGCTCGCTCTCCCGGAATTCTGGGTTCTTCCCATCCCCGATGTTCTCTGCATACTCTGCAGGAAGACAAGAGGCAGCTCTCAGCAGAAGAACAAGCGGCTGCAGCTCCAAATCTGGTGCAACACCCCCCCCCCACACACACAATTGAAACCCAGGTAAGATGGGGACAGAAACGGAGAAGCTTTGCCTTCTGAGCTTCAATTAGGAGGCAATGCCTGACACCCTTCCTTGAAATCAGCAGATATACTTGGTGCCATGTTTGGGGGCTAGTCATGGGGGTGGGGAGGGGAGTACTGATTATGGGAAGAGGGCAGCTGAGGGAAAGCAGAGGCAGGCAGCCGGGCCCAGAGCCAGGAGCTGAGCAGGGCATGCGAAAGCAGCCCGTCCTGTGACCACGTAAGAACTCAACCAGATTCTGCTGGATCAGGCCAGTGGCCCCTCTAGTCCAGCATCCTGTTCTCACAGTGGCCACCCAGATACCTGTGGAAAACCTGCAATTCTCCCAGTAATTCCAGAGTTGCCTGAGGGGGAAAAGGAGCAGCTTTCTCTGTTCCTGTGTAGGGTGCCACCCAGTCTCCAAAACAGAGCCATAACAGCTTGCAGGGCAAAGGGCACCCATTAATACAGGAAAAGCAGGCCCTGCGACAGGGCAGGGGGGATCCATGAGCCCCCTAACGCATGGGGACGCTGCTCCCCCCTGATCTCAAGCAGCACACACAAACAACGCTGCTCTGCTGCCGCCTCTGCCAGGGCTCCTGGGAGGGGGGCCTTGAATATGCATGAAGCTCCAGCCTGGCAGCAGCTGCTGCAATGGGGGCTGGTGCCCTCGTGGCTCGACTTGCTCCAACAGGCAGGGCAGGCTCTGCTCCTCACTTCCAGAGACTGCGGGGAGGAGGGCAACTGGAGCAAGCAGCAGCTGCCCCCCTTGGGCTTATGTGAAAGAGAGGAGAGGCCTGCCTGCCCATTGCAACATTTGCATGGGGGGGGGGCAGAGCGATGGCCTCAAAGCTGGGCTTATATCCCTCGACCATTTGCACGTCTCTCTCTCTCTCTCTCCTCTCCACCACCCAGTAACTGGGGCACTGGAAGCACAAAAGGGGCAAGGACCGCAAGCCCGCTCTTAAGTGGTGTATCGATTCTACAAACCAGCCCCACAATCTAGGCTTACTCATCCCTGCTTCTCCAAACAGCGCCTTCACTTCTCTGGTCATGTTCCACCACAGCCTCCCCCAGCTTGACGCCCCGCAGATGTTTTGAACTACCACTCCAGCCAGCCCCAGCCAGCAGGGCTGGAGTCCAAAAGGTCAGCAAGACACCAGGCCAGGAAAGGCCGTTCTTGGCTGGGAGTCCTGGGAGACCTGCTCCCTGCCTTGCAGGCCTTTTCCATCTGGCATGAGAAGTGGGGCCCGGACTGACTCCAGCTGCAGAAGCTGAAGCTGACAAACAGACTCTTGCGATGGGGTCTTGTTTGGGATTGCTGCTGCTGCTGCTATCAGCATTAATTTGTTGTATCTTTACTTTAGATTTTAGTATGCTATATGTGGAAATCATTCAGTTTGTTTGTGTACCTTTTGATGTTTTATTTATTGTTTCTGCTTTTGGTTATGTTTGTAACTGTGTATTTTTTTTTTCATGCTAATGCAGGTTGTGGGGCAGGGGTTTGGTCAGAAGAAGTCCGGGCTGAAATCTGCTCCTTTACAATTCTTTTCCCCTCTCAGTCTGCCTTATCCTACCACACAGGGCTGTTGCATGGACAAGTAAGAATTTCAAAGCATTTTGCCCAAAGCAGGTACAAGAGATGCCATTTTTGCACAAGCTGATTCTGGCATTTCTCTTACTCTGCTTGGACGTCAGACAGGAGGCTCAGAAGAAATGCTACACCGACCATTTCCTAAGGTGTGAGTCTCATCCCCCTTCCCGTTTGGCCTCCACACAGTGCTGCTCTGTGCCAAACAAAAACATCGGCGACCGAGAGCACACCTGCCAAGACGTGTGTCAAACTGCAGGCCCATCACTCAACTCCTGGAGAGCCGATTCTGGCCTTACACGCCCCACAAATCGTATCCA
The DNA here is from genome assembly GCA_900245905.1 of Lacerta viridis. NCBI lineage: Eukaryota > Metazoa > Chordata > Lepidosauria > Squamata > Lacertidae > Lacerta > Lacerta viridis. Next base: position 298,416 of record OFHU01000295.1, read on the forward strand.
CGAGTCCTGAGCACAACGAGGCACCACCCAGCAGCCCCATTAGGGAGAGAAATGGCTTCTCCGCATCACTTGCAAAGGCACCTCAAGGTCACTGCTCTCCCCTGCATCTTCAGCGCTGGGCTGTCGAGATGCCATTAGCCACCTAAGGAGGCTAAACTGGAAGAAGCAGACAAGCGAGCCAACACTCTTTTCCACCAACCGCCAGGAGGCCACTGTTTTGGGGTGGCAAATTCAGCAGCAGCAAGTCAAGCATTCTTCTGGAGAAGGTGGGAAGGCCTGTGGGCTTCTGATGCATAGGGAAGTTAGGGTGGGGGGTGGAAATGGGAGCGCTACTCATTACTCCGCCCAGTGGGGTGTGCCCCTCCCATGTTCCCCTTCCTCCTGGGAAGTGAGCGGACGCCCACACCGAGGCACCCAAAAGGAAATCTGCTCCCACACTTTGATCTAAGGGCAGGATCCACACACAGCCAAACTGATTAATCTGCACTGTTCAAATGACTATGTGTCGCAGGGAGTGAATGAGACACAGAAGAGGCAGGAAGTATCTGCAGGCAAGGAGCAATTTAATGCATTCAAACTCAAGCAAATAAGCAGAGGTCACTTGGAGAAAAATATACGAGAACATGAGAAAAGCCTCCTGGATCAGGCCCTGGGCCCATCTAGTCCAGCATCCTCTTCTCACAGTGGCCAACCAGGTGCCTCTTCTGGGAAGCCCAAGAGCCCTCCTCTCCCCTCCTGCTGTCTCCAGCAACTGGCACTTAGAAGCATGGCTGCCTCCGACTGTGGAGGCACAGCAGAGCCACCCTGACTAGGAGTCCTTGATAACCTCCTCCTCCTCCTCCTCCTCCTCCTCCTCCATGAATCTCTTGTGTCACCAACAGGGCCCCCCCCCGGCTCCCCCTGCTTGAAAGAACTGTTCACCTTTAAGTGCAGACCCAGGTCATGCAGCCTGAGCTCCCACAGCCACCACCTGCCACGAACCACCACTGGAAGGACTGTCAGCAACAACAGCAGATCTGTCCTAAGCCTAAGATGATGTTTTAGTCTCTTGCTAGCTATGCTGTTTTCAATGTGCATGTTATATCTTACTTCCTTTAGCAATGTTTTCTTTTAAAATGTCTACTTTTTTTTGTTAACTCTGCTGCATTAAATGTGCATTTTGTAGTTGTCCTGTTTTGCAATGTTTCATTTTGAAAATTTTAAGATAGCATTTTAGTTTCCTGCTCTGAATGTATACTTTATTCAGTAATGTTTCGTTGTAGATTGTTTTAATGTGCTGTAGACTGCTTTGATATAAAGTGGTGGAGAAATGCTAGTGCTAATAATGATGCTGTCTAGCTTGGTGGCCACCACTCCCATCAATTTAGCTTTAACAAACCCCAAGAAACATGACCCCATACATGTTGTTGTATCCTCTTTTCTGTTTGGTGGGGGGCTTTGGGTTTTGTTTTTTGTTTTTTGTTTGTTTTGTTTGTCTCCTTTGCTGGGACAGCACGGCATGAATTTTATAACCTATTTTAATAACTTTAATAATTTTAATTCTACCCTTTTAATAATGTTATATGGTATTTTGTGTAAAGGCATGGACCTCACAAATCTAATAAATGATGATGGACCCCATACATGGCACTCAGAGAGAGGGAGAAGGAGCTAAACCCATCACCAGCACTTGCGTCAACCGTTACTGGATCTCCTACACCCCTGCCTCAGTGGGGCTCCCCGAATGGCCCACCTCTCCTCAATGCTGTCGGTTCCCACAACAAGGCAGCTGCACCCCCCAACCCCAAAATTTCTCCCCAAAGCCCTGCCTGGTCAGCCATCAGAGAGGAGCCTTAATGAGGCTGTTGCACCTCCCTGCTTGCCTCCATCCCCACTTAAAATAAATGGAGAGCCCAATTTCTCTCTCCCTTTGCATCCGAAGCAATTCTTGGCCCTCCCCAGGGACCCATCAGCTGTCAGGCTGCCAGAGAAACAGGGAAAATATGTAGGCCATAAAAATCAAACTAAGAAACAGGCTTCCAATTAGCATGCAAAAAAGGAGGAGAGAGAAGGGGACAAGAGCCCTGCATGCAAAGCGGGAAAAGGCAAGGAGGCAGAAGTTGCTGAATTAGCTGAGCCTCCGCTGGCGGGGAACGGGGGTGGGGGGAACGGGAGCGGCTTCTGCTGCTGCTTGGGTGCTCCTGCTTACTCCCCACCACCATCTGGCTCCAAGCCCCAGAGAAACCCCCTCCCTCAAGAAGAACCTGTCTTCTTCCTGCAGCAAGAATGGCTTACGACTCCAGCTGTGCGGGGCTCAAGGTGAGCAGAATCCCACACCGGTGGAGAAAGGCAGGAATCCAGCTCTGCCCATCCTACACAGGGGGAGGGAGGGGGTGGCTACCTGGAGCCTGGTGGAGGGGAGGACTCTAGGGCGGGTCAAACCGCCTGGGTGCTGCTGTAACCACACGTGTGCCAGTTCAGGTCAGAAGGTGAACTGTGAATTTCTCGGGGAGACTCAGGACCCAGCAGTGGGGGATCTAGGTCTGGGTGGCTAGAGGTGGTGGAAGAGGGGGGGGGGGTCAGCAGCAATTTTATTTATTTTGTTTTTAGTTATTTCTTGCACTAATAGTCCGACCCTCTAACCACTACACCACACTGGTTCTCTTCCCAAGCCTTGCCCAGCAGGCTGGCCACCAAAGCATCCTGCATCTAAATTTGCAAAGGGGTCTCCTAAATGCTGCCCCCCCCCTTCAGTGCAGAAGCCCACAGGCCAGGAGCCACAGAGGCCAGCCCAGACCTTGCTGCTGGAGACCGCTTTGCCCCAAACACTGACTTTCGACAATCTCACAGGCAGCGCAACGGGGCTGGAAGGCAGGGTCTGCCCAAAGGGGTTGTGGCGGCCGGATGAATAGGCAAAGAGGCGGTCTCTTGCCCAGCTCCATGTGCCTGAGGCTGCAAGGCTGGCTCCCTGCTTTCTGCTAGGGCTGCTGGCCAAACAGGAGCCTGAGTGGGACCTTAGAGGAAGCCGTTCCCCCCACTCCAGGGCTCAAGACTCACCTTTGATGATGTGCCGAACTATTTTGATGGAGCTTCCCCTCATGTTCAGGATCTGGTGGACTCGCTGACGAATCTGGCCAGGGAATGAAAAACAGGGGGGGAGGGGGGAGAGAAAGAGAGAGAGAGAGAAAGCTGCAGTAATTGTAAACAGAGAATAAAAAACCCACAGGAGAGTTGGGGTTTTCTTTTTTTCCAGGGAGGCAGCTTGGTTGAACTGTGCCAGGATCTTGACACAGCACACTCACACGGCCCCAAAATGGCCAGAAAGGAAAGTGCAGGAATGAGCAGGCCTGCATGTGCTGGCCTTGGGGTCAGGGGGCCTTCCAATTCCATGATTCTGCACGTGGCAGGAAGTAGCCCATGTGGGCAAAGGAAAACCTTGCCCAATCCCTCCCTCCCCCCACCCTGGTGTGTTAGCCCAAGGAGGGGAGGGGAAACAGGGCCACCCACCTTCTAGAAAGGCTGCCACCTCCATCCCTAGCCAAGGTCCCACATCTGGGAAAACTCAAAAAAGGGGTTGCAACATAAAATGTGTGCGCCAAGCACCCTCTGATGCAGATGTGCTGAGTTCTGGGTCCTCCCTGGCAGGGAGGCACAGAAGCGAAGACACAGTCCAGTGGGGGCCCACAGACGATGAACACTGGGGGTGGGGGGTAATGCGGCAGCCATGCTGCCCTCACCTGGGGAATGCTGGCATTGCAGATCTCCGCCATGATGTAGCAGATGAGCTGGAGGACGAAGAGGCCGGCGTCCAGGCGGCGGAGGTAGAACTCATCCTCCATGTCGTCGTCAATGATCTCTCCCCGGCGCACCATGTCCTAGAATCACAGAGTTGGAAAGGTTCCCGAGGGTCCCCTGGTCCAGCCCCCCGCAATTCAGAAGTCTCAACCAAAGCATCGCGAACAGATAAGCCATCCAACCTCCGCTTGCGTGGCAAGACCCGGAAGAGAAGCACCAGGAGGAGCTCTGATTGCAAAGTCCGCAGAAATCCCAGGCAAAACCTGTCCTTGCAGGCCCCTCACACCCCGGCACAAGCCTGCCAGCCCACCCCCCGCTTCTTGCTGGCCCTGCGCCAGCAGTAATGCATGCAACACGTGACCTTTTGCTATCCTCACACTGGAATTTTGTTTTGCCAACCCGTGAGCTCCCTGCTGCTTCTGTGATTTATTATATGGCGGCCCAGCAGGTGTGTGGCAGTCCGCCGGAGCAATGTCTCCTCATTAGAGCGGGCACCCGCTGTACCTGCAAGACTTGGCAAGGAGGGACCCCCCTCCTCTGTGTGTGTGTGTGTGTGTGTGTGTGTGGCGGGCAAAAATAGGAGAAAGGCAAGGCTGCACGGCAGCAGAAAGCTCCTCTGGCTCCCCCAGGCAGCTGCCCAGCCCCAGACCTTCCTCCCCTAGAGCCCACATGAAGCAACAGAGGTCCCATACTGAGGAAGGTCTGCAAGCCAACTGCTGAACCACGCAGCAGCCCACAGGAGGAGTCCAGGGACAGCAGCGATGCTAAGAACGTAAGGCCCCAAGAACAGCTTGCTGGGTCCGGCCAATGGCCCATATCCAGGCCAGCATCCTGCTCTCACAATGGCCGACTAGATGCCTTTGGGAAACCATGCAAAACTACAAAACAAAACCTTCTGCCTTCCTGCGCTTCCCAGCAACGGGAATTCAGAAGCATCGCTGCCTCTGACACAGCACAGTCATGATGGCTAGTAGCCACTGAGAGCCCTCCCCTACGTGAAGCTGTCTAAACCTCTCTTAAAACCATCCATCCCGGGAGTTACAGAATTTAACTAAGGGTATTATCATGAGAGAATGGTTTCTATTTAGTTATTTATTTATTAACTTTCAGCCGAAGATCACAGGGTGGTTCGCAACAGAAAAACACTAAATGAGAACACAAAATACATAATAAAAACAAAAACAAACCAATAACGCACCCCCCCCAAGCCAAACACACTGAAAAGGACACAGAATGTGAATCAGTCAAAGGCCTGGTGACAGAGAAACGTTTTTGCCTGGCCCCTAAAGAGATGTAATGAAGGCGCGAGGTGAGCCTCCCTGGGGAGAGCATCCCACAAACGGGGAGCCACCTACAGAAAAGGCCCTGTTCTCATGTCGCTGCCCTCTGGAGCTCTCATAGTCCTATACTGTCCTCCGACTTCCACCCAACGGGCTTCTTTTGCCCACCTCACCAAAACTGAAAGCCAAGCAGCACAGCGTAGGACTTGCCCAGCTTTATCTTGCGGTCTGCCGGGGCCTTGATAACACCCCCTTTGCCAAGGCAGGTGACAGAAACAGGTGTGCTCCCCTTCCCCTGAGAGTCTGAGACTCTAAAAGGGACCACCCTGTTCAGCTCCATTCCTGGTTTTTCACTTCTTCTGTTTCCCTACTCCAGCTTTTGCAGGACCACACCTTGCTTCTGCCTACCTCCGGCAACCCCTGGACCTCCCTTTGTTACCCCCAGGGCCAGATCTCTCCACCACTCCCCCCCCCCCGGCAGCAATCTTTCTGGCTGCGGATTGCAGTCTGGGGTTTGGATGCTCAAAACCCGCAGCCTTTTGGCCAGCCACCGCACCCTATTCTGGTTTGATAGTTTTAAGGAAAGGTTGGTCGCCATCTGTCAGGGACTCTTTAGCTGCGGCTCCTGCATGATCCCTGGTGCCCCTTGCACCTCTACGGTTCTATGATTCTATGACCCAGACCAGGGCCTGCCCTCTTGTGACCAGGCACTGACCTGGCTTTTAGCGGCTGCCTCTCGGGGGAATGCGCTGGAGCCTCAGAGACCCTTAAAATCCTGGCTGAGGAATGTCACTGGCAATCTACAAGCCACGGCAGGAGGCTCTCCCCCCCTCGCCTCTCCAGCTCCTAATTTCTGCCCTTCTGCCTTGACAGCTCTTGATTTTTATTTTTTAGAAATGCGAATGGCAAGTGTTTTCGAAGTCATCAGCCGTGGAAGCTCAAGCTGACATCTGAGGCGCAAGGCGCCCGACACCTGCAATCCAGGATAACGAAGTGATTTGGAGGCCGGATCCACTGATTGCGCAGGCGGAAACTGGGGCGGCTCTTCTCTCGTGCAAGGAGGGAGCCTCTCCCTGCGGGGCTGGCAGCAAGACAAAAAACACCGCGAGCTCCGGGAAATTTAGCCAAAGCCGCTTGCAGGTGTGCAGGGAGCTGGTGCCTGGGGGGCTGCGACACCACCATGCCATTTTTAAAATCCCTGTTCACAACCACCATTCCTTCCCCTTCAAACTGTTGTTAATATTTTCCCCGTGCAAACACCAAACAGCCACTCTGCCTCTCTCTCTCCCCCACCCCAAACCCTCTCCAGCCGTCAAGATGCTAACCTCCAAATGAGTGCTCAGGTGCCATTCCTTATCTGCCGTGAGACGTCCCATGCTGATGGGAGACGACAGCAGTAAGATGGGCTCCTGTGAAACTGAAGCAAGCTCCTCTCACAGTAATGAGGCTGGACTGACAGTCGGGGAATGGCAAATGACGATTCCCAGAGCCCAGATTCAAACAGGGAGGCTTCCTGATCCCAGCTGAGATTCTGCCCCTGCTCCTCTCCTCTTAGCCCCCCAGGGCCTGCCACAACGGGTGGCAGGATTCTGGGTGCTGGAAAACCAAGCATCCATGGCCTTTCCCCTGGGTACTCCGTGGGTGTGCAAGGGGACAGGAAGTGGCTGGCTGCTTTATTGGGGCTGAGGAAGGAGCTTCCTCCTTGTCCTCTGCCAGGAGGTCCAGGAAGGCTCCTCTGCTGCTTCTCCCACTGCTTAAGAACGTAAGAGGAGTTTGCTGGATCAGGCCTGTGGCCCATCTAGTCCAGCATCTTGTTCTCCCAGTGGCCAACCCACAAGCAGGATATGAGCACAAGAGCCCTCCCTTCTCCTGCAGTTTCCAGCAACTGATATTCATAAGCACTGCTGCCTCCAACTGTCAACAGTCCTCTTCTCCTCCACAAATTTGTCTCGTCCCCTTTTAAAGCTCAAGTTGGTGCCTGTCGCTGCCTCCTGGGGGAGCAACTTCTGCAGGATGTGGCTTGGTGGCACATGCCCTGTGGCACACCTTTTCGCGGCCAGGGGGCACAGCAGTGCAGACCGCTCAGGCTGCTCCATGCAAGGTAAGCACGAGTGTCAGGCTGGATTATCTCTTCCCACTTCCCAATTAAAATCAGCTGTCAGGGTGACAGACAGGTTGGGACAGCCTGTCAGGCTAGCTGGGCGTGAGGAACAACTGCGGTGAAGCTGAGCAAAGGCTGATGAAGGAGGCTGGCAGAAGCAAGATCTTCCTGCTTCCACCAGTTGGGGTTGCTGGCAGAGGGGAAGAGGCCAAATCTATGCCAGGTGGGGAGGGAGAACTGATCCCTGAAGGCCAGTAAACACACACACACACACCCCGGCCCCATAAGGGGGAGCTCAAACCAAGGGAGGAGAAAACACTGGACTGAAGGCCCGATTTCTCTCTCCAGCTTTCTGCGTTCCAGCAGGCAGAGTTGGCACTGGAGGGGCATTTATGCAACAGCTGCAGACTCAAGAAGAAAGGCTCAAAACTTCCTTTAGAGGCTGAAGTGTGAGGGAGAGCAGCAAGTTTGGCACCAGATGTGAGACCCGACACTTGCAGGGCAAAATTATAAGCGATGCAAAATGCACACAAACTGGCTGGCTGGAAGCTGAATGTAGAAGCCCTGCAGGAGGAGTCGGCGTTGGCTAATGGAGGGACAATGTTGCTTGCTGCTAGTCACGTTTGGAGAAGACCGTAAGGAGAGCCTGCAGGATCAGGCCCATGGCCAGTCTAGCAAAGCGTTCCCTGTGAGCTGAGTCGTCCCATATAAAACAGGTGCTTTTAGGATCAGCAGCTGTGCTCTCAGCCGGCAACGGATGTAACGGGCTTCAGCTCTGAGCCCGGGTGAGGAAGGTCTGCGCAGCTGAGGAAGTTCAGCTGGGCTGTGGAGCCTCCTTGCCCTCCAGCCAACGTTGCTGTTCCTCATGCTCTGCATTAACCCCTTTCATTATCACCCACTCGCAACGCACTTCTGTGCAATTCAAGCCATTTGCTGCCCAACTCAAATGCCAGGTTAATTCAAAAACCCCATTTAGGCTATCAAAGCCCACGGAAGCCGATTCTCCCTTTCAAGGATGGAATGACTTAACAGTGGCACAATTAGCATCTAATTTGTAAGTCGTTATGGCGCAAAGTATCCGGCGAGAGCGCTTTTATTGAATAAACCTGCTGAGCATAATTTCCTCGCAGAACTAAGAAGAAATGCATTAAGTTATCACCTGCCTTTGCCTCCCTTTCTGCAGAGATCACTGCTGAGGCTCTATAATTGCACCTCGTCTCTGAGGGAGTTAAAGAGCTGTGGTGGCTTGCCACCTTCTTCTCAAATAAAACATGAAATGGACTACGGAAGAGGGGAGACTTTTTCACTGCAACCTGACACACTGAGATTTTCTGGGCGGCAGCATTCCTTGGGATTCCCACCATGTCCTACCTGGAGGGGCACCTGCTCCCCCTCTGTGACTCTCTGCTGCGTTTCAGGGCTCCAATGCACAGGGACGGCTGCCCTCTCCACGGGACAATGTGAAATCTGGCTTCCCTAAGTACTCTACCAACCAAATATAAAGTCACTCTTGGATACACTGTGCTGCTTTTTTGCTATTATTTTTTCAATGGATTTGATAGACTTCGATAAAGTATTTCTAAAAAACTATAAAAACCAAACCCGTGGTAGGTATTATTATTATTATTATTATTATTATTATTATTATTATTATTACTACTACTACAGTGGACGTCTGAATATGAATTTAATTCATTCCAGGGGTCTGTGCGCACCCCGAAAAATTTGTACCCAGAGGCGCTGCTTCTGCACATGCGCAAGTGGTGAAACCTGGAAAAATACTTCCGGGTTTGCCCCGTTCGCAACCCAAAGTTTACGTTACTCGAGAGTGTAACGTATTTGAAGAAGTGTGCATGCACACGAAAGCTCATACCAAGAACAAACTTAGTTGGTCTCTAAGGTGCTACTGGAAGGATTTTTTTTGTTTTGTTTTGACTATGGCAGACCAACACGGCTACCTACCTGTAACTGGAACCTGAGGGTCTACTGTATTATTAATTGAATTTATAAACCACCCTAGAACTGCAGGGTTTTTTTTTGCAAATTATTCTCCATTACTTAATTGAATGGAGAACAACACATGCGTGGCCCCTCCCTTAAGCTGGGCAGAAGGCCTTCGCGTCCGGAGGACTCTTTTGGTGAGCTTGCAGGCAGTGTGGCAGGAAGCAAGTGAGCCCTTGAGCAAACAGCAGCTGCCTCTTTAAGAACCGAAAAATTATTAATACTATTATTTATTATTATTAATAATATTAATTAAATGTGTTAGTCACTTCACCTTGCCCAAAGCAACTCAATACCCTAAAAGCACAAAAAGGTAAAAGGAAACATTTAAAAGGTATATTTAAAACATCCCACTCACTTCTAAAAGGCCACTGATAGTTAAAGGCTGAAGGCTTGGTTACAGAGCAAAGTTTAAACCAGTGCCTAAAGATAATGTAATGATGGCCCCCAGCAAGCCTCCCTGGGAAGGGATTCCACAAAGGGAAACCCAAAGCAGAAAAGGCCCTGTTCTTGTCTTGGTGTCCTCTGGATCTCTCACAGAGGGGGCACGCAAAGAAGGGCCTCGGATAATGGCTGCAGGGTCTGGGCTGGTTCATATGGGGAGCTTTCAGCATTTCAGGGAACTTGCAGGCACCATCCCATAATGAATTGGCAGGAGGGGGTGGGGTGGGGTGGGGGGGATGATGACACCTACATGCTTTTCTCCTTCAATCTTCTTATCGGCTGCTTGCATTGCATCCAGGTACTTGAAATATAACTCCATCAGTCTGTCAACCTGCCAGGGGTGGGGGTGGGGGGCGAGAGGAGTGGAAAAGAAGCTTTGAACTCGTCACACAGCCATCCCACCCTACCAAGACGAAGGGCCCATGGAGAGCGAGGTGGCTCTAAGGCCAGGGTGCCACATCCGTACTGAACGGGACACCGGAAAGCCAACAGCCTGGAAGGTCCTGCTGATTCCCTGCTCACAGAATGCATGGCACCCAACAGCCCCAGATGCTCTGAAATTGCACCGATTCTGCTTACCTTTCCCCTCACCACCCAATTCACTTCCTGCCCCCTTGATCATTGCTCCTCTAAGCTGGCCTGACCTAGGGGCTCCCTTTACACTGTTCTCCGTCTTGCCAAAGCAGCTGCATTCACATCTCCTGAGAGGCAAGATTTCCAAGGCCAAAACAGGAGAAATCTGCACTAGGCTCCCAGGCAGGTGCTGCCAGGAAACCCACAAGGAGGGCACAGGAGCAACCTCCCTGTCTCTGCCCCTCGTTGCCGGCTATCTCGGCCAGCAGCCGTTGCCAGACCTGCTCTCCCACATATATTTCAGGGTGGGTGGGTGCGGAGACAGCCGATTTTATTCAAGGAAGTCCCAACGGCAGACATTTGAAGCTCTCAGGATGCATTAGCGACTGCTCTTTGCAGAACAAAACCAACAGCAGCCCCTGGGGACCCACTTTGCAAGTCCCACCAGAAGCGCAGGCCTGCACAGGCCCTCCCCTCCAGCGGGACATCCCTGGTTCCCTCTCCGCTCCTCTAATTGATTTCCAAAGAAGATACAGGTCCTCAGAGCCAACATTAATTTTCAGGAGCACTGAGAGCACTAACCATCTACTTAGCTTGAAATGCTGGTGGCTGAAACTGCAGGTTTCCCCGGAGAAGCTGGGGGTTAAGGACTCTGGCCCACCCTATCCATGCAGCCGGGGCAGGCTGTGCTCAAGGGGGTTGGTGGTCTCAAGAAGGGTCCCTGCAGGAAGCCTATGCCCCTACTCCTGCTGGGCTGATTTCATGCCACAGGACACCCACACAGCACACACCTGGCTGTGAGGGGGAGCCATGAAGCCGGCGGAGGGGTTGGCAGGATGTGGGGCCCGGTTAAGGGCAGCAGCGTTGCACCACGGGGCACAAGCCCCACTGAAATAGGAAATGGTCCACAGCACAGTGGGTCTTGCGCAAGGGAACTCCTTTGGAGGATTGTCACAGAATCACAGAATTGAAGAGCTGGAAGGGTCCCTCAGGGGTCATCTAGTCCAACCCCCCTGCAATGCAGGAATCACAACTCAAGCATCCATGACAGGTGGAACATTGTGCCAAATGTTCACTAGCAGAACTTGTGGGGGCAGGAAAAAAGAGAACTGGTTAAACTAAAGGTGGCATGCAAGGTGGTCCCCACAGTTAATCCCAGCCTGAGAGGCAGTGATTGGCCGCTCACCTGGTGAGCTTCTTATGGCTGAGTGGGGGATTTGAACCCAGGTCCTGGTAGTCCAACACTCTAACCACTACACCACACTGGCTCTCACCAACCTGGGTACCATTTGGGCAGCATCACTGAGGCAGCGCCCCATTTCTCTTGCCCCCACCAGGCTCAGAACCCCGCTCCTGTTCCCAGCTCCCCAACACTGACCCCCATCTCTCTCACCTTCTCGCTGTCGTTCTCCGTGAACTTGTTGAGCAGCCGAGTTCTCTGCTGTCCCCTCAGATTCCTCAGGAGGGAGGCCAAGATGGAGCAGATGTGCTCTGGGGGCAGAGAAAGAGATGCACACACTCAGGTCGGGTAGCTAAGACTGCCCCCCAATCCCTTTGCCAAGGGGCGGAGGAGTCGGTTGCTTCCTGCGCAGCTGAGTGTGACGGAATCATAGAGTTGAAAGGGCCCCCCAGGAATCATCTAGTCTAACACCCTGCAATGCAGTACAAAGAGAAGCAACTTCTCCTGAACAAGTTCCCATTGAAGGGATGACAATTGGGACATGGCAGGAACAAATGGCTCCTGACCGCGGAGCCTGATTTAGCTGCAGCGGGAGCGGATTCTGCAACTAGGCTTGAGTCTATTCACAGAAAGGCCATTGTGCCAAACACAGAGTTAGGCACAAAGGCTGCCCAAAATAATGAGCTTTCTCTTGCCTGCTTTGCAGCCTCTCAGATTTTGCTGACGGGTCAAGTTCAAGGCAGCACAAGTCTTGGAAAAAGAGGGAGAGCAGAAGCCCCAAAAGGAAACTTCTTCCACTCCAAATCTCCATTCTGCACCTTCACAGGCCTGATCCTGAAGGGACCAAGGTGAAGGCATCCTTCAGGGAAATGTGAATTTAGAAACGTAAGAAGAGCCCTGCTGGGTCAGGCCGACATCCTGCTCTCACAGTGGCCAACTGGATGCTCCTTGTGGGGGAAACCAGCAAGCAGGCTTCGAGCACACGAGTGAGTCCTCTGCCCTCCTGTGGTCTCCTGCAACTGGTATTCAGAAGCATTGCTGCCTCTGACCCTGAAAGCAGAGCACAGTCCCCGATAGCCCCCAATAGCCGCCTCTCCTCCTCCTCCTCCATGAATTTGCCAAATCCTCTTTTAAAGCCAGGTGGGCTGCTAGCCATCACTGCCTCCTGCAGGTCGGAGTTCCACATGTGAAGAAGTCCTTTCTTTTATCTGCCCTGAATCTTCCGACAACAATTTGCTTCCTTGGGCTCAGGTGGAAGCGGTAGGGCCAGCAGCTCCTGCTAGCAGCAGCCTCTGCCAACCTGGTGCCCTCCTGGGGTGCCTGCTCACATCCCCAGACAGCACTGCTGTTGGCAATGACAGGCAGCCGTGCTCTAGAGGCACCAGGCTGGGTTTAGCAGGCACTGAACAGAGTCAACATAACAAGCGACATCAGGGTGCAAAATTGTTCCAGGTTTTGCATGGCAAGGGCCCAGTCGGATTGGTTTGCTAGACCCTAAAAAGGAACATTCCCAACTGAATGCAGGGATGGGGCTTCCAGAGGGGCGCTCACTGCTCTGAACACCTTGTGTCTGTCTTCACTGTAAAAGAGAAGCAGGTCTGTCCACTTTTGCACCGAGGGAGCCCAAGCGCAAATCAGATCTGTCCACTTTTGCACCAGGTGCGGCTGCTCCCTCCTGCGCTCCGAGCCGGCCTCGCCTTGCAGGCATTTCAGAGCAAATGCAATTCCAACCTCTCCACGCCACCTTTGCTTTAATCCCGGCGATTAAGATTGATGAGGCAAGGGGGGCCATAAAATTTGCCTCTATTGGCTTGCCGGAGGAGAGGGGTGTCAGAATCTGTTATTTTTCAGAGAGGAAAATGCAATGTACGGAGAAGAGGGATCATCTCCTCATTGCTGTCAAGACAGATTAACATGCGTTTCCACAGCTCTGCCTTAGCCCGGGGGCCTGAGAGAAGCCGCGATCAATTGCTCATAGAACAGGAGCGACAGGCACCTCTTTGCAAGGGGCTTTCAATAAACCAGTGTCTCAGCCTTTTGCGAGAAGGGCTCTGCAACAGGCATGTGGCATCCCTCTCATCCCTAGGGATCCCACACTCTGCACCTGGGCAGCGCGGGGCGACAAGCAAAAGGAGAGCCTGCTGGGCAAACAGGTTTTGTTAGCCACTAATAAATGTTCCTCCTTCAGCAACAGATTTCAACTTGAGGGGGTGTCAATTTTTCATGCACCAAGGAGATTGGTGGAGGGAAGAGAGGAGAGAGGAGCTGACAGCAGGAACAGGAGAGGCGATAAACCTGTTATCTGGTGGGCAGCCCTGCTCAGTGGCTCCATTACTCTGACGGAGCAAGATGGAGGTGAGCTGGAGAGACACCAACGCACAACCTGTTTGAGCAAAGCATGCAGTGGCAAGCAACCACATTGTAACACATGCACGCGCGCACACAGTCTCTCTATCAAACCAGAACCTTCTGCTCTAAAGGAGTGCGGGGAGAGAAATTCAGAACCTCAGGCAAGGCTATTTGCAAAGAATACCAGTCCAGGGAGTTCTTGCCTTTGTCTGGAGAGATGCAAGGGTGCATTGCCAACGTGACTTTGGTTCATGCCAAAAAAAAAAAACCCCCTGAAGATAATCCCCTTTCCCCTTGAAAGGCAACAGGAAAAGGGAATTTTGCACAGACACCAACAGCCTAGGAAAAAGCAGCTCGGATGAAATTCTGAGGCCGTACCAAATGCCGAGAGTTGACATGGCTCAAGAATTGGCCCACCTTCCCTAAGCAAGGTTCCCTCCTAGCCAAACCTGAGATCCTGCTGTTTTCGCAGCATCTGTGGGGAGGGAGCCACAGCTCTCTCTCCTTGCTCCATGCCTGGCCAATCTGCTTCGCATTTGGTTTGCTTTGTGTTAGCAGAACCAGCCGCAGGGGAAAGGGACACAACCAGAGGGGTGCTCCTGCCGTTTTGGTACCGTCACCAAACTAAGCACACTCACATCAAATGCACCAAGCACCAGGCTCAGCTCTCAGCCGGATCCGAGAGGGGCCGAAGGCGCCAGCGCACACTTTGAGCTCAGTACAAAGCGAGGTGCCTGCAGCAGATCGCATTTGATCTCCCCCCCCCGCTCCGCTGCGGGGCCAGTTTCAGCATTCCACAGGCTGCTGACAGGCCTTGGGGCGACACTCCAGGCATCGCAATTGAGAACCTGCAGTTTTGCAAAGGAAGCTCCCAAACAGCGGCAGCGACACAAACAATAAAGTTAACTTTCCCGGCCTCAAAAGTCCCAGGGCGGGGAAGAGGAGACAAGAGTTCTGAGCCAGCTAAGTGGGCTGCCATAGGCCTCCGCTTAACAGAAGGGCAGTCAATAATTCCCTGTGGAGCCCTGATCTCTGTCTTCAGCCCGGGTTCGCCCTTTCGGCAGGGTCCACCTAGGAACACAGGGAGCTGCCTTATACTGTGCCAGACCACTGGGCTCTACCTAGCTCTGTGCGGGTTCTACTCTGACTGGCAGCATATCTCCAGGGTTTCCAGGCAGGGAGTGTTTTGCAGCCCTACCTGCAGATGCTGCCTGGGATTGAACCCGGGACCTTCTGCACTCCAAACACGTGCTCTGCCCCTTCCCCCAATTAAAGAACGAAACCAAACCCCAAGCAGATCCACAGCCCCATGAGCAAAATGTGCAGCAAAACGCCAGCACTATCTCCCCAACGACCACTGTTCTCCGCAGATAAGAGGGATGTTCTGCAACTGCGGATCAGGCGCCAGGAAGCCGGCTGCCCTGCCTCGCCATTTGAACCAGGGTGCTGGATGTCTTGCCCTGCTCTGCCCCGTGGAGATTGTGCTCCGGCCACTTCCCAGCCATCCACCCCTAGGTAAGCGGACGTGGGGGGGTGACTTTGGGATGCAGGGAGTGTCGAAAACATCCTAATGAGATTGATCTTGACTTTGGCGGCTGAGCTGCGGAATGCAGATGAGTCTATTCGTGGCTGGCGTGCTGGCAGCTGCAGGAGGTCCCGTCAAACGTGCCTCAACCCGACAGCGTTGTTCTGCCTTTGTTGTTGTTGTTTTCCCTGCTCCCCCCCCCTTTGCACTGCGTTATAATGGACATCTGCCCAGCAGGGGAGGCAAAAGCCAGCAGGCCGAGTGGAAGCCTGTGCACACTCGGGCAGAATACTGATGCCGGTTCGGAAGAAAACACACAGCCCCCTTAGAAAAACCAACACGGCAACACACAAAGCGTTGCGGATCCTCACAAAGGGAGGGTGTTGTGGACTTCTTAGAGCAGATCCAAGATAAAACGCAGCAAGATAGAGGGTGGAGGGAGCTGGGAGGACAGTTTCCTCGCTAACAAGCTCAGGAAGGGGAGTGGAGTGAAGCCACAGGAGCCGCCTGAAGACCCTCTCCAGATCCTGGCTTGATTTCTGATGAGGAGCAGAAAGGGAGGAGAGGAGCTGGGCTTCGTGCCCTCCATGCCAATCGGCTTTGCCAGAGACTGTCGTCCCAAGCCACCCCCACCCCCATTTTCACAACAGGCAGAGGCTCCTTCTGTGCCACAGGCATGAGTCTGTCTTGAAAAGAATGGTCAGATCACTGGCTTTACCATGTAGACACAAGAGATGAGAGCAGCTTTTGACAAGGACATGGAAGGCTCCCTTAAAGGAAAAGCTCACCGCAGCCAGCACTTCACCCCAGGTGTTGGAAATCAAAGCCAGGCCAGCAAGAATGCCTGCCTTCTTTACATTTATTTATTTATAAAGACAGAATAGGCAGTGCCGGTCTGGTATTTGAAGGGAGGGCATTCCAAAGGGAGGAGGTGCCGCAGCATTGAAGACCCGGTCCCTATTTCGTGGGGAATGAACCTCCTGAAAAGAACCACCTGCAGAGCACAGTGATCTATTGGGTACACAAGGGGTGTGGGACGTTCTTTCAGGTATCCTGGTCCCAAGATGTATAGGGCTTTGTACACCAACGTTGCTACCTTGCACTTGGCCCAAGTAGCTAACTGGAAGCCAGGGCAATTCTTTCCACAGCGGGGTGGGTGGCATGTTGGGGATACCCTACCCTGGTGGGCACTCAAACCACTGCATTTCGCGCCGTTTCAAACAATCCACTACTTTAAAAATGCATTTGCACAATATCAACACTCTCAACAGGTGCCTTTGTGAGGTACTGAAGGAATCACAGAATTGTGATGTTGGAAGGCACCCCAACAGTCATCAAGTCCCACCCCCTGCAATGCAGGGGCAAAGGAATTATGGGATGGCTTACAATGCAAAACAGACAAAGTCTCCACTCATCGCCTACAGGTGAGGATGATCTCTGGGGTAAGCAAAGTCATGGGGGGTCCTGAATTTGAGGCTGTGAAGTGTCCCGCCCTCCGATGTGGCTGCTCCTTGGGCATGGCCACAGAACCCTGGCATGCTGACTCTATTGCAAGATCGCAGTTCTATAAAAGTGCTGCAAGGCGCACGTGGTTGCAGCAATATATTGATAATGAGGCTGTAGTTTTCAATAAAAGTATCATTACAACTGCAAAGTGCACATTTCAGCAAGGTTCACAAAGAACCACACAGCAGAAAAATAATTATTATAGCGAAGAATGCTTCAAGCAGCTGACAACAGACAGGCTTCCAGATAAGGTCCTGTCTGGAATATCTTCCTCAGGTGATAACGCCTTAAAAGCATTTCAAGGCCCTGATTGCAGTTTTCACAACTGGGGGGACTTCAGGAGTGCTTCTCTCTCTGAAGAAGTTGCCAGATTCCAAGAGGATAATGACACTGCAAGACTCAAAAATCATAGGCAGGCGTGTGTGTGTACGCAGACAGAGAGTTTTGTGACTGTAAGGAAACACAGCATCCTGGCAACAGCCTAGAATGTGGAGCTGTGCTGGACTGAGAGGGAGCTGGTGCGATGGCAGCCTTGAGACATGTTGCACATTGCCTCTGTGTGCAAAAAACAAAACAAAACAAAGCCCCTCTCTTGGTTCTCAGAGCATTGTCAACAGCCGTAGATGTGCTAAAGGGATCTTGTTAAGGTATTATGAAGCTGAAGAGACTGAAAATATTTGCACTGTCAATTAACCATGGTGCAGTGTGGGAGGGGAAAGATCTTCTATGCAAGACTTGCTGAAACAAACGGGGGCTGCAGCAGAGCTCAGCTTTGCTTTCTGCCCCCAGGCTGGCACAGAAGCTCCAGCTGAGGCAAAAGCAAGACTGTTTGCAAAGGACCACATGAAACTCAACTGCAGATTTAGGATCTGGCTCCCTAACAAGATCCACCCCTATCTGAAAACCTGCCAGGGAGTGTTTGGGATTCAGCTGATGCACTTATTTGAAATAGATCCTTCCATATTTCCCCCAAAGGCTCAGGGCAGGCAACACCCCAGAGCATGTAATAAATTCAGCCTCTGCCCAAAACAGGCTCATCTCCAGCCCCAAATAAGCAATATTTTGCATCTGCTTAGGGAACCATTTCAGGCTGTGCAGGAAAGGAATGTGAAAACTAGGAAGCAGCCGCCAGGAATGCCTTGCTGTGTCGCTTTGCAAATTTTGTGTACGGAAGAGCACCCCCAAGGGAACCCTCTCAATTGTCCGAATACATCTCGGTGGGATGGCAGATGCAGAGAGGGGGTCTGACCCGCTGATGGACTAGTAGTGAGCTCTTCAGCCTAGCTTGGAAATGTGCATTTGAGAAAGCCTGTCGGCAACTCCAACATGGTGCCAACTCCCGGAGCACGAGCCGTTCACCCGTGGATCTGACTCCCGCACTTGCAAAGACAGGAGACTCACCCTATATTCGTGGGGTGAAAGAAGCGGATATCGAGGCATTCCACCACAGCTCGCTTGCTGAGAAATGTATTTGTTACATTTATATTCTGCCTTTCCATGCTTTCTCGCTTCCTGGAATAAATAGAGCCTTCTGGATCAGACCAGTGGCCCACCCAGTCCAGCATCCTGTTCTCACAGTAGCCGCCCAGGCACCCACTAAGGGAAACCCGTAAGCAGGATCCAAGCACAAGAGTAACTCTCCCCCTCCTATGGTTTTCAGCAACTGGGGTTCAGAAGCTCTGCTGTGGAGACAGAGCAGAACCATCCTGGCTAGGAGCCATCAATAGTCCTCTCTTCCATGAATTTGTTTAATCCACTTTTAAAGCAATCTAGGTTGATGGACACCACCGCCTCCTGTGGGAGCGAGTTCCACAGTTTAACTTTGGGATGCATGGAAAACTAGCACCAGAATGGTCAACTTGCTGGCTTGCTGTGGGGGCTGCTCAGACCCAGAACAATTCCATAACCTGCAATCTTGTGCTGGCTGCTTGGAGGGGCATGCAAGCCTCTTTCGAGGCGGTGATTTTATTATTCTGATCACACAGCTGCCTCCACTTCCCTCCTCCTGCCAGGGCTCAGGAACAGCAATGAGGTCACAGTTTGCCTCCTACTTGAGCGTCTCCAAGTCTTCCCTTTTATATTACCCCGAGTCTGAGTATGCAGGCAATTAACAAATTCATTTTCTTCAAGCTACTTGACACTTTGATTCATTACTTTCGTGATGCTGCAAGTGAGATGCATGTTTTGGTGGTGAGGCGATTTACACATTTGACGCTGGATGTCAGCTTAGCTTGTCACAAGGAAAGTTAAACAGGCAGCTGATTGAAGCTCAGAAGCACTGCAGCTCTGTGGCCCAAGGACATCTGGCATGGCCAGGCTCTGAAGCTAGCTGAGAAAGGAGGATTCAGGAGCAGGACTGGTTTATGCCAACAATTATCCTGGGACAAATCCCTCCACACGCAATGCATTGTAGAGTTGGAAGAGACCACAAGGGCCATCTAGTCCACCCCTGGCAATGCAGGCATTACAACCAACGAATCCCTGACATCTAGCCACCCAACCTGTTTAAAAACCTCCAAGGAAGGAGAGTTCACCATCTTCTAAGGTGGTCCCTTCCACTTTCAAATAGCTCCTACTGCCAGAAAGAACATCCTATTGTTTAATTGGAATCTTCTTTCTTGTCCTCTGGAGCAGCAGAAAACAAGTCTGTTTGCTTTTCCAGGGGACAGCCCTTCAGATATTTGAAGATGGCTATCACCTCTCAGTCTTCTTTTCTCCAGGTTGTTGTTGTTCAGTCGTGTCCGACTTTGTGACCCCATGGACCAGAGCACGCCAGGCACGCCTATCTTCCACTGCCTCCTGCAGTTTGGCCAAACTCATGTTAGTCGCTTCGAGACCACTGTCCAACCATCTCATCCTCTGTCGCCCCCTTCTCCCAACATCAGGGTCCTTTCTAGGGAGTCTTTTCTTCTCATGAGGTGGTTAAACATACCCAGGTTAAACATACCCAATTCCCTCAACTGTTTATCATAAGGCTTGGTTTCCAATCCCTTGATCATCTTGGTTGCCCTCCTATGCACATGGTTCCAGCTTGTCAACATCCTTCTAAAATTTTAGCGCCCAGAACCGGAGTCATATCAACTTCAAATGTGTTACCACGTCCCCCAAGCATATCCATGCATGAAGTGAGATGAAAAGCAATCCATGGCCACTGGAAAGCTCAAAAAGGATTTTTTTTCACTAGCTCCTCTTTCATCTGTTCTGCAGATACCACACAAAGAGCTCTATGAATGGCCCAGGTGGGTGTCTGAAATATCTTTTTGCATGCACTGGAGTGCTTGTCAACTCTTCATTTTAGCCGTGATTGCAAATTCTGAGTGAAGCAGCCTTCAAACCCCACCACCTGTGAGAATGAAAGTGCTGTTTCATAGAATCACAGAATTGTAGTGTTGGAAGGGACGCCGAGGTTCATCTAGTGAAGTCCAATCCCCTGCAATGCAGGAATATCAACTAGGTGGCCAACCAACCTCTGCTGAAAAAACCTCCAAGAAAAGGGACTCTCATCCCCATCAAGAGCCAAAGGCTTCCTCTTGACAGGCGATGGAAGTCACTTGCTCCAAGAACTCAGGATGGCGCTGCCTCTTGCCACATGCAGGACTCTGATCATTCTTGTGTATCTGCTGCCCATCCACAAATCTCAGGTGCAACTATTTCCTCAGAGCCACAAGATGTTGGCAGGAGTTCACGCAAGATGCCGTGCCTAAGATCAGAGCACAGGTGTGCTCTTCACAGGGGCAGACATCTCCCATCAACGGGAAAGAGAAGGAGCAAGGGCCTCTGCTCCCAGCGCTGGCCTTGGCTCTTAGCAGCAACAAAGGGCTCTCTCTCTCTCTTGGCTGGTCCAAGCAGCTGCCCATCGAAGGCATGAAGACACCTCCAGCTTGTATACGAAATACAGCTTCAGGAGCCACTGGTTTGTCAAGCACTTTTCTAGTCCCCGCTGGAAGAGGGAAAAGTTTCAGATGCTGAAGAAGCCGGCTTTGGTTGGCCCTCTGGGCACAGTTTCCCTCTCCTGTTGCTGAGGAGGAAATCCCCACCCTCGATGGCTTCCTGTCAGAGGCCAGCTGTGCCCTGTGCCAACGGAGCCGAGAGCAGGGGCTGCTGCCCTCAGCCACAAAACTTCTGCTGAGCTGTCCGGATTAGCTGCCTGCCTAGGAAAGGTCACTCCCTCCAGGCGCGGTGCCGCAATGCACATTGTGCGCGGCGCTCCATCGGCTCCTGGGAGGCTTGCCTGGCTTATGCTTCTAAAGGGATCATAATCCTTAATCAAGAAGATTACAACAAGCAGCTAATCCCAAAACAAACAGCCCCAGCGCCGGGCAGAATTAAACTTTTTGGTCGACGCTAATTTCAGTCATTAATGTGACATCACTGGAAGCAATTCCCTGTGCGGCCCCCTCCTCCCTCTGAGAAACATGTTGGGGGGGGGGCTAACGGGTTTCATTAACGCTAAAGGCTGCTTTTAACGTATGATACAGGGCAAACCTGGATTTGCTGCTGTGCCAGTAGATCTTGGCTCCCAGGTGAGCATACCTGTATCGTGTGATACAGGTTGCAGACAGCAGTGACAGAGGCTCTCCAATTGTGATAGGCACTTCAAAAGTATATGGAGCCAAGAGATATCTTCATCACCAAATGGTCGCATTGAGCTGAGGCTATTGGTTGGGTTTCTGTTCTGGCGGTGGCGGCTGTTTCACCTTGTTGTAATTTTCCTCCTCTTCCTTCCCTCTTGGCCCAGCTTGCCTTGGCTGCCCATGTGCGATTTTGTCAACAAGTGTCTGTGCTCAGGCCAGGTGCTGTTGCCAGAAAAATCACCCAGAGCAGTGGCACCGACTGGGTTGAATGGCAGTGAGACCTCGCCTGAGGCAGAGGAAGTGGAGGAAAATGGCGCTAAGAAAGAGCACTTGAAACAGGGCAAGGCGTGTTTCGCATTGAGTGCAAGGTCGGTAGAGATCAGAAGCAGTTTGTAACAGCCTTGGCAAAGAACATAAAAATGAGGCTGACAGTTTAGGGTCACAGCCTAGGTCTACATCTACTGGATGGCGCATGTACAAACGCAGTGTTTTAGAGCAACCTGTTTTGGAGGAGTCCGCTAGACAATATAGTAACTTTAGCAGACATCTGCAATCTGCCCACCCCTGTGAAAATATTTGCCAGATTGTCTATTGCTTGCACCATCTTCTCGCCTAGAAAGGACGGTATTTCTGCTTTTACATATTCCAGAATCCAGGGAAATGAAGGCATTTCAGGCCTGCTGAAACCATGACCTAGCCTCTCTTGACCAAAGTTTTATTCGATCCCATAGCTCCCTGGGACCATCACCTTCACCCTGCAGGCAGATTCCCCCTGCCGCCCCCAACTGAGCAAAGTTAACAGAGTCAAGCACATTTTCTGCCAACATGAAGGCTGTCACAACACAAGGAGACACTAGAAGACAGCATTGGTTCTCCTGGATGTGTTTCCAGATACATGACTACCCTCAAAACTATACGGCAGTCTCTACAGGGACAGGCAAAGGGAAACAGCAGCTCTCCCTTTTTGACATTTGAAAAGGCTCGGGCAGCTGCAGCTCCAAGCCACTTAGTTATCAAGATTTTAGTGCCACCTGCGGACCTCATGAATAGCAATTAAATTCTAGATTTTGTCGGCTGCCAATCTTTGCTGCCCTCCATAACCTCGGAGGTTCTGGGTACAGAAATCCAGCTCATCGGGAGTGCAAAAGGTGGCAGGATTCATGAAGCTTTGTTGCAATCTTCAAACACTCCCAAGTTCACCTCGATTAAATTTATACTCCCTATCTCTGCCGCACAGCCAGGAGATTAGGGCACATGCTGCGGCCTCCGGGCTGAGGCAGCAAAGGCAAGCAAATAATCTCTCCTATCAAAAGAAGTTTTGTTTGTACATACAAGATCAGAAGGGGGCATAAACAACAGGCAGGCTCTCCAAGCTGCAGCGTTATCGCAGGAGCAGATAAGAGCAATAATTAAAAATTTATAGGAGGAAAAATTGGCTGCTTTGTCTGGATGGAGCAGGTGGGGGGGGAGGGAATCCTAGCACAGATCCTTCCCATGCCGGCGTGCTCACTTGTAACCCGGAGGCTGGAAAAGAGGCAGTCGAATGGGTTCTGGGTGTCAAAAGCCCTAGCTCAGACCTCCTGAATCAGAGAAAAAGGGACCCCAAGGGTCATCTAGCCCAACCCCCTGCAATGCAGGAATCTCAACTAGGTCATAACAGATGTGGAGAAGGCCTTTGATAATGTATCGTGGAATTTTTTGAAAAAAATCTATAGAAGAAACAGGACTTGGTAAAAACCGTGAACACTAGGAGTCTTGAGGTGTCAATCGCCCCCTTTCTCCACAAAACTTCTCCAGGAGGACTTGCATAAGAACATGCAAAGAGCATCTGCTGGATCAGGCCAATGGCTCTTCTAGGCCAGCATCCTGTTCTCACAGCGGCCAACCAGATGCCTATATGGGAAAACCTCAAGTAGGCTTTTAGCATCACTGCCTCTGACAGTGGAGTCAGAGCAAAGCCATTGTAGCTAGCAGACATTAATAGCCCTCTCCTGCAAGAATTTGTCTAATCCTCTTTAAAAGCCTTCTAGGTTGGTGGCCATCACTGCTTCCTGTGGGAGGGAGTTCCACAGTTTTATCTATGCACTGCTACTTACAGAAAAGTATTTCTAGAATGCTTAACATTAAAGATCGAAGTAGTATGGTGGCAAATAGGAGAATTAAGAGTTCCGCAGAAATTGTTCCATTGTGAGGCATTGATACCGCACCATAAACTTCCCAGAGATAAATAGCTTTAAAATTTCTCCTATGTAATATACTTTAATGAGGACCCATGGAATTCCGTAACAAAAGGAAAGCTGCCCAAGCCACCTTGATGAAATAATACATGCCGGCAGTTGGGGGAAGAGCTTTGGCTAAGAGGATAAACGTTATTCTACACATAATCCGACATGAAATGCAGGAGGGCTCAGTTGCGTTCCATCTCGTCAAGTGTGATGCCAGGGTGGGCACCCCTTGTGGAATAGGGAGGAAAAGGCACTGCCACCCCGCCTTCCAAGTGGGGCTCCTCTCTGCCCATGGAGCCATCTGCCATGGGAGCTGCATTGCCTTCATAAAACTTGGGGCGGGTGAAAAAGCTGCCCCATCCCTTAAGGGCAAGACCATCTCTCTGCCCTTGAGCCATCACAGAATGGTAAGGTTGGAAGGGGCTCCAGGGGTCCTCTGTGGAGCAAGAGTGTCTTCTGCTGCTCCGCAGGGTGGGATCCAGACCAATGGCTTCAAGTTACAAGAAAGGAGATTCCGATTAAACGTCAAGGAGAACTTTCTGACATTAAGAGCCTTTGAACGTGGAAGTTGGCAGGCTCTTCTTCATAGGGGTTTTTTAAACAGAGGTCGGGTGGCCATCTGTTACGGAGTCTTTCGCTGTGGTTCCTGTGTTTCAGGGGGTTGGACTAGATGACCCTTGGGGTTCCTTCCAACTCTACAGTTCTATTACCTTGACAGGCAAACCATGTTTGGATTTGATCCACCCGCTGGACAGGTGTGCTCCTCTGTGTGCATTGCGTCTGACTCAGAGAAAGAACTAAGGGGTCATCACACGAACAGCTAATTATTTGCAGCAACATCCAGGAAAGCGCCCCCTTGTGAGCTGCTGCCAGCAGACCTGCTTTTGTAAGACATTGTTCTCTGCTTAGCACTTAAGGTGCCCCCTCCCTTCCGGGGAAATTTGCCCTGGGAGCGTGTGCGTCACAAGCAGATGCAACCAACACATTTTTCACTGGCAAAGCGTTTCAGGAAGGTTGTCATCTCAGCTGGCGTAATTAGACTTCTGAGTTAATGGGCCATAAAGGCGGACAAGGAGACGTGGGCCACACGCAGGGCTTGCAAAACGTCTGGCTGGCTGGCGCTTTGGCCCAAGGACGTGTCCTCCTTCCCGCCCCAGGCAAGCCCCGCCCCGCCCAGGTATCTGCTCTGGGCGCCATCTGCCAGGAAGGTCTCCTGCACAAGGAAAGGGCAGGCAAAGAGTCAGGCACAGCCTGCACACGCCTCCCATCCCCTGCAGCAGGGATTACACCAAATTTGACCCTGGGGGATGGCACTGAAGCATTTTCTCCTAGGATAAAAATGTGGAGTGACAGGGCTTTGCATGCAGGAGGTCCCAGGTTCGTTCCCTGGCAGTGTCTGCTGTTAAAAGGATTGGAAAACAGGTGATGGGAAAGAGAGGCAAAGAGAGCCCTGGCAAGAGGCGCAGCTGCTGGCCAGAGTAGACAAGACAGGAATGGATGGAGAAATAGTCTGACCTGGCACACGGCAGCTACCAATTTTCCTAAGCAGAGATAAGAAGTGGCTGTTTCAGGATCTCAAGACCATTGGCAAAAGAAGTTCCAAGTTTGCTTTCATGAGGCTGTGTCTTTAGACCTGAAGGCTGCTGCATAGTCGGATGTTTGCAACCTCAAAACAACTCTCCAAAGGGAGGCTATTGTTTTTCATTTGGGAGAAAGATGCTCATGAGAGATGATAATGACCTCCATAGGCTCAGAAAACAATGGAGGTGAAGCTGAAGGAGCTACTCCGGGAACCAAACGACTCTTCCAGTCTATTCCTCTTCTGCCTTTTCTGAATGAAGTGGCTCTACATCAGGGGTCCCCAAACTAAGGCCCGGGGGCCGGATGTGGCCCAATTGCTTTCTAAATACGGCCCACGGATGGTCCGGGAATCAGCGTGTTTTTACATGAGTAGAATGTGTCCTTTTATTTAAAATGCATCTCTGGGTTATTTGTGGGGCCTGCCTGGTGTTTTTACATGAGTAGAATGTGTCCTTTTATTTAAAATGCATCTCTGGGTTATTTGTGGGGCATAGGAATTCGTTCATATTTTTTTTCAAAATATAGTCCGGCCCCCCACAAGGTCTGAGGGACAGTGGACCGGCCCATGGCTGAAAAAGTTTGCTGACCCCTGCTCTACATGGTCTTGTTCAGTCCTAGCTGAATTGGATCCTTTCAGCTGGAGGGGCCAGGAACTGCAACTAGCTCTCTCCACACATACACACAAACACCCAATGGATTCTGCCCGCTGTGTTTTGTGCCCCTTCTCCCAAGGACGTGAACTTTCGAAGTTCAATACTCTGTACAGACCCAAATGCAAATCCCAAAGCACTAACCCACACAGAAAGAACACCATGAAGTGCCCCAAACAGACACATTTGCACACTCAGATTATGTATTGCCTTGACACCCCACCTTTCCACCTAAGCTGAACTTTACTAAGTTCCCCTCTTTACTTAATCCCCACAACAATCCTGCCAGGTAGGTTATGCTGAGTGGCAGTGACTGGTCCAAGGCACCCCAGTGGGTGAGTGGGGATTTGAACCTTGGTCTCCCAGATGCTGATTTTAATGTACTGATGTTAATATCATGCTTGCATAGCAATACAGAAAGCTATATATAAAAACACTGGCAACAAAACTCAGCTCTAGGGTAGCAACATTTTGAACCAAGCTATAGGGAGACAGACAGAGTCTGATCTCCGTGCTGCACTTATTACCTCAGAAACAAACACAAACACTGCTAATAAGAAAGTAAAGCTAGTTCCAGACTTCAGTTCCCAGTGGCGCTATTTTTATGAAGTTTGCAGCAGCAAATATTACAGTTTCCAAGAGCCTAATGGAAATCACCATGGTTGATGATGACTTTGTGAAATCCCACCAGGGTATAGAATTGCAACTGCTTCTCTCTCTCTCTCTCTCTCTCTCTCTCACACACACACACACACACACACACTGTTCCCCAGGAGTGCATCATTCTCTGCAAGTGTTCAACCCCAGAACTGCTGCTCTTCTTCCACCAACCTTGCACAATCCATTTCTTTCCACTACAGGCTCTTGGACCTGCTTCCCATCCAACTCCTGCAGGTGACAGCTGGTGCATTGAAAAAGGCTGGAGCTGGTGGGCCATTTTCAACAATTGGCTGCTCTATCCTTCCAGTGCCTGGGCTCAGCCGGACACTGAACCGGAACAAGACTCAAGGTGCATCGCTATCCAAGGCAAGCTTGAGGAAATGCTCTTTGAGACACACACACTGCTGCTACGCTCTGGCATTTCAGGTTCTTCCCAAACTCCAAATCCCAGCCCTTGAGGAAGTGAGACCCAAACTTGAGCAGAAGGTTAAAAAGGAGGGAAAGAACCAGAAGCAATCTCTGAAGCATAGCCAGATGCAGAAAGCAGTGCAAAAGAGATGCAGAGTTTGGGAAAGGTTCAGAAAAGAGTACAGTGGTACCTCAGGTTACAGACGCTTCAGGTTACAACTCTGCTAATCCAGACATAACGCTTCAGGTTAAGAACTTTGCTTCAGGATAAGAACAGAAATCTTGCTCTGGCGGCGCAGCGGTAGCAGGAGGCCCCATTAGCTAAAGTGGTGCTTCAGGTTAAGAACGGACCTCCCCGGAAGAAGAAGAAGAAGAAGAAGAAGAAGAAGAAGAAGAAGAAGAAGAAGAGGAGGAGGAGGAGGAGGAGGAGTTTGGATTTGATATCCCGCTTTATCACTACCCGAAGGAGTCTCAAAGCGGCTAACATTCTCCTTTCCCTTCCTCCCCCACAACAAACACTCTGTGAGGTGAGTGGGGCTGAGAGACTTCAAAGAAGTGTGACTAGCCCAAGGTCACCCAGCAGCTGCATGTGGAGGAGAGGAGACGCGAACCCAGTTCACCAGATTACGAGTCTACCACTCTTAACCACTACACCACACTGGCTCTCTACACCACACTGGCCGGAACGAATTAAGTTCTTAACCTGAGGTACCACTGTAACCAAAATGATCAAGGGGATGGAGAAAGGTTGCAACGTTTGTGACTTTTCAGTTTAGAGAGAAGGTGACATTATTGCATAGCATGGAGAAACTGGCTAGGGAAAGCATTTTCTTCCCCTCCCCTAACTCGTGGGCATCCAAGGAAGCTGGAAAATTCAAGGCAGAGAAATGAAGGTCCTTCTTCACACATTGCATAGATAAAACTATGGATGGCCTTAAAAGAGGATTAGACAAATTCACGGAGGAGGAGAGGGCTGTGGATGGCTACTATCCCTGATGGCTCTGCCCTGCCTCCACTTGCTGTGCCTGTGAGAACTTATAATTTTATTGTATGGTGTTGTACAAATAGTACATGAACTGAAGAAGCTCTAGCAAAACCTGATCAATATCTGGGATTCAGGTCTTCAGATCTATTTTCGCTGAGGGACGGCGAGGAGGGCCTGTCTGCAACCACCATCACGCATGACCATGTCTTCTAGCCTGCCTGTGACCGTTCCCTCGTACAAGACTTTGCGCGTTCAGTAGAGTGCCATTTGCAACACTTTTGCGTAATTGCACTACGCTAGGATATTATATGGTCTGAAGCTCAACATCAAAAAAAAAAAAAAAAAAAAAAAAAACTAAGATCATGGCCACTGGTCCCATCACCTCCTGGCAAATAGAAGGGGAAGAAATGGAGGCAGTGAGAGATTTCACTTTCTTGGGTTCCATGATCACTGCAGATGGTGACAGCAGTCACGAAATTAGAAGACGCCTGCTTCTTGGGAGAAAAGCAATGACAAACCTAGACAGCATCTTAAAAAGCAGAGACATCACCTTGCCGACAAAGGTCCGTATAGTTAAAGCTATGGTTTTCCCAGTAGTAATGTATGGAAGTGAGAGCTGGACCATAAAGAAGGCTGATTGCCGAAGAATTGATGCTTTTGAATTATGGTGCTGGAGGAGACTCTTGAGAGTCCCATGGACTGCAAAAAGATCAAACTTATCCATCCTTAAAGAAATCAGCCCTGAGTGCTCACTGGAAGGACAGATCCTGAAGCTGAGGCTCCAGTACTTTGGCCACCTCATGAGAAGAGAAGACTCCCTGGAAAAGACCCTGATGTTGGGAAAGATGGAGGGCACAAGGAGAAGGGGACGACAGAGGATGAGATGGTTGGACAGTGTTCTCGAAGCTACTAACATGAGTCTGACCAAACTGTGGGAGGCAGTGAAAGATAGGTGTGCCTGGCATGCTCTGGTCCATGGGGTCACGAAGAGTTGGACACGACTGAATGACTGAACAACAACAACAGGATATTATCATTACTGGCAGTGTTGTGCCATCAGTTTATTAATTGCTTATAAGTATATACAGGCTTGGACTTGCACGCTGCACCTTAATGTGTTTATTTTAACATGTTTGATTGTGTAAATTGTTCCGCATATCTATTAGCCAGTTCAGTGTTTTGGTGTTTTGGTTTTGTTTGATCACAATCATTAGAACACCTGATACTTTTTTTTTTGTATTCCCAGTTGGAGCCAGCAATGCTTCCGAATCCCAGTTGATGGAAACCGCAGGAGGGGAGAGGGCTGCTCTTATGCTCTGATCCTGCTTGCTGGTTTCCCCCAGACAACTGTTTGGCCACCGTGACAACAAGATGCTGGACAAGATGGGCCATTGGCTTGAGTCAGGAGGCACTTCTTATGTTCTCACTCCACGATGAAATGTATTTTAAGGAAGTATACAAGGGCCAGAGGTCGATGGCTGAAGGTCATTGCCTTATTGTCTTAAGTCCAGAATCTCAAGCATCACCAGTGAGCAGGGATAGACAAGCCCACCTGAGCCTGAGATCCTGGAATGCTGCTGATGGTGAGAACAGACACTAATAGGCTAAATGGACTAAGGGCCTGGCCTGGCCAGTATCCCTTGCAGTGCCCAAATTATGCACCAAGAAAAGCTGGCTTTCTGTAAATTGTAGAAAGCATGCGCCTTGAAGCAAACACAGGTGTATATTTTTTGTTTGTTTGAAAGAATAGTTTCTGCTTCTACTGGCCCAAGGGTGGGGGGAATAGCTCTGCACAACATGGAATTGACATCCCTCCACTTGCTCATGCCAGATCTTGCTGCTCAGCTAACGTAGCTCATTTCTTCTCTTTTCCTTTCCTCACCTGCCCCCTCTTCCCCATCATGCTCTGATTTCTGCAAGGTATTCTCTGCCTGCACTTTGTCGCAGCTCCTGGGAACAGGCTTTCAAAAACATCAAGCGGCTGTTCTGAAGGAGAGTTTTCTTTCGGGTGCCGATTTCTGGGTCCGCTTTCAAATTCTGCATTTTGCAGAATCATACCACGCAGGTCCCTAAGTGTGGAGGATGTGGGCACAGGGGCTGGATGAACACTGGGCCCGTGGAGGGGTGGGGAGAGGTGCTTAGAGCCAGCAGGGAGGCTGGAGGAATTCCGAAGCAAAGTAGATCCAAGCTCAGTGGTGAGATTTTGTAAACACCACCAAAAACCATCAAGACACACATTTTAATCCTTGTTTAACACAAAGTGCCTGTTAGTGAACAGCTTAATGCCATTCTTTAATTTAAATGGCATTGACTGTTTAAGGCTTTATAGTCTGGCAGGAAAAAAAAAATCCTCTTTGGAGATTTCCAGCTCAGAAGGGTAGGTGGCATGCACACACACACACACACACAAACACACGCCTAACACAGGGGGGATTTTGCACCTCTCGGGGCCCAGCTAGGTGTTTCATGCTGGTACTATCCCAAAGGCTCCGATTAGGCAGGAAAAGCTGACTCCGAAGAGGAACAGCGGTAAGGAGCGATGCCAGAATCAAGAAGCCCACGTTGGGGTTTAAAGCCCTAAACATCTCAAGCTCAAATACAGTCATACTTCTGGTTACGATTGCTTCAGGTTGTGTTCGTCACGGGATACAAACACGCCAAACCCGGAAGTACAGAAACGGGTTACTTCTGGGTTCGGTAATTCGCACATGCACATGCACATGCACATGCACCCGTTCGCAACCAGAGGTACCACTGTATACCTGAAAGACCAGAGCACCTTCCCCACAGAGGTCACCATATAAATTCCCTGTAGATGCCGAGGATGTGCCTCTTTACAATGGCCTCTGACACCCCAGGATTTGTGTTTTTAGGAGCCACCCTATTCCTGTGACTGTAATTAGTTTTGAACTGTTTTTAGTATGGTGTTTTTTTTAATTGCTGCTATCTGCTCTAGGGCCTTAGGGTGAAGGGCAAGTGAGAAATCCTCATAATAATGTCCTTCCCTAGACTTACAAGTGGGCGGTGTTGCTAGCCGATTTTATAGACATAAAATCCCATCAAGCTGCCATTCATTCATCAAGGACCACCGACGCAGACCAATTCCTTTCCAAGACTAAGGCTTTAACAATAAGAGGAAGTGCTGACTCTGAGTATCCTTTACCATATCTGAACCATGTCTCTGTCTCAGGAACCACCCGTTTACCAACTTTTGAGACAACGGTGGTGCCGAAAGCACAGTTTGAGCATGACTCAGGGTGACTTAAGATCTTAAATTCCATACAAGAACAGCAGAAAGACGACACAGGAGGAAGGAGGCAACGAAGAGGCCACCACTAGAAGAGGAAAAGGGTGCTGCATTCTGTTCTTTACCAACATCCTCTGAATTTTGGGTGTTTCCTGACACCCATGAGGTCAGCAATGAACATCTACTAGGCACAATGAGACTGAGGTTCATTATAGCATGCAACCCAGTGGGAATCCCTGGGTAATCCAGGACACCTGCCTTTGCCAGCAAATACCGTCAAGAATGCAAAAGGAAGGTCCTGGTGGATCTTTGGGAGCGGAGGAGACAGTGACATGAGATCTCGCATGCAAGAATCCTGCAGCTGGTCTTTCAAAGATGCTGCCCGGGAGGGTAAGGGGGTCTTGTGAGGGAG
This sequence comes from Lacerta viridis, assembly GCA_900245905.1. Classification (NCBI taxonomy): domain Eukaryota; kingdom Metazoa; phylum Chordata; class Lepidosauria; order Squamata; family Lacertidae; genus Lacerta; species Lacerta viridis. The sequence continues at coordinate 329,891 of OFHU01000295.1, forward strand.
GGAGATTTTGTGGGCTGCCCCATACAGTAACTCTGACAAGGACAGATGAGAGCAGACCAAAGCAGTTAAGGTGATGGACACACAAGGGACAAACTGAGCCCAGAGGTCTCTAATCAGCACGGAAGGCTTTCGGAGTGACATCTGCTGGAGGCAGGATAACATTGGGCTCGATGGCCAGCTGGTCTGAGCTTGTAAATATGCTTGTACTGTAGCACAATTAGCCTTCCTTTTCATGCCCCACCCCCTGATTTCACTAGGGCCATTCCATTCACTTTTCCAGCGTACAAGGAGGTCACATCTGAGCACTGGAGAGAAAGCAACTCCCAAACCAGCTCAACTGGAGTTAACAGCTCCAGAGAATTCGGAGTTTTGCCTTTCCAAAATTGGCATTGTTCTGATAGATCGCTCTTTCTCAACCATTAAGCTGGGCTGGCCCCTAACACCCAGCCTAAGTTCTGTAACTCTGAAAGAATAAAAGATGCCCTCCATTTTGCGGACACGACAACGATTGCATACAAAGCAAGGGTCAAGCTTTGCATCCATTGCTTACACCAACTGAGCTGAAGATGGTCCAGTCAACCCAAAGATGTAAATATAGGGCCCAGGTGAAAATGATGGGCCAGCAGCGGCTTGTGTGTGGCACAGGTGGATTCAGAAACGGCTAGAACTAGAGACACCCTCAAGCCATCCATGCCTATAGCCCTGCTGGGTTGTTTGAGCACGACGACAAATCTAGCATGGCTTGGGAAGGATGTGAAACTGCTACACTACACACAAACACACACGTACACACTCCTTCATCAGTATAATGGCCAGCCAAGCTCTAGGGAGGCCAGTTAAACATCTCTATTAACTGGAATTGCTACAATCTCAACAACTCACCTGCCCAGCGATGCAAAACAAAGAAAATTGAACTCACTTAAAAAAAAAATTCCACTATTTTAAGTCTATCAAGTCCACTCCTTGATTCTGTGATTCCTGTCCTGCTTATTTCCTGGGAACTTTAAGAGACAGGCAGGGCATGGAAAACAAAATTAACCCATTCTCCCCTGTAACAACCTTCACCCTTTAGATGCCCTCTTTCACCAACCAAGGTGGTGAACTGCATGCTGGGTGCAAGGAAAGCTGTACCCCTGCCAAGTCTCCCGTGGTTCTATCCCACCGCATCTCAGAAGAAAGTGAAAACTCCACTTTGCCATGCAGAATTGGCTGCCTCTGTGTGGAAAGAAGGCCTCCCCTTCCCACCCCAAAAGCTACCACCCATGATGGCAGCTTCTCAAAGCCTCCTGGTGCTCTGCCTGGAGTCCTCTCTGCGCCAGTTCCCAGCGCGGAATCCAAGGCGCAGAAGCTCGACTGGGCAGCTATTATAGCCCTGTAAAAACGTCCCTTGCCAATCCATTGCCTTCATTAATATAATGCTATCACGTTCCTAATGCTGGTGCTCTAAAGCAAATGTTCTGTTACCAGCTCACCCACTGGCACATTTTTCAGCAGGGAAACAGCTGCTCGCTGAACCAGTCATACACACACACACACAGACCTGCCGCCCCTTGCCCCCAAGTGCAATCTTGTCAACAGCACAGCACAGGCTTCTGCCCTCTCCTTTTCCAGCAGGCAGAAAAAAAACACGTCTCTCATGTTCTGTTCTGGAGAAGTAAGGAAGGTGGGGGGGGGGAGACACCCCACCTCTCCATTTGGAATGTGCATTCCGCTGCGGTTTTTGTGGCACTCGTTTTTTCAGTGCAACAAATAATACTGTCTACCTGGGGTTTGTGTGTGTGTTTAAGAGATAATCCTCCCCAGTGAGTCATTTTCGTTCACCATTGCCTGCCACAGGAGGGTCGGCCTTTCCTGCCAGCATCTCCACCCCTTGGCAGTAGCGGCAGCGACAACGCTGAGACCAGCAGCAGATGAGGTTGGTGGGAGTTCTGGATCTCCTCCAGGGAGCGGGCGGATGGGTGGTGGGAGAAAACCGAGAAAGGGATGGAGGGGGAACACAGGAGAGTCACAAGCAGTTTGTGCCTGCGACGCCTGATGTTCACGTCACACTTCAGTGCGCGGAGCCAGGAAAAAACACGGCTTTGGAGGTGACATTTGCAGTTGGCTCATTACTCTTTTCAAAAGAGCCTGGCATCAAAGAGACAGCTTCAAACGGCAGGCTCACATGCACATATGCAGGAGCTAATTAACCGCCATGCTGGTAGCAGCCAGAGAGGAGGAGACGCTGGCAACCGACCCAGCCTTACAAGCGCTTCCTGGCTGCGAAGGGTTCATGGTCAGCAAGGCAGCCTGTGTGGGATTAAGACCTACCTTCATGCTCCTTCTCGGAGGTCCCAACCTTCTTTATTTTCTTGGGGGACTTCATAAAGAGCGGAAAGATGGTCCGAAGGCCGAGGATGTCGACAAACTTGTGGCAGTTGTCTGCTCCCTCGGGCCCAATCATGGCATGGTCCAAAACCTTCAGGGCACTGCTCCTGGAGATCTTCTTCTCTCTGTAGGAGCAGAAGGATTTTTGTCAGTGAACTGGGCAATGCACTTTGCCACAAGATACAGAAGATTTTCCTCCGCCAGTAGGATGAGGCTGCACACAATGACAAACAAGCAGCAAAGCTCCGTCTTCGTCCGCAGAAGAGAGAGGATCGGAGCACTCTCTATTTTGGGTTGGCCACGGAGACACAGTGAACTTCTCTGCCTCCTTCCCTCTTGCACCAACTGCTAAAAGGGCACACTTGCTCTTTAGGTCCACCGCATATGTAAGCACCAATGAATGAGAAACCTGCTTGCACATCAGTAGGCAAGAAAGCCTTTCACACAGTTAGAATCAGAAATCTGTAAGTTGGAAGAGAACCCCCAAGAGCAATCAAGTTCTTTTTTTGGGGGTAAATAATTTTTATTGGTTTTTTTCACAGTTAATTTCCACAATTAACTACAAGCCTCTCCCCCCCCATCCCCATTCACAAAAACATTTCAAAACCTTATCTCTGAGGTTCTTTAGACCTCATGACTTCCCTCCATTCCCTCTTCTGGTTCCTTATATTAAGAAAATTCTGCATTTTCATACACATACTTCATCAGTTCTTCTTCTTCTGATTCTAACAAAATTCTTCTGCATTTCCTTACACATACTTCATCAATTCTTCTTCTTCTAATTTTATCCAAATTTTGCTGATTGCAAGTGTGTAATCTGAGCCTGCCAATGTATCGATTTATTTACATTACTTTGCACATATACAATAAGTCTTTCCCATTCTTATTCCTAACTTTGGCATAATTACATTTCACTGGAAGGCGACAATCAGTTAAGTCTGATTTAAAATCCTGCTCACCTTCTTCCTCCCAGCCTCCTCTTAGTCTCAGAGGCTGTAATTTCTGCCTCATTTCAGCCACCAAGGCATTCCCAAATATTTCCTGCCTACCACCCATGCCATTCATATCTGCCCTGAGTGTCTCCTGGTATTTCTCCATATCAATCACAATTTCCATTTCCCTAATAATGTTCCTCCAGCCCTTGCATCAAGACCTCCACTGCTTCTGTTTTCCTTGTCACTGGTTCTATCTTAATAAATCAGTTCTGTCACCATTTTGGTATTTTTGTCCAGGAGCAATCAAGTTCAACCCCCTGCAATGCAGGAATCGCAGCTGAAGAATCCCTGACAGATGGCCCCCCCAACCTCTGTTTAAAAACACTACTGATCAGCATTTGGCACTTTCAATTTGCTACTTAGTGCTTTACAGTCTTCATTGTGCTTGTGACCATAGGGCGGACCAATGCTCTTCCCATTTCACAGATGTGGAAACAGAAGCTGAGAGCGTGACTAGACCAAGCCTGCACAACAACCACATGATGGAGATGGGACCCAAGGCTCCCAGTTCCAAGTCCAACTGTCTATATGGGGAACCAGAACAGCCCCCAAACCATCTCAGTGCCTGAGTTGGAACCCTTTCAATTGCAAAGTTCGATTTTGTACACTACTCCAGCTTTCCTCAACCAGCTACCCAATCCAGATGGCTTGGACTACAACTCCCATCGGCCCTAGCCGGAATCTGGAAGGCACAAGGTCAGGGAAGGCTAAGCGAATCTTTCGAGAGAACCTGGATTGTCAACTGCACATGACCTCCCTTTCTGAAGCCAAGAGAGATTCCTGTAAGCTGTATCCCCAGTACAGTAGAGTATGGAAGTCAGCCAAGATTACAGTCTAATTCTCAAACTTGAAACAGAGCGCAAATTTATTTCGCACAAGGTGTTCTTGTTGTTTTATTGACCTTTCGTACACGGGGACTGGGTCTCCCCTCTTACAGCTGTAACTAGCAGGAGGGATGAGGCGCAGCGGGGGGGGGGAACACTCCCTACTCATAGCCATATTGATCCGCTAATAATGTTTCATATTTCTTGTATGGCAGTTACATGTGTGTGCAAGGAAGCAGAAACGGGGAACAGAGGAAAGGAAGAAGCCGCATTCAGGCTCTTACACCTGCTCAATTCCGTCTCACATTTTCGTTTCAAACGTGCACTTCAGGCATGCAATATGTGAAGTGGCCCTTTATAGTATGCCAGCCTCTCACATCCCCAGAACCCAGCAATCCACAATGGTTTACCAGCAACCAACTTAATTATTTTAGGTGCGTGTGTGTTTTTCTTCCCTGTGTTCAAGAGCAAAGCTGGAACTCAACCCTCACTCTGGCCTGTGAATGCAGAACACCAGCAAGCAAATCAGCCAGGATTTTCTGCTTTTTTCCATGGCTGTTGCCAGCAGCAGGGAATGAAACAGGCACTTCGCAAAATGCTGCTGCAAAATGCCACTGCGGACGTATGTTTGAAATACATGCCAACAAAGAGAATGCAAGAAAGCGGGCGTTTGATTGCCGACACAGCTCCATTCAGCAAAGCGTAACTCCCAATTTGTTCGGGGGCGGGCGTCCGATTTGGAGAAAGAAAAATCCTAAAGCAAAGCCAAAAGAGAAGAACAGCCACCAAGATGCTTGAATTGGAACATGAGCAGATGAGAGGAAGGGGGGAAAAAGAGGAAGAACAAATCTTGGCGGCTTCTTCTAAGTCCAAGCCAACTCCTTCCAACACGATGCTAAAAAGGCCAGCACAGCCTCACACCGAGCCCAGCCAAGGAGGGTCAATTCCTTCACCTGCCTCCTTGATCCCAGAACACAGGGCTGCGTTGCCAAAGGCAGACACCAGGCATCCGGTTTGCCCTGTGCTGCGCAGGGAAGCCAAGAGGGCATAAGGAGGAAGAGGAGCCGGATCAAGATTGCACACATGGCAGCGGCAAAGAGCAGCGGCTTCAGGGTTAATTCCACCACCACTGCCCTTCCATGATGCGCAGTCCAACTTGCCCAGAGTGCCTTTATGCCGCGTGTTTCACAAATGTGATGCAAATGGTGCAAAAGAGGGGCTGGGAAAGGCAAAATACGATGGCACGTGGGGTATGCGTTAGACTGCAGGTCTGCGGAATCATATGATCATAGAGTGGGAAGGGACCCAAAGGTCATCTAGTCCAACCCCCCCTGCAATGCAGGAATCACAGCTAAAGAATCCCTGGCAGATGGCCATCCATCCAAGCAACGAATCACAATTGCACCCCAGAGAAGGAGCTCAAGGCAGCACACGCCTGTCACACTCTGTGCCTCCATTTTATCCCGATAAAAATTCTTCGATGTAGGTGAGGCCACTTCTGAGATCTTCACACCGAGAGGTAAATTATTGCAACTTAAACTTAAATGTGCAGCCATATTGCCAGCTGCTTTATTAGAAGCCTGCCCTGATCCATCTATTAAAAATATTTCTATGCCCCTTTTCACAAGATGTCTCAAAGGGGTGCACAATGTAATGCAATACAGAAATCTACCCAAGAAATCTGAACCTTGCACGGTGGAGGAGGCCAAATGAGTTGATGTTTGGATAGAACGTCACTGTAAGACAAACCCACTTCAAAGGCTATCCTTTTGGGTGCTCAGCAGGGCAGCGCAGAGCGTTTACAGGAAGGAGCCTGCTGTGGCCAGTAATCCACTCGCCTCCTCCCCCCTCTCCTGCCCTTGCCACTTCCAACTCTCCTTCACCTTGCAAGCAGCAATAATAAAAGGCTAAAAAATAAAGTTCAGCTTTTGGCTGGAGAACTTCAGGACTCCTTTTTCGGGGGAAGTAATTGCATATTGATCAGCATTTAGGCAGGTTGCAGGGAGCTGGTCTCTGGAATATTCATTGGGTTTAAGTTCAGGCTTGTAGAGATCAATAGCTGTTTGACTGGACTGTCTCAGGTTGATTTTATTTGAAATATTTATTCTACTAGAGGGCAAGCAGTTTATCTTAGTCTCATCTTGGGCTTATTGAAATCTCTCTTGGGTGAGAACTAAATCAGACACCACAGCCTGGGAGCCTCACCAAACGAATGACTGACCTGGGCCTTAAAAAGACCAGGAACAAACTCATTGCACTGACAACTTCCTGGCACAGGAAACTCACCAGGCCAAGCACAACTCATGCAAAGGCTCAGAAAACCTCCTGGCTTTGCCACATGTCCAAAACTGAAAGAAATGGTCACCAGCAGGTCACCACGCACAGCTAGTGGGCTGCCTTTGGCTTGGTGAGTCACAAGTTGTGCAAACAGACAGTAGGAGTGAAGGTGGATCAGCCTCCAAGATGGAGAAGAGGACAGCCACAGGGGTGGCGATGGTGGCAGAGGATTCCAGGAAGGAGGCCGTCCAAAGAGCGCTTCAAAAAGCATCCAGAAACCACTCTTGGCGGACTGCATGGTACATGCTCTGCAGCTGTTAGGAGTCAAGGGCAGCCCCTGGGTGGCAGTCTAACCTCCAGAATTAGAGAGGTAGGAAAGGCAGCTGCTGGGTCCTTCCCTCCCCAGATACCAAGAAATCCTGGCAATCTATGGAAGAATGACCTCAGAAGCACCCACAGGGCACTGGGGCCAAATGACCAAGAACATACGGAGAGCTTACTAAGTCAAGCCAGTGGCCTCTCTCATCCAGCCTCTTGTTCTGCCAGTGGCCAACCAGATGCCCATTACGGGAAACCCACAAGCAGGATTCGAGCACAAGAGCAGCCCTCTCCCCTCCTGCGGCCTCCAGCAACTGGTCTTCAGAAGCACTGCTGTCAAACCCTGCCCACCAGGCAACTCCTTTCCTTGTCCCTTTCATGAAGGAGGGCAAAAGGCCCCAAGGAAACTCCCCCAAAGGAGGGTGCCAGAAGCCAAAGTGACTTTAACCGAAGGACTGTTATCGCAGGATGTCTGCAGAAGGGTGCGCATTAGGAAACAGTGGCACGAGGCTCTGATTCCGCTAGATAAACACAGCGTGAGGCTGTGCTGAAAGGAAATTTCAGTAGATACACATTAATTTTCGGGTTTCCAAGGAGCTGATGTGACATGAAAACAAGAGACGTAATGAAATATTTTTGCAGGGGCTGCTGCAGTGTGTTCTGCATGCAAACACACTCCTGGCTTTCATGCGTTATTCCTGGCTGGGCCCACAACACTGCAACCAACAAAGGCCTCTGCGGTGGTCAAGGGAAGCCACCACAAAGAGAGCCTCTTCCCCCCCCCCCAACCCACGCGAAAAGCTTCATGAACCTTCTCCCCCACACTCAATATGTTCCCCCATTTCCCCATTGTGCTTCCTGGCACTTAAAAGTCAAGACAAGCTCATTCCCTGCTTGCTATAAATACAGGGTGAGGCCTTCCCAGGCAGCTGCTTGAGAGAAGGAGGGTTTCTCCTCCACACAAGGGGTGCAATAAGTCTCGTGCCAATGCTCCCAAGGCACTTGACAATGCGATTCTCTCTCACTCTCTCTGCAAGCCTCAGAAGGACACCTCACTTTCTGTCCTGGAAGCCTCAGGCAGCTCCCAATCTGGAGAAAGAAATTGAATTGTGCTTGGGGAGAGACCTTAATTGGATGTGACATTTCTAAACCTCCAGTTGGAGGCCACCAACTTGCAAACTGCATTTGCTCATTTGCAGCCAAGGCAAATACGCTCCCCACTGATGGAATGGAGTGCACACATGCAAGCAAGCAATCTCGCCTCCTCCCCGGCCTGCCCTTCTCTCCTCCTCACGTGGGGCGCATCCAATTTACAGGAAGGCGGTCTGAGGGCAAAGGCCCTCCCCATGTCCTTTGTTGAATAAGCAAACAGGAATCCCACCCATGCAGACTCTTGGGCCAAAAATGATACAGCTCTTTCCAGCGGCCTCCCCTTGCTCTTCAGAGGGAGAACATGCTCCATCTCCATACGGATGAGGTGCTCCTAACTGCCCCGGCCCCCTTCAGTTCACATGATCCACATTCACTCCAGAAAACATTGCTTTCTTGCTACTGAAACAAGCAACCTCAGTGCATTCTAGATTAAGATTACCAGACGTCCCCATTCCCTGGGGACAGTCCCCAGATTTACACATCAGTCCCCATACAAAATCCATTGAAGTTGAAAAGTGTCCCCGGATTCATTGAAAAAAATCTGGTAACCTTACTCTAAAAAGGTAAATAACCCCTGACAGTTAAGTCCAGTCACAAACAACTCTGCAGTTGCGGTGCTCATCTCGCTCTACTGGCCGAGGGAGCCGACGTTTGTCCGCAGACAGTTTTTCCGGGTCACATGGCCAGCATGACTAAGCCACTTCTGGCGAAACCAGAGCAGCGCACGGAAACGCCGTTTACCTATTTATCTACTTGCACTTTGGGGGGTGCAGGAGCTGGGACCAAGCAACGGGAGCTCACCCTGTCATGGGGAATTTGAACCGCTGCCCTTCCGATCGGCAAGTCCTAGGCTCAGTGGTTTAGACCACCCGCGTCCCAACCTTACTCTAGATGTAAGTAAAACCAGTGGAAGAACTGATATTCCAGCGATACCAGTTGCTGGAAGCCACTTTGGGGGGGAGGGGTGTCCTTGTGCTTGAATCCTGCCTGTGAATTCCCACAGGCCTCTGGTTAGCCACTGTGAGAACAGGATGCCCCAGCCTGATCCAACAGGGCTCTTACGCTCTTGTGCAGAGTCAGACTCATCAAGTTGTCTTCTCCAAGCGAGAGCAGCTCTCCTAGGCCATCTAGAAATGGTTCCTGCCCACCACCAGCTACCAAAGATGCTTCCTGCTGGAGATGCCAGTGACTTAACCTGAGCCCTTCTGTGTGCAAAGCAGGCATTTGACCGCTAACCTATGGACCATTCCTCCGGCATGCAGGGAAGGATATATACTGGAGTTTCAATTCCTTCCCCTCTAGAACATGGATGCTTTAAAGTCCAGATCCTCACATCTTGCTGCACCAGGTTCACCTCTAGCCAGTGGCGAAGCCTCTCATTGAAGCTAGTGGAGTTTGAAGAGGAGGGAAGATTAGGTTAAGTTATACCATGATGATGATGATGATGATGATGATGATGATGATGATGATGATCTGCCCTTCACCACCAGGTCCAGGACAGGTCACAACCATTTAAAATTCAGATTTAAAACAAAACAGATTACAGGAAAAGGGTAGGTCCTGAAAACACACATCTCGGGTGCCCAAGGCAGGGGTAGAGGCGAACCTTCAGGAGTCACCAAAAGCTATAGAGTGAAGAAGCCAGATGCACCTGAAGGGAAGGGAAGGGAACGCCCCAACTTAGGGGCTGCCACCGAGAATGCCTCTCCAAGACTAACCCCTCCCCAAACTTCTGAGGGAGCTGGAACTAACAATGGGGCTCTCTCTGCTGACCTCAACACCCAAGAGGGTTTGCAGGGAAGGAGGCGGTCTCTGGTACCTGGGGCCTAGCCACTTAGGGCTTTCAACACTAGTGTGAGTGCCTTGAATCGAACGGGGCAACGAACTGGCAGCCAATGCCGCTGTCTGAGAACTGGAGCTGCAGGGGTTCTGTAGGCAACCCAGCCAGGAATCAGACCACTGCATCTTGGACCAGCTGGAAGTTTCAAGAGTCGCCTTCGAGGGCAACCCCAAGTACGCCACACTGTAGTAATTTGGTCCAGATTCTGTGGGCTACGACTGCAGTCAGTCCCAACCAACAGCCAAGGATGATGCAGCTGCAATCTATAGCATATGGAAGCACCATGTTGGCTATGCCCTGGCCTTTAGTATTTGGAGGCCGCGACGCTGTGCCACCAGAAGACTCACGAATACAGCAATGGGAAACGGCTGTGCATTTTGGGCTGTGCATGACCTCCCCCCTCCCCATGCCTAGCCCTCCCCTATCAGGGAAAGAGACGTCCCAACCCATTCTATGGTGGAGGCAGAGGTGCTACAGGAGCAGCAGCAACAGATGGGGTTGCTGGTTTATTTACGCTTTGCCCTTCAGAGCTCCTTTTCAATGCAGCTGCGTCCAGGGAGACATTTTCTCCTTGTTGTTATTTGCCAGCTAGTACCAGGGAAGAGAAGGGTGGTGAACAGCACAGCCCCCTCCCCACTCCACCCACAAAGGAAGGGAAGCCATTAAAAAAATTAAAATGCAAGGTCCCACCCATATGGCTCAAGGACTCCAGGTGATTAGTTCTGCAAGGCTAGCCGTGCAAGGCTAGCGTTCAGAGGAGAAAAGGACGGGAAATCCAGGTGGTGGGTGGGGAGAGAGAGAGAGAGAGAGAAGAGAAGCTTCCCTCTTGTTCAGGGTTTCAGAGCTTTGCAGCTTTGCTTTAATTAGCCTTAAGAAAACTCAGCACTCCGGTCTGAATAATAATCCACGTTCCTGGTTATTTATTCAGTTCCCTGCTGCTGCTGCTGTTGCACATTACCAGCCTTAGTCTGCAGGAATAGATCATTTCTTGCCAGCCAGCACTTGCCAGCCGCCTCTCTGCACCGCTCAGCCCACCCAGGGAAAGCGAGCGAGCAGGAAGGCAGGAAGCCCTGGGCAGGGCGCGGTTTGGGGACGGGCAAGGAGAGCTGGATGCCAGAGGGAGCGAGGAAGGCATCGAGGCTGGGACTTGGGCACGCAAGGGGGGAACCAAAAAATGGGAGGAGGCTCCAGAAGATGTTTCGTTTAAAAAAAGCTCACTCTTGGCAGGGTTAACAGAAGGGGGGAGGGGGAGGAAAAGGGGGGCAGAGCTTTTTATCTACCTCCACAGAATGTCTGTCCATAGCCACTCATGGGACTCGCAAGAAATGATGTTTGAGCGGCCAGCAAAAGCCTCCAGCACAAAGCCTGGTTGGCAGCACTTTGATTCCAGCTGTGAATTTTGGACACGCAAAAGACAAAGAAGTCTAACATGACAAGTGTGTGTCTCGTGTACGCGGAGAGGAAGCGGGCAGGAGGGCTGCTGCCATTCAGACCCACCACCCTCACAGACACCATAAGGCTCCGAATATGGGCACGTGTGGGGTGCCTTCAGCCCAGCACACCCCCCGCCCCAAAGCACGAGCAGTTTGCACAGATGCCTCTGCCGCTGTATATGCCAACATCTCCGGGAGAGCAGGAGCTGGCGGCAGAGGGAGGCGTCTCCAAACGGGGCCTGCAGCCTTTCATGACCATCATCAGCATCTCAGGGTGCCATACAGGCCTTCAGTCTAGTACTTGGTGATAAGAACATAAGAAGAACATCTGCAGGATGAGGCCAATGGCCCCCCTAGTCCAGCATCCTGTCCTCACAGTGGACAACCAGGTGCCCCAATGCGAAATGCACAAGTAGGATCGGAGCTCAAAAGCTGTGGTTTCTGGCAGCTGGTATTCAGAAGCATTGCAGCCTCCCATCCTGGCTAGTCGGCCTTCCCATCGCCTTCTCCTCCATGCATCAGTCTAATCCTCTTTTCAAGACATCCTCCTGGGGGAGGAAGCAGTCCCCTTGTCACAACAGCGCCACCGGCTATCAGTCAGTTTCCAGGCACAATTCAAAGTGCTGGTTCTGACCTATAAAGCCCTATATGGCTTAGGTCCAGGCTATCTGAAGAACCGTATTATTCCGTATGAACCTGCTCATGTTTTGAGATCTTTGGCAGAGGCCCTTCTCTCAGTCTGCCACCTTCACAGGCGCACTTGGTGGGGATGCGGAAGGGGGCCTTCTCGGTGGTGGCTCCGAGGCAACTTTGGAACTCCGTGCCTAGAGAAGATAGTCCTTTTGCTGGGACCTGAAGGCTTTCTTGTTCCAACAGGCTTTGGGGAACTGACTGTTTTTAACAAAAGGCCTGCTCCTGTGCTGTTTTTATTGTAATGGTCTGTATATTCTAACAGGGCATACGTACACATGCAACACTATTAATAATTGTTTTTAAATGATTGTTTTCTGCCCACTATGTTTTCATCTGTTTCCATTTTAGCTGTGAGCAGCCTTGAGTCCCTGGTCAGGGAAAAAGGTGGGATCGAAATGAATTTAATACTAGTACTGATACCCAACCCCTAGATATATGGGGGGGGGGGAATTGTGGGGAGGAAGGTCTCACTGCACAAGGGGCCAGGCACCATGTCTCACCTGAGCATGAGGTTCATCAGCTGCAGCCCCTCCCCCTTCAGGAAACGGTCCCGGTTGGAGCTCAGCATCAGCGAGGAGCAAAGGGAGTCAAAGAGGTTCTCCATCATTTCCTGCTCTTCTGCCGCACCGGGGTTGTGGCGCTTGAACACCTGCGGGGGGGGGAGGAAGCCGGGAGGATTTATGTATGGTCTGTCTCGCCCCTCCCCGAAAAGCAACACCCCCTCATAAATATCAGCTGCGTGTGCGCGCCCCCTAATTACTGACATCCAAGTACAGTGAGGAAAACAAACTCGGGCAGCACAGGAAGACATAGGCAGGGGACCCACAAGGTCATATCCAGCTCACAGTGGGAAGTGGGGCTGGTCTGCTCGTCACCAGCACTGCAAGGAGGTCCCTTAACAACCTGCAGGCAGGAAGCTTTTTTTAAAAAGGCATTCCGTGCTGACGCGGTGGCCGAAACAAGGGATCATGGAGGCTTCCGGGAGCAGCCGTGGGTGGGTGGGGGGCAGTGAGGGTGGTGTAATAGTATCAGACTAGGAGCTGGGAGGCCAGGGTTCAAATCCCCACCCACTCGGCCATAAAGCTTCCTAGGTGTGACCTTGGTGGCTGCTCACTGCCTCTCTCAGCCTAGCCTACCTCCCAGGGTCGTTGTGGGGATTAAATGAAGAGGGGGGAGGACCATGTGTGCACCACCTTGAACTCCTTGGAGAAAATGCAATGAAATAAATAAATCAAGTAAGGACAAGGAGCCCCTGGTGACCAAATTCTCCATGAATGCCCCAAGAGGTTGGATTGGATCCCTTCCAACTCTACAATTCTATGATTCTCTTAAAGTCATAGAATCCTAGAATTGGAAGAGACCACAAGGGCCATCCAGTCCAACCCCCTGCCAAGCAGGAAACACCATCAAAGCATTCCTGACAGATGGCTGTCAAGCCTCCGCTTAAAGACCTCCAAAGAAGGAGACTCCACCACACTCCTTGGTAGCAAATTCCACTACCAAGCTGGCGGCAAGCAAATGGGGCCGTGCCCCCTCTCAGGATGGCAGGCATGCGCCTCGAAGCGCATAGATGCTGTGATGCACCTGCCCCTGCCGTTGCCACTGCTGGGAGCTGTTCTCCTGCCTGCCCTCCCCGGTTCTAAAAGCCTGGCTCTGGGGCTCCCAATGGCAGAGAAGATGGCAGCGAATTACTCACAGATAACTGCTGAAGCAGCACATCGATTCCATCCAGTTCCCCGAGCAATTCCCTGTTGTCTACAGGAAGAGAGGGGGGGGGGAGAATGAAGCCAACTGTCAGATTTTACAGCCATCTAACACCGATATATCAGCAAACAAAATCAATATGGCTTGACAGAGTACAGAAGCTGCAGAGAGAAAGAGGAGGGAAGGAGACAGAGAGTGAGCAGAAGGAAGGGGAAGCCAAAGGCAGGAGGGGTGAGGCACCGATGGGGAGGGAAAGAGAGTGAGTGAGTGCAGAAGCTGTCATGATCTGAAACAAGCCAGAGGCACAGCCCAGCAGAATACCAATCCGCGGAGGTCAGCTCTCTCACCGTCCTTATTCTGGAGCAGGATGGCCAGGACCTCGCTGCAGTACAGCTTGTTGGCGTCAAACGGCATCTTTGCCTGTTGGAAGAGTCAGAGCAGAGAAGCCAGTCAGGTAAGAGCATCAGGAGAGCACCTGCTAGATTGGGCCAGTGGCCCAGCAGCTCCAGCATCCTGCTCTCTCACGGAGGCCAACTAGGTGCCTGTGGGAAACCGAGCACGAGAGCACTCAGCCTTCCTGTGGCTTCCAGGCATTTCCTCTGTGAATTTGCCTAATCCTCTTTAAAATCTTTCCAGGTTGGTGGCCATCGCTGCCTCCTGTGGGATGGAGTTCCACAGCTTAACTATGGGCTGTGTGAAGGAGAACTTTTTTGTCCGTCCTGAACCTTCCAAAATTCAGCTTCACTGGATGTCCATGAGTTCCTGTGTCATGGGAGAGGGAGGAAAACCTTTCCCGAGCCACATTCTCCATGCCATGCCTGATTTTATCAAATTCTATCATGGCGCCTCTTACTCTCCCTTTCTCCAAACAGGGAGGAGAACCCTGGGAAGGTCACCAGATCTCTGCCCCACCAACAGGCAAGCTCCCCATTAATGATCCTCCTCTATACTGGGATGTCTCTGCCACCTGGTCACATTTCATCAAACCCAGCGGAACCCTCCAGTGTGGGAAGTAAGAGGGGAAAGGTGTGGATCCTGCACAGAGGACTGGGAATTCTAAAGGTGGCAAGGCGATGGTGCCTCGAAATGGAGGAGCTGCATTGCTATTTCCAGATGCCCCAGTTTCTAAGACATTTAGCTAGCAGGATAATTACAATGCAGACACCAGTTTTATGCTCAAGACAGACTTGCGTAGAATAAAATTAGAATAGTGGGTTGAAAAAAATAAAGAGCAGAAAACATAGTTCTGTTATCACCTGCAACCAGAAAATTACAAATTGCTTCTGCTAACAAGTGCAGAGGGTCACAGAGGAACATTTCTGGGTTTCTGCAGCAGGCGGTATACTCCTTACAGGAGTGTGCAAGGGGACTTGCGGCAGCCAGAGAGCAGGAGAAGATGGAAGGGCAATGGCTCTGTTCAAACGTAAAACTGAGCCCTTGAGCATTCCTGGTTCAGCCAGCTTATCTAAAAGAAATGGGATGAAGGACAAGGATAGCGCAGAGTGGGGGCACACTGTCTTCATTTGCCTCCTTGTCCTAAAAGAAAGCACTTCTTCACACAGCGCAGAGTTAAACTATGGAACTCCCTCCCACAGGAGGCATGGATGACCACCAACTTGGATGGCTTTCAAAGAGAACTGGACAAGTTCATGGAATCGGAGAGGGCTGCCGATGGCTCCTAGCCACGATGGCTCTGCTCTGCCCTCCACAGTTGGAGGCAGCATTGCTTCGGAACACCTCTAAGTTCTAGGACCTCTCCTGGTATCGATGTGAAGTTGACTGGTCAGTCGGTAGTACCCGAGTCTTTCCCCCCTTTTAAAGGTGGGGACAACATTTGCCTGCCTCCGGTCTGCAGGGACTCTGCCTGTTCACCAAGAATTCTCAAAGATTATTGACTCTGAGAATAAATCTGCAAGCTCCTTTGGTACCCTTGGGTGCAGCTCATCCGGCCCTGGAGATCTGAAGTCATTTAAAGGAGGTGGGAGAAGAGCTGGTAAGGAAACACCTGTCTTGGGCTGCAGCTCCCTCCTTGCACCACAGACTGAGAGCTAACTAGGGGGAGCAATACAAAGGGAGTGCAAGAGGTGCTAAAATCCGTGTCAGAAGAGTCCTCGGTGACTTGCCTTCAGCCTCTTGAGGAGCCACTGCATGAGGCCCTGCTGGGCAGCGTCTGAGCACATCTCTGGCCGGAACTCTGCCATGTTCTCAATGATAGCTTTGGAAGGAAGGGGGGGGGAGGAACAGGTAAGAAAGAGAAAAGATACGGCATGGTTTTATTTCTCTTCAACAGATATTAAGGCACGTGGTGACTCAGTGCTGTCACAGTACAGGCAAATTTCTGGCTCATTTAATACTATATAGAAACTTTATTCTCGATTAGGATGGAACTCGCAGATGAAGAATACTTTCATATTTTATCAATCTTTATTATTTGTAAAGGGAATCTTTGTATGAGTTAATACTTTACTATCCCTCTTTGGAGTTGCTCTTTATGTTTGAACTATTGCCTTCGGAGCTGGGACACTTTATGGTTTAAACTTTTGATTCTTGGTGTGGGGAGAGGTTTCATCTTGTTAAGATGGCACTTTGGGGGTAGTTAATAAATCAATAAAAAAAATTAAAAGAAAATAAATATCCAGGTTTAAACCAGGATTCGTAATTATGAACACACAGACATCCTACCAAAAAAACCCCACCAGCTGCTCTTCTTGAACTGGTTAGAAGCCCTTACACAGGAGAGGGTCTTTTGCTTCTGTGGCATTTTTTCCTCTGTTGACAAACCAACCAGCTCTGACACAAGTGCAATGTCTCCTAGGAAGTGCAATTCTGTGTCTGCTGGAAAAGGCATTCCTTGGTTGCTGCCTGCTCTGTTTATGGGGAGAATCAACTTCCTTTTCCAGCATCCAAATAAAGTGAAGAACTCTCCATACACGGAGGGAGAGAGATAGAACCTCAAGTCCCGCATCCCCCACCACTCCCCCAGCTGCAAAACTCCATTTTCATCTATCCACATCTACACCTCAATAGCTATTGCAACCAGAAGGGATTTCAGATTCCCAGACTCCAGCACCAAGTCTTCGGGCATTTTCCTTCCCTCTTATCTCCTCTACAGGTATATCTAGTCAGCAAAGTATCAAACTTTTTTAAAAAACTGAGCAGAAGATGACAGATTCAGAGGGGCTGCTGGCCATTATATTGTGGTGGAGCCGATTTAACAGATTGCTCCAAGGAAACAGGGCGCTTAGGCGGAGTGTCATCTGATTCCAGCACCCGGCTGCAAGGGAAACATCAGTATGAATGAAAGCAGGGTAGTCGCAGGTATACCTCAACTCATTATTTCCACTCAATAATGGATGGCTGAAGGTATATCACTACATCCCTAATATTACGTGGAAGTCCTCGCTATGGAAGAAGGTGAGCGATGGAGTTATTAGTCAGCCGATTGCCTTCAAAGATATTGCTGGGAGATAGCACAGGTGGCATTTTAAAGGCCCGGCTGCACTCTAGACCTGCTCCCAGACCCCTACACCAGCAGGCACATCTGCTCTCAAATGGGATCCACCACATGGAGCTCTATAAACATGATAAAACAGTGACACACATCCGTGTCCTTGCCGACTGGGTCCATGATGACATGTTGTCCCTCAAGCCCGCCTTACCCAGAGTGTTATGGACACCATCTGCCTCCTCCTTGACACTTTCATCCAAGCGCTCCAGATTCTGGACCAGCAAGGCAACCACCTGCCCATCAACCTGAGCCACACAAGAGGGAGACATAAAGGTTAGGAGAGGGGATCCTAAGGGAGGGGGAGTGGCAGAAATCAATGCAAAGCAGAGGAGTTGGCGGAAAGTCAGATGTCAAAACAGAATAACTATAACAACAACAACCAACACTGCAGTGAGAGATGTTCTGATAAGGGAACAAGCTGGCTCTCAAAACTACCCCCCCCAATCAAACTCCACTGCAGTGTTTTCCCCCTTAATTAATTGGACGACTTTGCCATGTCAGATGCAACAGAAAAACACCAGAAGAATGTGAACCTTGTCACAAGTCTGCTATTCCCTAAATCATGCCTTGATTGACTTAGAATCTCCCTGAATTCCAAAGTGCCAAGCGGAACAACCCAACTGGGCACCAGCTGCCTGTCAGCTTTGAAAGCAATTGCCAGTTGCGGGTGGAGAAGGACCCCCCCCCCAGCACTTCCAGTCCTGCTCGCCTGCTGAGAGGCTGGAGCAGAATCCAAGGGCCAGCAATTACGCATAATGAAAGCCTTAGGGAAGAAATGTCGCCTTTTCAAAAGGGGGAGGGGGGAAGCACACACCAAGCGATCATTCCCTGCCTTTTATGATGTAGCCTACACAACGAATGCAGCTGAAGGCAACTTTATCTGATTAAAATTATCTTTGGACACGAACAACATTCACTCTGAGCACAATTTAGCAAGCCAAGACATCTGCTATTATGCTGCAACCCATTTCACTGAGCTGGTTCTCATTGTTTGTTTTTATTATTTACTGAATTTAAGAATGCAAGAAGAGTGTGCTGGGTCAGACCAAAGGGGGCCCATCTAGTCCAGCATCCTGTTCTCACAGGGGCTGACCAGGTGCCCCAATGAGAAACCCACAAGCCGGAATCAAGCGCAAGTGCCCTCTCCCCTCCTGCAGTTCCAGCTGGTACTGAGAAGCACTGCTGTCTCCAACTGGGAGGAAGAGCAGAGCCATTGTGGCTAGGAGCCAATGACAGCCCTGCGGGTGAACATTAGGGTGGGAAAACCTAAACGCAATGTGTTTACGCTCCGCAAGGATGATCCATAGGACCCTGAGTTCTTGAGTGGGTAGGAGTCCACGGGATGGACCTGAAGCAAGGAGAGTCAGTGATGGTGCAGGGGTTCGTGTCGGACTAAGACCTGGGAGACCAGGGTTCAAATCCCCACTCAGCCATGAAGCTCCCTGGGTGTGACCTTGGCCCAGTCGCTGCCTCTCAGTCTAACCTACCTCACAGGGTTGTTGTGGGGATTAAATGAAGGTGGGAGAACCATGTACACCCCCCTGAGCTCCTTGGAGGAAAAGGTAGGGCATAAATGCAACAAATAAATAAATGCAGTAAGTCAGAAGTTTCCTTGATGCTCCATCCTGAAGATTTGCAGGCACAAGAATCGTTCAAGAAAGCATCCCCTGGAAACTAACCATGTGGACAGAGCTGAGCATGACAAACTCCTGCCCTTCCAGCAGATCTGACTAGATGATCCGTTAAGACACCGTACCCAGTTCCACGGAGCTCACAATTTGATGTCAGAACACCACAACACTTGTGGGGTGTGAAATCATGTTAGCGGGCACTCCAGTGACCTTGGCTCGAATGTCCAGAAAGTAATTATTCCCGTAAAATAATGGGGAGCCGTTCAGAAGTCAACCGTGACCCATTTCGCTCAAGGTAGACAATAAAGCACTCTCGAAACCTGGCTATTGTCAGCAGGCTTGGAAGAAAGGAGCAGGCACAAAAGGAGCTTTTGTCCAGGTTTATTGCTTCTCTGCGCAACAGATTCAGAACACAGCCTCGACACCCACTTCTGGTCTCCCCCACCCACCCACCCAGCCTCGCCATCTCATTCATTCGGCCCGCTCTTGTAACGAAGAGCCGGTAATTAAAAAAGCTCAGAGGCCAGCCAGAAAAACTCGGTTGGGGCAACGGTAATTAACCTCTGGAAGGTAACATCACAAACGGAGAGGCAGGAGAGATTGCCGGGGAGAAGGTTGCAGCCGCTGCTCTTCTCCTCCAGACTGACAGCTCCCTGCCCTCTCCACCCCCGCAGAGCAGCCAAAAGGCCGCAGAGCAGCCCAGGTGTTTCACTAGCGCAGCAACCCCTTCCCCTCGAAACGGAGGGTGGAAATGCTCACATTGAGATGTTCGCACTAGCGCTGACAGCCGGCCTGGCATCCCTTCCTCACAGCCCTAGAGCCCACTCAGCTCGGCAGTTCTGGCTAGCTAAAACTCAAGAATCCTCCCCAGGAAAAGCACCTGGGAAAGGCCAGCTTCTCATCAGGGCATGGATGCATTTCCCACAGTGAAGGAGGAGCACCCTTCAACTATGTCAGCCGTTTTGCCTACCATTGCTTGCTGCGAAACGAGAGGGGTTGTAAGAGAGAGATGGAACGGGAGCTCAGCAGGGAAGAAACGGAAGTTTGGGAGGAAGAAGGGAACGTCGGAACATCAGAGGAGCCTTCTGGATGAGGCCAATGGACCACTGAGCCCAGCATGCTGTTCTCACAGGGGCCAGCCAGATGCCCCAAAGGGAAACCCACAAGCAGGAATTGAGCGCAAGAGCAGCCCTCTCCCTTCCTGTGGTTTCCAGTAAGTGGTGTTCAGAAGCATGGCTGTCTCGAACCATGGATATCCTCTCCCCTCGTTCTTATCCCCATTTAGTCCTTTCTGTCCCCAGATTTCCCGTGGAGAAACCATTTTTCAAAGAGGGCAAGCGTATCCGTGGCTGCTAGACACAATGGTTGAGCTTCTCCACCCGCTGTTCAGAGCGTATGCAGGTGCTGTGCTCCCTTCCAGGTTGCTTGGGTTCACAAGTGAGGAGAGGGGTGTTGCACTCGGGCCCCACGAGATCCGGCTGTCGGCTGTGAGAACAGGATGCTGGACTCTTGGCCTCACCCTGCAAGGCTTTTTGCATGCTCTCACGAGAACAGCAAATAGCAATGCACACTGGCCCTGATCCTCTCCTTTCAAGCTGAGTGCTTGCCTTTGAAAGCACTGCTCATCTCTCAAAAGTCACAACCTCCGCCAAACAGATGATTGCGCATGGCCATGGTAAGAAAATCCTGGCTTGGAGTTACAAGGAAATGCAAGCCAAGAGCCGACCACAGGAGGCTCTCACCCAGGCAGGCGGTCTGCCAGAAGGGGCTACTCACCAGCGCGTCTATGAGGACCTCAGCTCCTTCCTCACTTTCATGAAGGGTGTCGATGTCTGTAAGCTCCTGCAGAAGATCCACCACAGCTATAGACACATGTACAGAACGTTAAGGAACGCCAGGTTTTTCCAAGTAGGCAAGGCCGCTTGCAGCAGCAATGAAGATGCTACTCCTCCGCTGTGCGCACACAGCCAATGCAACTGCAACAACAGGATCCCTTGCAAATCAAGATTCCAGTAATTAAGTTAATCAGTAACCTATGTGGCAATTGCTTTATTTGGTGGTGCACGTTTTGACATGCTTTTTATTCATTGCATGTGATGGCTTTTGTTATATTTTTGTAATTAGGCAAATCTTTCCATGTTGTAAGCTGCCTTGAACAGGGTTTTAACGATGGAAAGGCGGCATACAAATCCAAGGTGCTGGTGATGATGAAATGAGTGCTGTCAAGGGTGACACCTGCTTAGGAACAAAATAGAAAAATTCCTTCCAATAGCACCTTAGAGACCAACTAAGTTTGTTATTGGTATGAGCTTTCGATGGTTTACCACACCTATCAGCCAATCCCCCATTCCCACCACCCTTCTGAGTCATACCCCTCCCCACCCTCTCACTATATATAAGGGTCTGGTGACTTCCGTTTCAGTGTATCTGAAGAAGTGTGCATGCACACGAAAGCTCATACCAAGAACAAACTTAGTTGGTCTCTAAGGTGGGACATGGGTGGTCTAAACCACAGAGCCTTGGGCTTGCCTATTAGAAGGTCGGCGGTTCGAATCCCTGCGATGGGGTGAGCTCCCGTTGCTCTGTCCCAGCTCCTGCCAACCTAGCAGTTCGAAAGCACGTCAAAGTGCAAGTAGATAAATAGGTACCGCTCCAGCAGGAAGGTAAACGGCGTTTCCGTGCGCTGCTCTGGTTCGCCAGAAGCAGCTTAGTCATGCTGGCCACATGACCCCGAAGCTGTACGCCGGCTTCCTCAGCCAGTAAAGTGAGATGAGTGCCGCAACCCCAGAGTCATCCACGACTGGACCTAACGTCAGGGGTCCCTTTACCTTTACCTTTAAAGGTGCTACTGGAAGGAATTTTTTTATTTTGTTTCGACTACAGCAGACCAACACGGCTACCTACCTGTAACTGGAACCTGGTTAGAAAGTGGTGCTGGGGAGCCTGGGAGTGGCAGGTGATGCCTGCAGTGACTGCATCTGAAAGTGGTCATCAGCCAATTTAGATTTATCTTTTTAGCTGTGGCTTGGAAGCAGTGGCTGAACATTTTGTTTGTGGCTGGATTTTATCTGCAATCCCACCTGGCCCTCTCATTTCTTTGACTGCCCCTTTTCTCAGGAGGCAGCCCAGAGTCTCTGCAAGGCCCATGATATCTATGGCAACACCACTCGGCTGCTCCTGGGGCTGTGACCTGCCCTCAACTTGATAGCCCCATTTATCTTCAACACCAGCCCATGGAGCAGTAGGGGACTGAGGCACCAGGACCCATGTTTGAATTAGCTGACAGCACGCTAGACGATTTGGGTATGCCTGCAGCCCCCAGGGCATGTCACACATGCAGAGTAAAATCACAGAATTTAGTATGGACAGAAGCCCTAATTTTATTGACAAGGAAGCGAGGTGATCTGACCGCTAAGGCATCCTGCAAAATTCACAGCTTCTGGGGTCAACCCATTCCTGTTTCCCTGTTGTTTGCTATCTTACATGGGAATAATTTCAAAGACTTTGTGGGCAGGTCTACAGAAAACAGCACACTGCAAAAATCCAATCTGTGGATGCCATGCTACCATTGTGAACTTGAAAGCAAACAGACTCCTAATAACGCTGCCATGCTCAACTGGGCCAGGATGCTGCTGCCCACAAAAACTTCTGGTTTCTTGTTCCCAAACCTGTAACTCAGGTCTTATGTAATAGATAGATCCTTTAAACCGCAGTGCAGCTCCGTCAGAAACATTCACACTCATTAGGCCTACTTGACTATTCTCCGATATGCGACGATCAATCCTGACCTATTCTCTGCACGTCACAAAAGGCAACCCACATTTCGAGGTGTCCTACATAGAGCCTCCTGAAGTAACTTCCTAGGGCAGCAGAGAAAGCGCACTCCCTTCATCTCGTGCTCCTCCTTTCCCTCCTTCTGGAATGCATAGTGGGACTCCAAGGCCAGGCTCCCCAACACAGCGCAGCATCAGAATTGTCGCTTCTCCAAAGAAGAAAATGCCCTGCTGAATGCTGAGCCCACAAAGCCTATTTCATAAATGTTGAAAACTTTCTCTGGCCCACCAGGAAAGAGGAGTTGTGGCTGTTGTTCATTAGATATGTTGTTGTTGTTGTTGTTGGCCCTCTACAAGGGGGTCCCAGAGAGGGCTACAACTATTTAAAAGCACAGTGTAAATCAGTTAAATCAATTAGGTGTCAGAAGCACATCTGAACACCCTGGCTGTGCTTTCTGGGGTAGGGGGAGGTAGAAATTCCAAGACAAAAGGTGTGATAGAAATGCAGTAAACAAACACATTAGACTATTGACAAAAAGAAGATTAGGACTGGAGTTTGTGTCATCTGATGAAAGTAAAAAAAGAGGGGTAGTACTTTATGCGAAGCCTAAATTAGACCCCAAATTGGTCTATAAAGATACAGCTGGTAGGATTGTAGTTATTAAAATAACAGCCCAAGGAGAGAATATACTGGTGGCAGGGATCTATGCACCAAATGAAAAAAAAAGCCAATTTTACCAACACTTAGAAGAGATCCTGATAGAATATATGGAAGAAAAGATTATCTTAATGGGGGACTTGAACGGGGTGGCCGTACCGGAATGGGATAGGACCCCAAGAGTGTCTAAAAAGAAACAAATAAAGCTGCCAAGCACGTTTTTTGCTCTCGTAGAAACACTAAATTTAGAAGATGCATGGAGAATCCACCACCCGCTGAAAAAGGAATTTACATATTTTTCCTATCCAAATAACACAGCGGGTAGAATTGACGCTATTTGGGTATCTAAAGAGTTAACACCTAAAATATATAAAACAGATATCTATCCAAAAACAATATCTGACCACAGTGCAGTTATGATATGGTTAAAAGGAGAGAGGAAAAGAATAACAAGATGGAGGCTTAATGAAACCCTCCTTAGAGATGAAAAAATTGTTGATAAGGCTAAGGCAACGTTAAAAGAGTATTTTGAACTGAATCTGAAAGACGAAACGGATCCTAATATTGTGTGGGATGCCGGGAAGGCGGTGATTAGGGGGTTCTTTATCCAGCAAAATGCCTACCAAAAGAAACAGAAGGAGAAAAAAGTCCAGGACCTAATTGAGGAGTTAAGGAAAAAAGAAAAGGAACTATACCACAAGCCAGATGATGAAGAAATAAAGAGAGATATCAAAATATTGCAATCGCAATATTCTATGGTGATCAGTGAAGAGTTAGAGTGGAAATTGAAATTTATGAGGCAGAAAAACTTTGAGCAGGCTAATAAGCCAGGAAAATTCCTGGCGTGGCAGCTAAAGAAAAGGGAAGGCGAAAGAATAATTAATAAGATAAAGTCAGGTGACCAAATCATAACAGACCCTAAGGAGATCCAAAGAAATTTTGTTGACTTTTACAAACAGCTGTACAGAGAAGGAGAGGAGAAGATAGAAGACATAAGAGAGTATCTTAATCAAGCCAGCATACCAATGATATCAGAAGAGCAAAGAGATCTACTAAATGGGCCGATTACAATTTGTGAAATTCAGAATGCAATTAAGAACTCAAAGAGTGGGAAATCGCCAGGTCCGGACGGCCTAACGGCGAGTTATTATAAAAAGTTAGAGGACATAGTGGCGATACCTCTCAAAAATATTATGAATAAAATTCTGAAGGGAGGTGATATCCCCGAAACCTGGAAGGAAAGCTATATAACTTTAATTCCAAAGCAGGGAACGGATCTTATGAATGTAGCCAATTTCAGACCAATATCATTACTTAATAATGATTACAAGCTATTCGCCTATATATTGGCAGAAAGAACTAAAAAGGTGCTTCAAAAAATTATCCACACAGATCAGGCAGGATTTCTCCCTGGAAGGCAAATCCAAAACAATATGAGAATTATAATAAATCTATTAGAATATCTGGACACAAGAATAGATAAGCCGGCTGCATTTATGGCAGTCGATGCTGAAAAAGCATTCGATAATGTGTCATGGAAATTCATGAGCTCTATAGTGCAACAACTGGCAATGGGGGATAAATACTGCAATGGAATAAACGCCATATATAAGAAGCAAAAAGCTAAAATCATTATAAACGGAAATATTTCTCAAGAATGTGAAATTAACAAAGGGACAAGACAGGGGTGTCCGTTATCGCCGCTGATATTCATTTTGACCATGGAAATATTAAATAACCAACTAAGAAATGATGGTAATATAAAAGGCATCCGGCTAGGGGAAAATTGTTATAAATTGAAAGCCTTTGCGGATGATTTAATGATAATGACAGAAGACCCAAAGGAGAGTCTAGTAAAGGCTCTAGAAATTATCCAGGATTTTGGTAAAGTCTCGGGTCTAAGACTAAACTACAATAAAACCAAATTACTAGTTAAAAATGTATCAGTAAAAGACAAAGTGAAGATTGAGGAGGCGACACGAGTAAAAACTTATGCAAAAATTAAATATCTGGGTATATGGATATCGGATAAAAATATAAATCTCTTTGATGATAATTATAAGAGATGCTGGGAAGGGATTAAAAAAGATCTCCTACTCTGGAATAAGTTAAAACTTTCATTTCTTGGACGAATAGCGACAATTAAATTAAATATACTACCAAAACTGCTTTTCTTATATCAAACTATTCCAATAATAGGGAAAACCTCATGTATAGAAGAATGGAGGAAAGAGATAATGAAATTTATTTGGGCGGGTAAGAGGCCAAGAATTAAATACAAAATACTTATAGATAAAAAAGAAAGGGGTGGATTTGGTCTCCCCGATCTTAAAATATATTACGAAGCCGTCTGCTTAGTATGGCTGAAGGAGTGGCTCTTACTCTGTGATAACAAATTATTGGACCTTGAAGGATTTGACTTACGATATGGATGGCACGCTTACCTACAGTATGGTAAATACGCAGTACATAAAGGTTTTACTAACCACATAATCAGGAATGCGCTTTACAGAACATGGGATAAATATAAAAGAATACTAGAGCCAAAAACTCCAAAGTGGATATCCCCTATAGAGGCTAAAGCGATAAAAAGAAGAAATATGAGAGCCAACTGGCCTACCTATAACACCCTATTGGTAGATGACAACGGAGAACTCAAGTTAAGAAAGTATGAAGAAATAAAAGATCAACTGGGAGGGTGGTTGGATTACCACCAACTACATGGAGTATTCCAACAGGACAAAAAGATAGGGTTCTCTAAAGTAACAACGAGACTGGAGATTGAGATAATGAATAACAACAAAAAAGTAATTTCAAAAGCCTACCAATTATTATTGGAATGGGAGGTGATGGAGGAGACAGTAAAGCCATCTATGGTGAGATGGGCCCAAGACATTGGGCGACCAATAATGATGGAGGAATGGGAACATCTGTGGAGGGTCACTATGAATTTTACAAATTCAAGTAGGATAAAAGAAAATATGATGAAAGTGCAACACAGATGGTACCTTACTCCTTCAAGATTGGCAAAAATTTATAAAGGTTCTAGTAGTGTATGCTGGAGATGTGGGGATAACAACGGAGATCTTTACCATATGTGGTGGGTCTGCCAAAAAATCAAAAAGTTCTGGGGTTCGATATATGAAGAGATGAAAAAAATGCTTGGAATTACTTTTCTTAAAAAACCTGAATCCTTCTTATTGAGTATTGTGAATACTGAAATTCCCGTGAAATTGAGAGAGGTTTTTCTCTATGCCACGGCGGCCGCAAGAATTCAAATTGCAAAAAAATGGAAAGAGCAAGAACCGCCTTTAGTGAGTGAATGGCAAAGTGAGCTACAAGAACTTGCCGAAATGGCTAAGCTGACCAATAACCTGAGAGGGGGATCAAGGCAAAAGTTCCAAGAAAAATGGAGCACTTACATAAAGTATGTACAAAAATATACTAAAGGACAAATAGCTATGCCAGCCTTTTAAATAGTCTTGGAGATAAATAGAGGAAGTCAATAGAATAATAAGGTACCGTAGACATTATAGCGAGATGATGATGTAATGAGGACATGTAGACTTGTCGACCTACGCTTATAAGTAAGATCTGGTTATATGTTTGGGTTGACAGGAAGTCAAAGGGGATGGTGGGGGGGTTTAATTATCTTTATTATTATTATTATTATTATTATTATTATTATTTTACTTCTTTTTTCTTTTTTCACTTTTTATTTTATTTATTATTATCCAGTTTTTTGGGATGAAGTTTCCTTTAGAAGTATGGTGTATAATATTAAAGTATTCTACAAATTGTATGGTACATAAGATTACACTACTACAAAAAATAATTAGGATTTGTGTGTAGACACAAATCTAAAGAGTAAGGAGAATCGGAACAAATAATTGAACAAAAATGATAACAAAATACGATACCAATCTTATGTTTAAAATCCTTTGTATTTACTTGTATTAGGAATCCTTTATCTTATCTGTACTTGGAATACTTACCGTTTATATTTGTATAATACTGTATAAATGATAAATAAACTCTATTGGAAAACCTGAAAAAAAAAAAAATAGAAATGCAGTAAACAAATAAAAGTTATTATATGCATAAATAAGCTGGAGTGATGGCTCTGCCAGCAGCCTCCCAACCCACTCAAAGGTCCCATTGGGATCACCAGGAGGGTTCTACCGATCAAATCAACAGCATACCAAACATGCAAGTTGTGGGCTCATGTGTGTATCCTGAAACTTGCTCCATCATGTAACGAACTCTCTTCCACTCTTGCACACCTCCCTCAGTTTTGTTAAGACAAGCATCTGAAAGCTGGCTTTCTAGTGAATGGGGGCAAGTACGAGGGGAGAAGGGATATTTAGCTTGCAGTCCTTATCTGGGTGGATCAGAGAGTGCGGCTTAGTGTCAAGATTTATCAGGGTGGGGGCTTAACTTATCATTGTAAACTGCGGCCCTTGAGGGATGCAGCAGGATAAATATCTTTGTGTACAGCTCTGCAGGTAGGGAATCAAGAAGAAGCTGAAGTCCCTGTGCCGTTAATTCATCTTGGAAAGGCCAAAGGGGGAGAAAAGGAGGGGATAAGGAAAGCAGGATTTGTCTCTGTCAGCCATGCCCTCAAGCCTCAGCTTGGCTACACACACACACACACACACAGAGAGAGAGAGAGAGAGAGAGAGAGAGAGAGAGAGAGCTCTCTTTTGCGTTCCAGTTGCCATCGCTGCAAAATAAATTTTCAAGCACACACAAGGCCTGTTTCAAGTCTGCAATCCCTCTCCACTAAGAGGCAGCTTTTTCAGAATCAACTTGCTGCAGATGTTGCCAGCTGGGCTGAAGAGGTCTGGAGAAGGAAGCAGCTTCCCTTCCCAGGAGGCTCTCAGCCTTTGCTAATTTAAGCCACCACCTGAGCATTACCGCTTCCTCGCATCCTTGGCTCTGGTTCAGCAGAGGAGCTGCCTTGTCCACAAATTAATTTTATCGCTGGGGATTTTATCCACCTCGCCTCTCTGTCCTCCTCCTGCCAAAGCACCAACCTTAAATCAAGTGTGAAGAGCCAGCTCAGTCTAGCACTCCTTTCGTTTGGGGGGGGGGGCCTTCAAAACGTATCTCTGGTCTCACTTTACACAAAGCCGCATTTGCCCAGCTACTTCACTTCAAATGATCCTTGCATTCTCACTTCCGCTAAAACGCAGCGTTTCAAGTCTAAGAATTCGGTTTGCCCTCTACCGCTTTGCCTTCCAACATTTCAGAGAAGCTCCAGCAGCTCTTGGCAACCGCGCCTTCCCCGGGGGGCTGCAGGTCACCAGCCAAGCCTCTGCCCCCAATCTAAATGACAGAAACAGCATGACCCCGCTTTGCTCAATGCAGGGATGAGCGATGGATATTCTGACAAGTCGTCAGCAGTGGCCGTCACTCCCAGGCATTAGCTTCTCAGGGCTGGAGAGACACAACACTCTGCATTCCTTCCTCTTAAAGGTCACCGCAAGCAAGTCCCAGCCAACCCCCCCACTGTTTGTGTTTTTCCCCGAGAATGACAAATCCATGCTGACCTTTGGGTACAAAATGCCACTCTCAAGCTGCCCGTAAACCTCATCTCCAGCCAAAGCTTTGCACTGCCACGAACTAAGGTGACAAGAGATTGCTAGGCACAGCAGGCATTTCCTGGGCTTTAATAATCATTCATTGTTTTGGTAACCTGCTCTTCCTGCAACTGGAGCACAGGGTGGCTAGCGTAAACTGAATCGAATGTAGCAGCACAACAGTAAGACACAATTAAAGCCACAAACCCACAAGTCTTAACAGAGTGGAACTGACACAATCATCTCTAGCGCCACCGAAAAAGCATTTTTGTCCAAAATCCCTAAGTCTGGACAAATAAAGATGTGTTCAGTTTTTACCTACATGTTTCTCCTGTGGGGTTATTGGATGTTATTGATAAGGAATGGGGGGGGTGAGTTCTGTGAGCACAGGCACCACCACCAAGAATGCCCAGTCTCCTCTGGCTGCCCTACTCGCCACTCCAACTGACTTTGCAGTATTTCCACTCCAGACCAGGGAGAAGATGAGCAGCAGGGTTTGATCTGCGGAACGTTGCTCTCTGCAGAGGCAAGCAAGCAGCAAAAAGCCTAAAACAGAATCCCGCTAAACCCAGGAGCAAAGAATTTGTCTTGCTCTGAATGCCAGGTGAGAAACAGTCACAGGTTGGAGAGCTGCAGCTCACGGGAAATGCTTTCCACAAAAGCCACGTACATTTTCATGGAGGAATCTGGCCTGCACCTTTTGGACACACACTGCCCAACGTGTGATTCAACATTCCCACTGTAACAGGGTCATCCTTATATGATTCTGGACTTTGGAAAATCCTTATAAACAAGTCGTGTGTGTGTGTGTGTGTGTGTGTGCGTTTAGCCTGCCTGCTCATTTGCAGCCCTTTTGCCATGGTACTTCTGTGCCTAGCAGACCAAGCTCTAAGACACGTATAGTTTCATTTGGTGTGGGATGGGGGGGGGGGTAGTACTTCTGGTGAGGGACACACCGTGCTCCTTCTGGGATCCTTTGCCCACCTTTGGTCCCCATCCTGCACTCAACTCTCACCCGTGGCTCCTAGTAGTTGCCAGCATGTGTCTGCACCTTCTGAGAAACACTGTGCTCTCTCCAGCCTTGAATTACTATTCCCAGTCTCACCTGCCTGTGCGTACAGGTCTCCCAAGATGTGGTCTGCTTTTACTTCTGCTGCTTTTCCCAGACTGGGTTCCTCCCCTGCCAAGACTGACCCCTGCAACATCAATCCTATCAGCACAGCTCACGCCCCCTCTAGCCCAAGGCCCTCCCGCTGGCTTTGTAGCCAAGTGACAATGCCACAGCGTGCTGCTCTAAGCATGCACGCCTGGCTTCAGACGCTCACGAGAATCCCAATTGCGCTGTGAGTGGTAATACACAGAGAGGGGCAGCGGCAGGAAACCAGAACTGCAGAGCGGGGCACTGACAGCAGAGCCTGGCTCATCCACCACAGAAAGGATATCGGTGTTGTCGTGGCCAAGCAGTCCGAGGAGGGAATGCACGGCGTTGAGCTCCACCAGCAGGTGGTACAGGTCCGGCATGGTCGCGATGACGTGCATCTCCTGGATGATGTCGTTGAGATCCAGCTCAGACTCCATGAACCTGCAGGAGGAAGCAGGGCAAAGTTCAGCAGGGCCAGCTAAGGTCCATGCCCCACCGGCCAGCTAAGTGTCCCCAGGGTTAGATATGGCTGCTGCCGTCTCACTGGCCACAGGAAGCCCCGAAGCAAAGAAGGAAGCAGGAAGGGGCTGAGGGGAGGCCGACCCATTGTGCGTCTAGTCCAGTTTCATCTTCTTCCCAAACACCTTCTGCCAGGCCCACTGCCCCATCTCTCATCCAACCACAATCCTTAGAAACACTTACTCAACCCTTTTCCCCCCTTAGTGTACAAGTGTACATATCAGAACCCTCCTTGTACCTTATCTGGAATTGTTTTTTCACTCTAGCATTTAGCTGTTAGGTTTCTCCTTAACTGGCTCTTACTGGTTTTGTGGTCGGACCATACTCTTGCACATTAGAACTTGGCCTCATTGATAACGGGTTCTGCAGCTATCTGGTGCTTTTCTCTTCCATGTTCCACCTTTCCCCTTCCAAAGCTTCTTTGCTTTCTTTATCTCCCTCTCAACCTTCACCCATTTTCCTGATCCTTGCCTTCCTTCATTTCTCTAGACCTGACCCTGCTCAGACTTACATTCTAGACTGTAAGCAGCTGAATGCTGCTCTCACCGAGGCAGTGGAAAGTGTTGGTGCTGACCTTTAAAGCCCTAAACTGACTCGGTCCTGTATACCTGAAGGAGCGTCTCCACCCCCATCGTTCAGCCCAGACACTGAGGTCCAGCGCCAAGGGCCTTCTGATGGTTCCCTCACCACGAGAAGCAAAGCTACAGGGAACCAGGCAGAGGGCCTTCTCGGTGGTGGCGCCCGCCCTGTGGAACGCCCTCCCATCAGATGTCAAAGAGATAACAACTACCAGACTTTTAGAAGACATCTGAAGGCAGCCCTGTTTAGGGAAGCTTTTAATATCTGATGAATTATTTTATTTTAATATTGTGTTGGAGTGGCTGGGGAGGCCCAGCCAGATGGGCGGGGTATAAATAATAAATTATTATTATTATTATTATTATTATTATTATTATTATTATTATTATGTCAGGTGCCCACACTGCCACCATCTCGCCTGCAGGAGTTCCCTTCCTATCAGGGCCAAACACACTCCCCAAATCCCAAACCCAGTAGATCCTGTTTATGCAGACGCTGGCATTCTCTCCACCCCCATAGCCACCAGACTACCCTGTGGGCTCTTCTGTGTTCCAGAAATCCCCAAAATTTAATTTATAACTCTGTCATTTAGAAGAGAAAGCATGGAAGAAGGATCCAGGCATTCTGTGAAATTGAAAGCTACAGGACTGTGGCGAAGACCTGATCAGCCAAAACTGCGCACATCAGCATAACTGCCCATATCAGGGCGCCAAGTGCCAAGGCGCCGAATAGAGAACACTTCTTCTGCCGCTGCTGCTGCCTGATCAGTAAGCTACATGCAGTGCACGTTCTATTAACTTCAATTGGAAAGTAAAGGAGACAGGGCGCAGAACTTCTCAAAGGCCATTTCAATATTGCAAAAAGCAAAGCAGAGTTTGGAGGAAGGTTTTGCTGGGTTTTCATTTTGCCGGGACCCAGAAATTTTTTTTATGTTGTTCTTTCACAAGACTGCATACTTAAGAGCTGTAAAATCACCCACCAAAAATGATGGCACATACTCAGCTCATCCTGAGCATTCCTAAGAGAGTGGCTTCAGATGTAAGTTACTTAAACAAATTCCAAATGCATCCAGTTTATACCATGGGGTTGGGAACTGGCAATCCGAATGGCTCAGCCCAGCTCTTTTGTGCAGGGCTGGCAGGACCAACCCTTCGGGCTATTATGATATTGATCCGCAGGAGATGTTTGCAGACAAACAAGAGACAGGGCCTTCCTTTCACTGCATGTCTTCAGTTACAGGTAGGTAGCCGTGTTGGTCTGCCGTAGTTGAAAAAAAAAATCCTTCCAGTAGCACCTTAGAGACCAACTAAGTTTGTTCTTGGTATGAGCTTTCGTGTGCATGCACACTTCTTCTGAATGTCTTCAGAACTGCCTTCTACCACAGACAGGACAGCCAAGTCCAAGCCTGCTATTTGGGGGACACTGACTGCCTTGCATAGTATCCAGTTGAAATGTGATTATTTTTCCATGTAGTATTTTAACAACGTTTCTTTAAAATAAAATAAAAACCAGAAAAACACCATCAATCTTTCCTGTGTGCTTTGGTGCCATTATACTTGCCAAACAAAAAGTCCTGTTTGAAATTCAGCAAGTAAGGCTTGCAAGCACACCGCTGGCAGAGACTAAATTTGAGCCAGATACAATATTGTGATTCTGCCCACGGAGCAAAGGGGGGTTTCGTTTTGTTTTTCCACACTGCCTTTAACTTGCCCACTGGGACCCTATCAATTCAGTCCAAGGCGTTCTGCTAAGCAGCTTTTTCTCCACACTTGAAGGAAACTCTGCCCTCCAGAAAGGCTCAGGGTGCCCTGGGGGATCCGGCATGGATCGACTGCTTGCAATTCACCAGCTGGGAGGAACAGTCGAAGCAGGGAGCTGCAGCTCAGCCTCAGCACACCCTGCCGCCGCCTGAGTGCTCTCAGGGGACACAAACACGGCCTGATGGGCCGCAAGAGATCTGGGTTTTCACTGGGCTCTGGAACTAAGAAAGAGCAAGTGCCAGCAGAGGCTAAGCAGGGTAGCAGACGGCCAAGATAACCGGCAGGGCTGATGAACAGTGACAGCAGCTGCGGGAACGGAGAGCTATTGATGCAAGAGCCCAGAAGAAGGGAAAACAGCTCTTGGTCCAAAAGAAACTGCCACTCAAAAAGGTCCCCAGCAAACGGCAAAACCTATTCCTGCCACAGGCACCCCGTCCAGCATGGAGAGCTCCTCCTCCCTTCACCCCAAAGCTCCCTGGGTGCAGCGTCCAATGGCTTTCATGAGCTAACAGTCAGCTGCAGCTGGAAGTGCCATTCAGGCAACCTGGCAAGTCCTGAAATCCCAGATTCAAATCTCACTTCTTCTATGTCACTAGGTAGGTGGCCTTGGGGAGCCAGCTCTTGCAGCCTCCGTTTCCCCCTCTCCCATCTGTAATATGGGGGTGATAATAATTGACCTGCCATTTAAGGTTGTTTTAGGATTGCAAGAAGATATTGAGTAGGCAGAGATCTTTGAATGCTCAGAAACACTACATAAATTCTTTAAAGGGGAAATAAAAGCATCGTTGACTGAGAGGAGATGGACAGAGAAAAAACTGAGCTGTAAGCAAGCATGAGCTCAAAAGCATTCAAGGAGGAATAAGGAATAAGGCTTGCTTTTGGTACCCGATCCACTGGATTCAAATTGCATACAGGAAAGGAGGTTCCGACTAAACCTTAGGAAGAAATTCCTGATGGTAGGAGCTGTTCCAACAGTAGAACGGACTCCCTAGGAAGGTGGTGGGCTCTCCTTCCTTGGAGGTTTTTAAGCAGAGGTTGTACAGCCATCTGTCTAACTGCCAATACTTCAAAATGAAGCCATAATGTTTTGCCCTGATGCTCAGCCGGTTTCTGTACTAGCTCATGCCACTTTCTGCCTTATATGGCTTTCTTAAATGCTACTTGAGCTGCAGTGAAGCCCCTCCTGCTACTTTCAAACGCTGCTTCTGAGCTATATCTGGCATGATGTGAATGTAAAGCAAAGCACATCCCTCTGGTCAGGTCTGTTTTCTTGACACCAAGCGACAGCAGGGCAGAGCCTCGCTGTACAGATTTGCACTGAATAACAGCTTGCCAGATCATGTGCGAGAACAGAAGCTGACCTATCGAATTCACAAGCCACTGGATCCGCGAGAAATTGCTGAGAGCATTGTTTCTGAACCAAGGAGCTGCCTGACTTTGAAGGCTTATTTCCAACGTATAAAGAGGTCTCAGTTAAAAGCCTGTGACTGCCCAGCTCTCGTTCTGCAAAATAGGTTTCTCTGCATTAAAAAGCAGCAAAGATTTATCCACCAGCTGAAGTGCCTCTCGGCTGGACCTTTTGTTAACAGGGAACTCAAGTTAGTAACCTGAGTATGCTGGACGAAGCAAAAACAAAACAAAAAGCCAAATCATTACAAGACTTACTTCTCTGGATTATCAGGGAACTTGATCCGGAGTTCCTGGTTCTTGTAAGACCTCTTCTCAAAAGTGAGGATCATCTTCTTCACGGAGCTTTCATCCAGAGGTTCCTCCTGGCCAAGCACACAAATTAACTCATCGTACGACTGTGTGATTTCCTCGGCTCTCACAACCCAACAGCTATGAAGTGGTTCTAAGATGTGCAGTCTCGCCACCCCCCACCGCCACCTCCCTTTATGACCCTTACACAGAAGCAAGCTTGCAAAATGTCTTTCCTCAACCCCCAAGCCTCGTTCTGTCCCCCGCCAAACCTTCAACAGAAAGGGCAGCCCTCCATGAATGTTTGGATCACCCAGGCTTGTTAACTGCTACACAAATAGAGTGGGATCAGCTCCCAAGCCCCATGGAATATCTTGCTCTTGCTGGGGCGGGGGGAGAGAAGAGGCGAGGAAGAAGTACACTTGTGGGTCTGGAAAGAAGGGGTGCAACTTGAATCTTACCTCCTCCACATACGCACAAAACACTGTTCAACCAAAGAGGAAATTCAGTGGGTATTTACTAAGCTGAAAACTGAAGGGCACAATTCTATGATTCCACAAAATGATCCCGTCCAGCTATCATGGAAATTCATCCCATGCTGCTGCAGACCACAAACCATTGTACACTGAATTCATGTGTCTTTGCTTTCCAGAGAAAGAGAGGCACAGGGGCAGCACAGCCTCCTCATGAGAAAAGTACCTCTTCCTCTTCCTCCTCGCCCTTCTCAATGATATGAAGGACCTTCTTCCTCTCGTCCTCTGTCTCCTCCGTCAAAGGTGCCTCCTCTTCCCGGTGACGGCCACGCTCCCGCGCACCGCCCTGCTTGTGCCGCACTTTGAGATCATCTTCCTCATCTTCACGAGGCCGTTTTGTCCCTCTGTTTGGCTGTGGACAGGGAAATAAATATATATATTTATATATATAAAATGACCCAAGAGAACCCACCTCCATCCCTTTCACTCACAAAGGCAAAAGTAATAAAAACAAATGGCTATTTCTTTTAAGGGTTGCTCTCGACACATTGGCACACTTTATAAAGTCCAGATACATACAAGAGATCCTCCCTCTAGTAAGCAGGCACCCAGATTTCTTAATGTTTACTTAATGTTTAAATGTATTTATATATTGCTGCAATGTCATCACAATCAATTTTATAAATGTATGTGAACATTTGTAGCAGTAATTTAAAAAGTAACCAACACAAGCACCAGCCGCAGCTCCAATGCCTTATGAGGAACGGCTTAGGGAGCTGGGTATGTTTGGCCTGGAGAAGAGAAGGTTAAGGGGTGATATGATAGCCATGTTCAAATATATCAAAGGATGTCATATAGAGGAGGGAGAAAGGTTGTTTTCTGCTGCTCCAGAGAAGCGGACACGGGGCAATGGATTCAAACTACAAGAAAGAAGATTCCACCAGTAAGAGCTGTCCGGCAGTGGAATTTGCTGCCAAGGAGTGTGGTGGAGTCTCCTTCTTTGGAGGTCTTTAAGCGGAGGCTTGACAGCCATCTGTCAGGAATGCTTTGATGGTGTTTCCTGCTTGGCAGGGGGTTGGACTGGATGGCCCTTGGGGTCTCTTCCAACTCTAGGATTCTATGATTCAATCCTACCATACAGGCAGAGGTGGGAATTGCTGGGATTGGGGAATCAGAATCTTCCATCAGGATGTTCAGAATCTTCCATCGGGATGTAGGGCAAGTCAAGTTGCCTGGGCAATCCAGCTACAAAGGCTGAGGCAGCTGAACAGGCCAGAGACCATGTTTGCTGTGAGTCTCACAGGACCTCCTGGCTCACGGTGCCCAGAGACTCTTATTCAGGGGGTTTGGGGGCTGGGGTCAAGACTTTGGAGGTGCTTATCTTTTGCTGCTATTGGTGCTGATTTCTTGCATCTCCATTGTTAGGCCTTAACATGACATATGGAGATTGTGTCTTTTTACTGAGACATTTTATTTACTGCTTAGGATTATATTTCGTTATATTTTTGCAATTATGTATTTTTTTCCCACGTTGAGTGTGGTTTAACTATGGAAAGGCAGTGCACAAACAAACAAGGATGATGGTGATGATGATGATGAAATGCTGATCCCACTCTCTAACATGAGCTGCCCTTGCACTAGACTATGGGACCCGCGGATGGTCCAGGATCAGCGTGTTTTTACATGAGTAGAATGTGTGCTTTTATTTAAAATGCATCTCTGGGTTATTTGTGGGGCAAAGAAGAAGAAGAAGAAGAGGAGGAGTTTGGATTTGATATCCCGCTTTATCACTACCCGAAGGAGTCTCAAAGCGGCTAACATTCTCCTTTCCCTTCCTCCCCCACAACAAACACTCTGTGAGGTGAGTGGGGCTGAGAGACTTCAGAGAAGTGTGACTAGCCCAAGGTCACCCAGCAGCTGCATGTGGAGGAGCGGAGACGTGAACCCGGTTCACCAGATTACGAGTCTACCGCTCTTAACCACTACACCACACTGGCTCTCATAGGAATTTGTTCATTTTTATTTTCAAAATATAGCCCAGCCCCCCACAAGGTCTGAGGGACAGTGGACCGGCCCCCTGCTGAAAAAGATTGCTGACCCCTGCACTAGACCCTTTCAGTGACAGGGACTGGCAACTCTAAGCAACCAGTACACGTCGACCTTAAGACTTTAAGACTTCTATTAGTTGAAGAAGAATCACCGAAAACAGGGCCTTGTCCTGGCACATTAATTTCACCTGGTATATAAACTTTAAGAAATAAATCTATTCATAAGAGACTTGAAAAACTTGAATCAATTGAATCATCATTGTGGCCTGAGTTCTTGTTTTTCTACTATTTTCTGCATCGCTTCTATCAAGAACTCCAACTTTTTTAGGGATTGGCATGAGGCAGAGCAGATCAAGGCACACACATTGCAGCTGCAGGGGGGGAAACACCCCACACTCATTCCCAGAAACCACAGCTGATTGGAAGTGCTGTGGGGAAGCACTGTTTGCAACCGAGCACTGCCTTCTTGATTAGAGATGCTCTTGGCCTACAAGGAAAACAGACATGGTCCAGTTTACGGTGCCCAAAAAGGAGATGTGCCAAGACTGGAGGTGCGCATCAGTCTAGCATTACAAAGCAACCTGGCATTTGCCTCGGAATGAGAAAAGAGGGGAAGAGAAGAGACCAGGTGGAGAGCAAAAGGTCTTGTGGGAGGGAGGAGGGGCTTAGCAGCAAAAATAGGAAGGTGTAGGAAAGGTCCAGCAAAGCACCGCCTGCTGCCAGTTAAAGACCCCTCTTTCCCTGCATGCACTTTACTTGGGCAAACAGAAGTCTGGAAATACGCACTTAATTGAAGCAACATGTAATTCCGCCCTCATTCAGCTCCACTTAAGGGGCGAAGAAACATTCTGGCAGGAAAGATGCCCCACTAAGTTCGGTTTCCTTGAGAAGGAACGTCTCTCGCACCCAGCTTGAAATTGCAAGTTAAAAGTTCTGAAATGGCTACAAGCATTTGCTTTCGACTCTGCCTATCAAGGCAACGTGCAATCTAAGGCTGCCGATTCTTGTTTTTCTCCCTCCATTTTTTTTTTAATTAAAAAGCAATGAGACTGCAGCTGTAATGAGGGGCTAGGGGAGCACACCGTTCGGTTGGGCGCAAAGTAATGTACCATAGAAGAGGGCTACATCACCAGAACAATTGCTAAATTAAAACTCCACTACAAAGCCAACTCCATTTCCTCCGAGCCCGCAATCGATGTCATTATCGGCAGTTACGATCTGCTTCGACCTCAATTGGGGAAGGAGGGGAGAGAAATCTCCTCTAATATGCAGTAACGGAGTCATTAGGATAAATTATGAAAGTGCCTCGAGTGTAATTATTATTGCTGCCAACCCACTGGCACCCGACCGTCACTGGATTTCCTAGACAAAAACTATGATGCCCAGATCCCAAGGCGCATGGGAGGAGTCTTCCACTTCCAAAAACTCTACGACCTTCCCCAACCTGGTGCCCTCCAGATGTTTTGACCTACAACTCCCATCAGACTCAGCACCATGTGATGTGGGTGGCAGTGCAATCTGAGTTGCAATCTGAAACTCCTGGAGGGCACCAGGTCAAGGAAGTATCAAACAATCATCAACAGGAAGCCAGACCGTGTCAAAGTCAAACAGCCGTCAATACTGCAACAGGGAGATGAGTGATCAGGTCACCCAAACTGTCTCAAAGAACAAACCTTTTCCATATTCGAGGGCAATACACCTCTGAATGCCAGGGAATGCTGGGGAGAAAAAAGAGGGAAAAGATGCTATTTCTCTGTTCTGCCCCCCTAGGGCCTCCCAGAAGCACCTGGCTGGTTGCTATGAGAGATCATGGGGGGGGGGGGAGAACACACTTTGGAATCCTCCTTTTCATATCCTTAAAAAGAGAAGGAAGAGCGCTTTCATCCTGACCATCACAGGTTGAGGTTCCTCTGGAAACCCACTTAACAGATTGTTTCTTGCCCTCCACAAGAAGTTCCATACATTTCTAATTAATAAACTCTTAAAGCACCCAGCATGCTATTGTTGTTTAGTCGTTGAGTCGTGTCCGACTCTTCGTGACCCCATGGACCAGAGCACGCCAGGCACTCCTGTCTTCCACTGCCTCCCGCAGTTTGGTCAGACTCATGTTGGTAGCTTCGAGAACACTGTCCAACCATCTCATCCTCTGTCGTCCCCTTCTCCTTGTGCCCTCCATCTTTCCCAACATCAGGGTCTTTTCTAGGGAGTCTTCTCTTCTCATGAGGTGGCCAAAGTACTGGAGCCTCAACTTCAGGATCTGTCCTTCCAGTGAGCACTCAGGGCTGATTTCTTTAAGGATGGATAAGTTTGATCTTCTTGCAGTCCATGGGACTCTCAAGAGTCTCCTCCAGCACCATAATTCAAAAGCATCAATTCTTCGGCGATCAGCCTTCTTTATGGTCCAGCTCTCACTTCCATACAAACCACAGCTTTAACTATACGGACCTTTGTTGGCAAGGTGATGTCTCTGCTTTTTAAGGATGCTGTCTAGGTTTGTCATTGCTTCTCTCCCAAGAAGCAGGCGTCTTTTAATTTCATTACTGCTGTCACCATTTGAAGTGATCATGGAACCCAAGATTTCTATTAGAGATGGGCAATTCTGTGAGAGCCTGGGACAGCCACCCAATTTTTTAACTGGGGAGGGGGTGTCCAGGAAAGGGTTGTGCTCTCCGAGACACAGCATCAACGCAGAACATATCTATAGTGGCATTTCAATGGCTTTTTGAAAAAGCAAGCTCTTTGGAAGCCTCACAAATGCTTCTTTGGGTGATCTGCTGCAGCTGCAACTTGCCGCAGGTGACCAGGCGGGGGCCTGTTGACAGCACTGGCTCCCTGAATCAGTTCTTTTCGGAGAAGGCCGTCATCCCTAGCTCCTTCCAGTAGAAGAGCAAATTGAGGAGCTTAGCTCTAGTGACTGCCAGCCCTTCATCAGCAACTTGGTGTGATTGGAAATGGAGGATAAGAAGCGGGGGGGGGGGAGAGAAAGGGGGAGGAGAAGAATCTGGAAATGAATTAATGAAGTCTGCTTAATAAAAGCAAAGTGCATGGGGCAAAAGCAAAATAACCTTGTTACCGTGGAGCTCAGAAATCATTTGTAAAAAGAAATGTGAAATGAATCTTTGTAAGTGAAAGGGCTCCCTTTGTGCGCGGATCTCCGCCAGTTGAATATAGCTGGAAAGAGCCATCAAGAAGAACTACCTATTAGCTGTCAATTTAGAGAGACTTCAGGAAGCGAGCCTCAAATCTCCAGTGATATCTTTCCAACCTCTTAATCTTTTTTCTAACACCTGTGTTAAGCCAGCCTGCTTTCAATCCTGCTTTTCTCTAGTGCATCTCAAAAGCAATAAGCAGTGTCAGGTAGAGCAAGAGCTAAACACTCCCCCCCCCTTTCGTTTTAGGAAATTAAGCTGCCTTGCAGAGGAAAATTCATGGGCATTTCTAAAGGGTACATTTCATACTAGCTAACAAGTGAGCACAGAAGAAAGAAATTGCATGCATACAGCTCTGCATGGAGCGACTAGGATTCTCACCGCCATAATCTCCAAAGGGACGAACCTGCCCATTCTCCATAATGGGGGCAGGCTGGCGGAAAGAGGGTGGGCCAAAAGCCTCAAGGTGCCCCGGGGCCCCATAAGCACAATTCAAGATAATAGTATTTAGTTATTATAAATATGCATAGACTACAATTTTCATAAAAATACAGCAAAATGGTATAAAATAGGAGCGTGCTGCTCAGTGTTTTCCAGGCGGCTTATTCTGGCACTGATGTGATTTCTGCATTGCAAGGGCTTGGACTAGATGACCCTTTGGGGTGCCTTCCAACTCTACAATTCTATGATTCTGT
The DNA here is from genome assembly GCA_900245905.1 of Lacerta viridis. Taxonomy (NCBI): domain Eukaryota; kingdom Metazoa; phylum Chordata; class Lepidosauria; order Squamata; family Lacertidae; genus Lacerta; species Lacerta viridis. The sequence goes on from OFHU01000295.1 coordinate 370,708, forward strand.
GCTTTTAAACAAAGTTCCATCAAGCACTGTTCATTTCCTCTTCCCCACACCCCACCCCAATTGTTGCTTTTAGACCATTTTATTGACTTTATTTTTTTATTATTGCTTTGCTGATAGGCAGTGTAACAGAGTATAAAATGCATAATCCTGACCAGACCAGATGGATTCTGCCGGTTGCAAATTCTACTAATCTGGGTAAAGAGACACAAACTGTTTGGAAAGGGGTTGTACTTTTTCTGAACAAACAAATACACAGCTCGAGGGTACTCCTGGATGCTGAGATGGCATAAGCAGCTAGGGGCCCCTTTGGCCAGCTCCTACTGCCCCCCCCCCCAAGCCACAGAGAAGCAACAGGAGCAGCCACCTTGGAAGTTCTGCTTTGGCCATCTGGGCCATAATGGAGGCAATAAGCAGACTGGCAGAGTTGGGAGAGGAGCAGCACCAGAATTCCTACAGATCAGGCACTCCACATCAAAGTCTGTCAAGACAGCTTTTCCTGTTGCCTCCGGAGACATGAGAAAGCAGACAAGCATCCACTTTGCGGAATGTGAAACAGATTAAAGAACCAGGCGACTCTCAAGATTTCCCTGCCTGGCATTTTGCAGGAAGCCGAAGGGTGTGTGTGTGTGAGTATGTGTGCTCCATTCTTGTTTTATTTGCCAAGACAGCAAAAAGAGAGCTTTTGACAGCAGCCCTCTCAACGCATGCCTTGGGCTGCAAGAGCCACCGGATCCTACTCCAGCACTGCTCATTTCCAGTGGGGGCAAAAACACACACTTGCAGGTTAGGAGGGTGAGCCTCAACTAGGCTGAATGTTTGAGAAACTATATGACCCACAGACTATAACCGTTCATGGAAGCCCACAGCTGATGGAAATGTTAAAAAACAAATATGTTGGTGTTTAGGAAACGGCCTAGACCACTGCTGCCAGGATGAACACAGACAATAGGAAATTAAAAATACGGAGCAGATCTATGGATTCCTGACATACTAAAGTAGGAACTGCAACAAAATATTGCGGCTAATAATCCTGCAGGACACTACCAGCTGTAACTCTGTCAGGGTCTCAAGCTGGTTAGTTCACACCCGTCCCCAGTCGTCCATTTTTATCTTCTAGCCAGCACTCAATGTTCTGTGACTTCTGGAGACCACTGAGCATGCTCAGCCCTCCAAGGGCTTTTTTTATTTATGATTCCTATTAATTAAATGTATATAGGCCTATACACACACATACCCCTTTCATCCAAAGATCGCAAGGTGGCAAGTTTACATTACAAAACACAAAATGCATAACGTGACAACAACTCCGTTCCCATGGATACATTTAAAAGGCTATAGATTGTTTCATCAATCAAAGGTCTAGAAGAGGAACGTTCCCCCCCCCCCGCACCTAACAATATGTAGTGAGGGCGCCAGGTAAGCCTCCCTGGGGAGAGCATTCCACCACTGGGGAGCCACTACAGACAAGGCCCGTCCTCATGTCACCGTCCTCCGGACCTCTCATGGAGGAAGCACACAAAGAAGAGCCCCAGATGGGGATCAAAGGGTTGGGGTAAGTGAGGGGGAGCAGTCCTTGAGGTACTGCAGTCAGTTGAGGCTTTATAGGTCAACATTCTGTTCTTCGTGGGGGTGCCCTTTTTTATATCTCTGCATCCCCTGGGGTTCACCCTACCATTCTGAAATCTCCCTATTTTTTCCCTGTGGTTCCACTGGGCCTCCAAGTCCGTCAACACACGAACACAGAGTCTGCTATTTGAGGGAATAAAAACTGAATTTAAAAAATCAGTTCCGGCATGTTTTAGAACTTTGTAACTTCAGGCAAAGCAAGTGGCGGAGCTTCCCGCTACCCAGGCCCCAATCCTCATCTCCTGGGCTACTCTTTGAGGAGTGAGCCAGGGCAGGACTCTCCCAAGGAATCCCACTGGAAAATGGCCTCTCAACTGTGGGAAACATGGGAAGAAGGGGCTTGCAAGAAGGCTGCGTCTTGTCAAACTGGCTGCCCCTGGCATCTAGTGGGTTCGCTGCAGGCAGATTTATAGCCTGTTGCCTACCAGAGCAATCTCAATCGCTTTTGCACCACCGGCGGCAGCAGCAGCAGGCAGAGCCCACGATCCATCCTCGTCTTGCCTCTCTCGGCTGTCCTCAAGCATCACGCAGGCATTCTGTTCCGAGGCCCAAAAGTGGCAATTGGGAATTGACTGACTGCAGCAGCACAAATCAGCTTTTGGCAATCGTGACAATTGCTTTCCCCTCTGCTCTCCCGAGATGGATTGGAAGAGGAACCCTTGGAAATAGCTGGACTTGGCTGCAACCCCTTAATTACCCGAAGTAATCAGAAACCAGACACATGGGGTATGGGCACAGCCTTTCTGGGCAAAACAGCAGCAATATTTAATCATCAGTTTAGGCCATCTGCAACTGTTTTGCTGCACTGTGTAAAAGTTTATGGGTTCCTGAGCTCTTTGCAAACCGACAGGTGCTGTACACAGTGCAATTGTTGCAGGCGGGGCCCTCCTTCCCTCCCTCCCCTGACCAAATGTTTGGTGCCGAATTAAGAGGCACAGTGCCCAGCATTGCCCAAGCCAAACCTGGCACGAAGGCAGAGCCACTATTTGATGGAGCACAGCATAGATTAAATGTTTAGAGAAGAGAAATCCAGGACAATCAAAATGGGAAAGCAATTAGTCAAGCTGGCTCAGAAAAGGGGGGAGCCGTGTTCCTAAGGACCTCAGCAACACAATCACGAAAGGCCAAGGGAGCCGTCCAAATGGCACTTCTGCACAACCACCAATCCATTTCCGTGTCGGGACCAAAAGCCTTGCCTGGAGCAAACACATTACACCTGGAAGCAAACTCTCCAAGCCTCTGCACCAGAATTAACTGGCCTCAGACTGGGAACACAGTAATACAAAGCTGGCTTCCATTTAATCGGGCTGCTGGCAATGTCAGCAAAACCACGCATGGCTCCTCCTCTGACCCACACCTGGTGCCAACAAATAGCTCACCGCCAGCTACCGACAGCGGAGCAGACACAGCATTCTGTCCTCTGGTCCAGAGGGTGCAAACAAATCGCCATCTTTTCCCTTGACTCCGTGGAATAAAGATCATAAGCACACTCAATGCAGCCAAACATTGCCTCAAGCGCTGAAAAACAGAGGAAACAAGGGCATGCACACCATTAACTGTCACTTTAAGATAATGTGTTCAACAATTGCCTCAACACAGATAGCCCAGAGTCTTTGTTTTCAAAGAACTCTTTCAATGGCATCTGGAGGAATGAATGCAAGGCCGAAGGAAGTCTATGGAGGCGGTGCTGCAGGATCCCCACTCGGAGGCCGGGGCTCAAACTGATTTATGTGACTCAGCCCTCCAGGGGGCCTGACCATTCAAAGGCAAGACAAGCAGAAGCAGAAGCAGCAGCCGAAGGGCGCACACACATAAAAACCCTGTTTTCAACTGTACCCCGCTTCAGCAACATTTGTTCCGCTAAATAAATAAATAATCCCGGACCTTAAAAGAAGGGGGAGAATCCAAACCTTAGACCAGTGGTCCTCAAACTTCTTTCTCTGGGCCACACTTTCAGAACAAAAATTTGGTTCCGCCACACCGAATTTTTAATTGGTAAGAAATGCATTGGAAAACACAACTAGGATTGTCCTCAGTATCACTTGATGTTTGGCCAAACTGCGAGAGGGAGTGAAGGATAGGCGTGCCTGGCGTGCTCTGGTCCATGGGGTCACGAAGAGTCGGACACGACTGAACGACTGAACAACAACAAATCACGTGATGCTCTTGCTGTCATTTTGAAAAGGCATCTATGTATATTCTGCAAAATAATAATAATAATAATATTTTAATCCTGTACCGTACTATACTACACTGAGCTGTGTAAATGTTTATTTGATTGTCCTTGAATCTTCCTGCCACCCTTGCCATCCTCTGCTGCCACACCCTTTGAGAACCTCTGCCTTAGACCTTCTTCCTTCAGGGGTGTTTTTACATCTCCCTGGAATCATCAACTATCTTGCGAGTCTGGTAGGAAGAAGGTGGCCACAAGCCTCCGTAATCCCCACAGGTCATGCGTGGCAGAAGCAGCAAGTGGGAGTGAACAGGATGCATCCACAGAAGGGATTATCACCAGACAACAGGCAAGTAAACCAAGCCTCACAAAACTCCCCCCCGGGGGGGGGGAATGAATGACAGCATTCTGATGTGATGGGGCCATTTCATTCAAAGCACAGGCGGGTCACCCAAGCGCAGCACAGGCCAACGCCTGAGGGAGTCTGAGAAGCGGAAGGGAGGGGGAAATGAGCAGAGGCTGACTCCTAAGTAATACCTAGACTATGCTTTGAAAACAGGCAAACAAATAAGGAAATGAATGTTTATTTTCCCCAACCTTGCTTGCAGAAGCCTCATTTCACTGGGAAATGTGAAGCTTGGGTGGGGGGAAAGAAGAAGGGGGGGGGAATGTTGCAGGGATTTGAAATATGCCTGAATAGATGCAGGGCCCCCTCTCCTTTCACTGCGGGAGCCTTTCATTTCTAAAACCGGGAAGAAAAAATATGAGCAAAATCAATCTTCTTTTCCAGACGAGCTGTTGAAACAAGCGGAGCTCGATGAAATACAGCACAGCATTACATTTTCTAATGTCTTCTGTGCCACATGCAAATTGCATCAAAAATAGTTAGAATTAAATAAGAGGGTAATAAATAATAACGAAACCCATGAAAACTGGAGAAACAACGACAGGAGAAAAATGAATGTTTTCACTTGGGATTAGAAGGAAGATGAAGAATTTGTACCATGTGTGGAATGTACGGGAGTCAGATTGGGGGTGAGGAGATGGTGGGGGAGAGGGAACTACATCAAGAACCTGTGAAGATCCAAACACTGGACAGAGGGAGAAAGGATCGTGGCAAGGATCAGCCAGAGATGTTTCTAGGAACTCCAAAGTACAGTGGTACCTCTGGTTACAAACTTAATTCATTCCGGAGGTCCGTTCTTAACCTGAAACTGTTCTTAACCTGAAGCACCACTTTAGCTAATGGGGCCTCCCGCTGCCGCCACACGATTTCTGTTCTCATCCTGGGGCAAAGTCCTTAGCCCGTGGTACTATTTCCAGGTTAGCGGAGTCTGTAACCTGAAGCATCTGTAACCCGAGGTACCACTGTATAGTCAGAAGGGAAGCTGCCAGGAATTGAGAAGTGTCCTTGCAGTTCCCAGAGGGAAACCCTAAAACCTCCTTTGCCTACCTGGCGCCATCCAGATGTTTTGAACTAACACTCCCATCGGTCCCAGCCAGTGTGGCCACAGAATGCCGGAGCTGGTGAGAGCTGCGGCCCAAAACATCAGGAAGGTGCGAGGGCTTTTCGGCTGAGGTAGTTGGGCATGTTTAGCCTGGAGAGAAGATGGCATGATATATCTATCTTCAAATATCTCAAGGGTTGTCACATGAAAGAGAGAGCAAGTTTGTTTTCTCCTGCTTTGGAGGGTAGGGCTCGAACCAAGGGATTCAAGTTACAAGAAAGGAAGCTGGGCTAAACGCCAGGAAGAATTCTATGGGAGTTAAGAGCTGTTAGACGGTGGAATGGAGTCCCTTGGAAGGTGGTGAACTCTCCTTCATTGAAGGTTTTTAAAGAGAGGCTGGCTGGCCATCTGCCAGGGAATCTTTAGCTGTGATTCCTGCATTGCCGGGGGTTGGACTAGACAATCCTTTGGGGTCCCCTCCCCTCCAACTGTAAAACTCTATGATTCTGAAGCAAAGAAGGTATCACCCCAACAAGCCTATGCAAAAGGAACCGCACAGGGTGAGCACTTCCCATTATACTCTAAAAACAGCATTCTCGCACCCATTTACTCCCAGCCGCTGCCACTGCTGTGAAGAAGATAAAGCATCTTCGCGAGTGTGATTGCAGCCGAAGCAACAGCAAGGTTACCAACAGAAGCTGCTCCCAAGACATCTCCAACTGCTAGACTCTGAGGAAATCAATCTAGCTGAACCTCCCTTAAATGAGAATGTCCCTCTGTAATGACTCCGGCTAATGCTTTAACTGCTTTTTGGCTTCCCACTGAATTGTCAGATGAAGAATAGGCTTGCTGGAGCATAAAACTCTGGGCCCTGCGCAAATAAATGGATCAGAACACTGTTATAAAAACATCAGTCAAATTTAGCGAGTCTGCATTCGGCTGCCCTTGCGGGGTTATTCTGGCACGGGGAGGGAAAATCAACAGTTGGCCACAGTTTCCTAGAAAACTATCCCTGAAAACTTGAACAGGTTGCCATGGATGCCAGCCAGCAAAAAAATCACACCATGGGGTAGTTGTTGGCCTGCTGGCCATCAATGGAGCCATTTCCCCAAAAGGCTCTTAAAAATGCTTTTCACATTTTTGTGGGTATCACAACGATAAGCACTGCTTATTTTTGCACTCTTAATGCCATCATCTCTAGAGTTGAAAAGGCTACAGCAGAAGGCAGACTACAGATTGCCACAGAAGAAAGGGTGTCATTAAGACCCTAACGATCAACAGGAACAGAAAGCACCAACCCACTGCCACATTTCTAGAGGATATCACATGCACAGCCAACCTTTCTGATAACTGTTTTCACATTTCAAACACCCATGCAGGCAGCTTGGAAATAAATTCCATTTGCCACATGAAGAGAGCTCAGTGAAATGTGCTTAAGATACAGATTTGAGTTTCACAAATGCCTCGTCAAGGGTGGTATTGAAGTGACGCACAGAGGATATCATTATAAGGCATGGCTATAATGCAAAGGGGTGGGGAACACTGGGGGGGGAGAGAGAGAAGGTGTCCAGATGCCGCTGAACTAGGACTCCCAACATCCTGGACTGCTGGCCATGCTGGGCCTTGGAATCCAAAAACATCTAGAGGGCTCCAGGTTCCCCATCCCAGATATAACAGTGCTGCATTTTTAGAACTATGGAAGGAAGGGAAGAATGATATGAACTTAACTTGTTTGATATCATAAGTGTTCTTCCCATTACAGACTGGACACTGAGACTGGTCGAGGCTACACAATGGGGGGGAGCAGCAACTTTTCAGCAAAACAGTATGTGATCTAAGAGTCGTAAGACAGAGTCCCTTGCAACTACAGGGGCCCCAAGAGCTATTCCTCAGCATCCTCTGCAGAACTGCAAGGAATCCAAAGGTGCAACGACTGAGATCATTTTCTGGGCACCTCCAAAAGAAATTTTTCTCGACGGGCTGCTTGGGCTGGCAGAGCAGAAATGCTAGGCCCCCTGGGCACTTCAGCAACGAGAGTTTTTAGAAGGGGGGCTGGAGGCAACAAGATTCAGTAACAAAGCTTCCTCTTTCACAGCACAAGCAGCTGCTCCCCACAGCCTGAAAAGTGTTGGGCCCAATACAAGAAAGAGGGCAGACAGCTGCTCTGGATTTAATTGCTCTGTTAGAAGAGATTAGATGGATTTCATTCTTTTATATAAGTTGCCTTGGGACTACTGAATCAGCTCAGCTGCCTTAGTTGTGGGTGAGGGGACCACTTTGTACTGGTTCTAATTGCATTTGGATGAAAGTGGTGCTTGTGGGGGATGTTCCAATATGGAATTCTACAGCGACTGATCATACTCCACTTAACATCTATATGAAACGGCTAAGTGGGGTCACCTGAATATTTGTTTTGTTGCAATGTCATCAATATTTCGATGACATACAGCACTATTCCTCCTTTGTATCTCCACAGGTCTGGCAGTGGAAGTGGTGACCAGTGTGTGGCTTTGGCAATGGGCTGCCCAAGAGCCGATAAACTGGAGCTCAATCCAAGTCAATCCAACAAGAGGCACTGTTAGTGGGTGGAAAGGAGCCAACCTGTTCTGGATAGTGCTGTACTCCTTGGATCCCAAGAAATACAAAATCCTGCAGGCTCAGCTGTTCCCAAATGTAGCAGCAGCACAAAGAAAAGATAGGGAACCTCTGGCCCTCCAGGTGTGCCTGCTTCACAGCAGGGGATCTGCAGGTGGTCCTTGTGAGAAGAGGGAGAGTCTCTAAAACTCACCTAGCAGACCCAGGACTTGGAAAGGAACAACATAAAAAAAATGAAAGGGGCGAGACGGAGCATCAAATTGGTTCTCAAAGTCAGCAATTTTTGTTACATGGAAACTGGAAAAGCAAATGAGGTGCAACTTTAATTTAACCCATTTCAAATACCTTCAGTCTTGAGAAATTATTCAACTGTTAAATAGAAGCAAAGCTGCATCTCCTTTTAGCTTTCCATGGATAGAATTGCATCTCCAAGCATGACTAGAAACTGTTGTGGCGCTAACGGTAATTATTTCAAATGCACCTCCCAGGTCTGCCTCCTACGGTTTTCTTGCTACTGGTACAACCTTCTCTCTTTTGCATGTTCTGCTTCATTTGAGCACTGAGCTTCAACACGGGAACCTGAGGCCTTCCAGATGGGTGTTGACCCCCAACTCCCACCAGCCCCGGCCAGCCTGGTGAGGAATGCTGGGAACCGCACACCAGCACAGGTCTCTCCATGGCACCTTAAGTGATTGATATTTATGAGGTGGGCATTAGAATTAATGCAAAATGCCACATGCCTACCACCAGACAAAGGACACACTTTCCACCACCCGCATTTCAAGAACACAAAAGTGACAAAGTATAAGAAAGAATCCAAAAATGTTAGCTAGAGGCATCATCATTCTCAGCTACACCAGCCCTAACGGCTTCCTTTTTTCCAGAAGTGATAAAAATCTTAATACTGTAACTATTCAAAATTAAACAACGAACTCAAAAATAGAATTATAAAAAAATAGAGAAATCACTTCTGAAGGTAGCTTAGCTTGATGCAAGATATGAATTCAAGCGCACACCTGTGTGATGGTGAATCCACTCTCTGGAATGGAAGGGGGCAGAGGCCAAGTACCTGCAATCAGCACATGTACAATCCAGGTGCAAGAAAGACATCTCACTGCTCCCCAAGGGAGCATGGAGACTTTGTTCCTCCAGCCATCTTCAGCCACCCATGGACCCCCTTCTCCCCTGAGTTACTTGTCTTTCCCCGTTTTCTTCCCCAAAGCTGGAACTGGAACCCAGAGAGGCCACATGAGGCTTCCTCACAGAACACAAACCCTGAAGGTGGATCAGACGAAGGCAGGCCATTCAGTGCAGCAGCACCCTGCTCCCCAGTGTGGCCAACCAGAAGCCACTTGAGAAGCCCATGAGTGGCACATGGAGGCAACAGTACTTCCTCAACCACAGCTTCCCAGCAAATGGCATTCAATGGATGGAGGGCATCATTGGGTTCTAGTATTATGGTGAGACAGGAAGAAAAAACTGTCAACAGCAACCTAAGGCCTCATGTGAGTCCTTCCTAGTCCTGATGACACCTGTGACCCTTTCAAGGTGGAGATGCTGAGCACTGAACCTAGGAACTTCTACACACAAAGCTGGTGCTTCTATCCACCAAGTCACAGGTTGTCTCTCTTTCTCCAGCGTTTATTACTTGTTAAGAGACTTATATACCGCTGTTCACTGTAAAATTACCAAAGTGGCACAAGGATAAAACAGCACAATTAAATTACATCAAACTACATGCAGAGACAAGAAAACAGTGAGCAGAGGACAATTAGGTCAACATCTTTAAACCACTTTGAGTTGGGGTTTTTTTTACAATCAAACAGTGTATAAATTTTATGAAATAAACACCAATGGCCAGTAAATGCTTATGATGGGAATAAAAAGGTTTTCCTCTGCCAGCAGACACACCACATTTTAAGGTATAAAATTATGCATGGCATGGAGAAAGTCGATAGAGAAAAGTCTTTCTCATAACAGCAGAACTCATGGACATCCAATGAAGCTGAATGTTGGAAGATTCAGGACAGACAAAATAAAGTCCTTCAGGCAGTGATGACCACCAACCTGGACAGCTTTAAAAGAGGATTAGACAAATTCACAGAGGAGGAGAGGGCTCTCAATGGCTACTAGCCAGGTTGGCTCTGCTCTGCCTCCACAGCTGGAGGCAGCCATGCTTCTGAATGCCAGTTGCTGGAAACCACAGCAGGGGAGAGAGTTGCTCTTGCTATCAAATCCTGCTTGCTGGTTTCCCATAATGGGCATCTGGCTGGCCATTGTGAGAACAGGATGCTGTGCTAGATGCACTATTGGCCTGATCCAACAGGGCCTTCTCCTTATGTCCTTTGGTAGCCCTGCGAGTGCCTGACTGTGGGTCCTTTCCCAGCCACCCTCCCGCTCTCCCAATATGCTCCCCTGAACATATTTTAGAGGCCTTCTGAGGCCTCTTTTATGGCTCCGTAACCCAGCTGCAGAAGCCATAATCAACATCAGGGAACTCAGGCCTGTGCAGTGGCTTAATGTGTTTTCCCAGGCGGCTCGTTGAAAGGATGAGAACGTTTTATGAAAATAAAAAGAAAGAACATCAAGCAGAGTAAACAAGGCAACAGAGGTGAGCAAGGGCAGCTTTTCCAAGCAGCAGAGCTCTGTCCATTGACTTCCCAAGCTGAATAGTCGAATACTTGCTGCAATCTGTGTATTTTTCTAGAGGATAGCTCAGCTGGCAGAAAATTATTATTCTTATGATTTTTAATAAAATTTGTATACTGCCCCATACCAACAGATGTCAGGGAGGTTAAAACATAAAAACACAATATAAAAACACAAAATAAGTAATAAAAACAAAAACACAAGTAACCCAAGAATTTTCCCCACACCCAAGAATGAGACTCTTAATCTCAGGGTCGCAGGTTCGAGCCCCACCTGAAGCAAAAGATTCCTGCACTGTTGGGGCTGGGGCTGGATGACACTCGTGGCCCCTTCCAACTGTACAGTTCAGCTGTGAGATGTGATTGTCGAAGGAGGGGGGTGAATGGCTCGCTTTACTTTTATCCCATGCTTTGTGTTTCTCGCTTTTTATTTTTAAAGAATATTATTATTCTATACTATTCTAACGATTGTTGAATGTTACTTTATTTGATGTAGGTTGCTTATTTTAAAGTTATGCTTTATTATGACATTTTTGTATTGCATTAGGTTGTTATAAGGTGTGCATTCTGTGTTTCTTCAGCTTGTAAACCGCCTTGGGTATTGTAAGAAAGAGTACAACAAACTTTATTTGCGTAGCCTACAGGCCATTGCATCAAAAAGACACATATTACAGATACTAGTAAAAACCCTATAAACCAATAAGGTGGGCTGAATCAGGATTCGGCACAACACAATTAAAACAAAATAAATGAGATCTTAATTATGAGTTCATGCAGAGGGCGCTGTTATCATTCAGCTGGCAGCCCTCAATTTCATGGCCCTCTCAACCAATCTGGCTACCTTCTCCGTTGTCTGGATATTCTGGTCTGCCAGGAGGAAAAACAGTATGTCCTCGGACGAACGGCCCGGAATGGCAAGTATAAGCGGCGTGACGATCTCTTCCCTCAAGTCTTTATATAAGGGGCAAGACAGGAGTACATGTGACACAGTCTCCACATTACCGACTCCACAGGGGCAGAGTCGATTCTGAAATGGTGTTTTTGAGAATCGGCCTTCAAGAACAGCGGAAGGTAACATATCCAGTCTGGCCAACGTGAAGGCTCGTCTATATTTGGGGGAGGTTAAATTGGACAGGTATGCCGCCCGTGAGTCCAGGTAGGAGGGGGGGAAGATGACTGTACCATGCACTGAATTTCTTGATGGTGGCCAGATTATTTTGCTATTCGATATTCTTCAGGCGATGGTTTAGGAGGCTTTTTGCCTTGGATAGGCCCATTAAGAGTAAATGCTGCGCGTGCAAGCCACATGAGAGGAGTTTTTCGTGTACAGCCTTTACCCATGAGCTTTTGTGTACGTCCCGTGTGACTAGATGAAATAGCCCAGATAGATTTAAATTTAGATGGAGCCAGTAGTTTAATGTTGGGGTGGATGTGAGGGCGATCCGGCTGTGACATCTGTCACCCCATTGATCGCCAGGGTTGATGGGTATTGTAAAATAGAAAGACGGTATACAAATTACAGGTAGGTAGCCATGTTGGCCTGCCGTAGTCGAAACAAACAAACAAAAACATTCCTTCCAGTAGCACCTTAGAGACCAACAAAGTTTGTTCTTGGTATGAGCTTTCGTGTGCATGCACACTTCTTCAGATACACTGAAACAGAAGTCACCAGACCCTTATATATAGTGAGAGGGTGGGGAGGGGTATTACTCAGAAGGGTGGTGGAGTGATTGGCAAATGGGTGTGGAAAACCTGTTGACGACTGTTAACGACTGCAATTGGTCTTACAGGAAAAAGCAAGGGGTGAGATGGCTAAAGATAGCTTTGTCATGTATAATGAGATAAGAATCCAATGTCTTTGTTCAGACCAGGTCTCTCCATGGTTTTAAGTTTGGTAATTAGTTGCAATTCAGCAACTTCTCTTTCCAGTCTATTTCTGAAATTCCTTTGTAATAAGACAGCTACTTTGAGATCTTGTCCTGGGAGACTGAAGTGTTCTCCTCCTGGTTTAAACAAAATAAAACAAAAAATTCCTTCCAGTAGCACCTTAGAGACCAACAAAGTTTGTTCTTGGTATGAGATTTCCTGTGCATGAAGAAGTCTGAAGAAGTGTGCATGCACACGAAAGCTCATACCAAGAACAAACTTAGTTGGTCTCTAAGGTGCTACTGGAAGGAATTTTTTTTTTTTATTTTGTTTCGACTATGGCAGACCAACACGGCTACCTACCTGTAACTCCTCCTGGTTTCTCTGCCTTGTGATTCAAATTAAAAGTGATGATGGTTTCCACGTCGTGAACCGCCCTGTGTGATCTTCGGGCGAAAGGCGGCATTATACGCACGTTTAACAAGTGGCAGGAACCAGCAGGGGGGAGGGGCAGGGCTTTCCCCCCCGGCCCCTCCCTCACCCCGTAACAACAACAAACAACAACACACGGTGCAGCGCGCGCCCCCCTCCCCGCCGCCGGTAACCATGGAGACACCTCAGGCGCCTCCTCGGCCCGGTGGGGGGTGGGGGGTGGGAGTCCCTCCCAGGCTCGCCCCCCCTCCCCCGCTGACCTGGTAACTGAGCAGCTCCCCGACGTCCATGCCGGCGGCGGCGGCGCCCCTTCCCCGCGGCGAACCGGCGCTTCTCTCCGCCGCCCCCTGCGCGGCCGCTTTCGCCGCCTTCTTCTCCTTCTTCCGGGCTGTCGCAAAAAAGGCCGCGAAGCTGCCGCAAAGCGCCCGGAAGGGGAGGGGGGAGGGAGAGGAGCTGCTGCTGCTGCGGCCGCCGCCGCCGTCGCCGTAAAGCGCGCGCGCCGCACGTGGAGGCCTCGCTCGGCCGAAGAAGGAGCTGCAGCGGCTATTGCGTCTAGCGCCCCTGGCGGCGGGGCTGGGAATCGGCGCGCTTGCTCGAGGTTCGTGGCATTCCTTTCCCCCCGCGCTCCTTTCGACGGAGGCAGTGTGGCGCAGCGGTTAGAGCGGCGGCTCCCAAGCTTTTTTTCCCCGTCCCCATCATGATGATTATGATGATTATTTTCTTGGCCTGCGTATTCTTTGGGTGGTTTTGTTGGGTGAAGGGAGGCTGCTGCTGTTGATTTTAATCTTTTCAATCATTGTTTTAGATCTTCTTATGATGTATATGGAAATCTGTTGTGTGCCTGTTGGTGTTTTATTTATTGTTTATGGCTACTTCTTTTTATGTACGTAATTATGCGTGTGTGTTTTCGTGTTGCAAGCTGCCCACAGCCTGGTTTTGAACTAAAAAAATGATGTGTGCATGTATTAAATTTGTTGGCTGCTTGTCACCCAAAGGGGAGAAACAAAACAGAAGGAGTGGAAGGGGAAAGGGGTGTGTGTGTGTCATATGATACATTAATATTTCATAACACTTATGAAAAAATAAAAACCACACGCCCGCTTCATAAATAATAAAGAAACACATTAAAATTCAGCAAAGATTGGGGGTACCTCCCTTGATAGCTGGGGGGGGGGAGCTTCTCTATATGCAGATTCGTATCATCAGAGCTCACTTTGCATGTAGAAAATCCCAGGTGTGAAAGTTCCAACCAGAGAGGAATGGCTGAGGAAGATGATGGATTATGCCAAATTGGCAAAACTGACTGGGAAACTCAGAAACCAGGAAGAGAAGAACTTTAGGAAGGAATGGGGTGGGGTGGGGAATCTATAATGTATTTAAGAGAACACTGTAAACAACTAAAAACTTTGGCAGGATTTGAGTAATCCTAGTAAAGTATGAAAAACTATGGAGAAATTGATGGTTATTATTTTAACAAATTGGAAAACCTAAGATAAGCCGTTGGAAAAAAAGACTGATAATGGTAACCATAGAAGGACGGGGGAAGTCAAAGGGACTCCTAAATGAAGTGGTGAATGATGTGTTTGAATGTATGTAAAACATTAATAAATGTATGTATAACATTATGTAAAACTTAATAAAAATATATTTTAAAAAATCCCAGGTGTGGTTTATTCAAAATCCAATTCAAGCTATTTAGTTTAACTCAACAACATTGATAAAGATCCAGCTTTTCAAAGTCTGGTAGTCATTTACGCCCCCCAGCACTTTCCTGCCGCCCCAGTGCCTTCCACCACCATGCTAGGAAATCCTACTGCCCCCCTGGGGTTGGTACTACCCACTTAAACCACCGGTGTAAAGTGCCAGGCTGCTAGGACCTGAGAGAGGCCAGGGTTCAAATTCTCCCACTTGGCCACGGAGCTCTCACTGGGTAGCCCTGGGATAAATCATGAACTCTCAGCCTAAACTGCAGGGTTGTTGTGAGGATAAATAGGAGGAGGAGGAGAACCTTGAGCTCCTTGGCGGAAAAACGCGGGATATAAACGCAAGCACTAAATAATGGTTGTTGTTACCCTCTTGCAGGATTGGCCAGTCCAGACTGGAGATGAGTGGCTGGCTGGCTCCTCAGAAATCACTTTCGAAAAGAAAAAAATTAAAAAATTGTCCAGTAGCACCTTAGAGAACAACTAAGTTTGTTCTGGGTATGAGCTTTCATGTGCATGCACACTTCTTCAGATACGAAAGTTCATACCAAGAACAAACTTAGTTGGTCTCTAAGGTGCTACTGGACAATTTTTTAATTTTTTAATTTATTCCTATTGCGTCAGACCAACACAGCTACCTACCTGAATTTTCAAAAAGAACTGTGTTTTTGGAGTGATTTCCACTGTTTTAACTACATGCTGCGTGAAGAAAGTCGTCGTTTTATCCAACCTGACCCTTCCCACATTCAGCTTCACTGAATGTCCACGAGTTCTAATGTTAGGAGAGAGGGAGAAAAACCTTTTTCCTATCCACCTTCTCCAGATTTGCAAATAAACCCCACTACTATTTCTTTGCAAAAGTGTGCTATGTGTTCTCTGCTGGAAAATGATTCTGCAAACCGATACCCTGAGAGCCCCCACATTGCTCGAGGAAAGAGGAGAAAAACTCCAAAGATCTGATCAATGTGTTTCATTTGCAGGAGATCTGAAGTAGTGAAAAGCAAAAAGTGCCAGCACAAATTGGAAAGCAAAGCTAATTGCACGGAATCCTGCAAAACATAGTGTAGTATTATGTCTTTTTCTCCCACCCCCTTTAGGAAAACGAGCAAACAAACAAACTCCTGTATCATTAACAGCGGAGTGTTCACAGTTATCTCTGTGGGAGTTTGCTTGAAAGATAGGCCTGAAATTAAAAACATATATAATTTTTTGACAGAAGCCTTCAGCCAGCGCCCCAGTCCTTTCAGTGTAGCCGAGGACGAACCAGTCAGGATGAAATTAACTCCACAAATCTCTGCTCTAAAGAAGAGAGAAATGGCACATAATTATTGCATCATCCTTTTTATTGAGCATCCAGATAGAGCCAGCTGTGACCAAGGGACACGCGAGTGCAGTTACGCTGCGGATAGCAGTGTATTCTTGGGAATGTTGAAGAGTTACTGGGAAGCTTGGTGACCAGGGCTGAGCAAGAAGACACAATTATGTGTGCATAAATAAACACAGAATAAACACTTGACAGCGCAAGCCTGCGCATGATGCGCTCAGACCCAAGTCCTGTTCAGTTAAGGTAAGAGGACACTGCTATTGCTTCCAAGTCCCAGTTGCTGGAAACCACAGGAAGGAAGAGGGCTCTTGGGCTCGGATCCTGTTTGCAGGTTTCCCACAATGGGCATCTATCTATCTGGTTGTCCACTTTTGAGAACAGGATGCTGGACTTGATGGGCCATTGTCCCTGATCCAGCAGGCTCTTCATTACATTTTGTTTTCTTAAATTGGCCGCCTAAGAAATGTAAAAGAGAAATTGGACAAGAGTAAAAAGCAAAAGAGTTACAGTTCTCAAACTTAATCCGTCCCAGAAGTCCGTTCCGAAACAAAAGCATTCCAAAACCAAGGCGTGCTTTCCCATAGAAAGTAATGCAAAACGAATTCATCCGTTCCAGACTTTTAAAAACAACCCCTAAAACAGCCATCTCACCCCTTGCTTTTTCCTGTAAGACCAATTGCAGTCATTAACAGTCGTCAACAGGTTTTCCACACCTATCAGCCAATCACCCATTCCCACCACCCTTCTGAGTAATACCCCTCCTCACTCTCTCACTATATATAAGGGTCTGGTGACTTCTGTTTCAGTGTATCTGAAGAAGTGTGCATGCACACGAAAGCTCATACCAAGAACAAACTTAGTTGGTCTCTAAGGTGCTACTGGAAGGATTTTGTTTGTTTGTTTGTTTCCCTAAAACAGCAATTTAACATGATTTTTTCCTATCTAACGAGACTCTTGCTCCATAAAATGAAAGCAATAAACAATGTACTGCAGTCACACAATCAATTCAATCATTAGCTGAACTGAACTGGGTTCCACACAGTCACAAAAACAAAACAAAAAAGAGCCACAAAAACACAAAATAAATAGCAAAAAGAGACAGACCTCGGCATAACACTCAAAACAGAAGTGTGGCACTCAAAACGGAGCACGTTTGGCTTCCGAAAAAAGTTCTCAAACCAGAACACTTAGTTCCAGGTTTGCAGTGTTTGGGTTCCAAGTTGTTTGAGTACCAAGGCGTTTGAGGACTGTACTGCACAAACAGAACTGAAAGCCCAGCAGACGTAACACCACAAGCAAAAGAATCAACTGACCCATCTGAGTGGGTGTTTCTGCAATAGCTCCTCTAGTTCATAGAATCTTAGAGTTGGAAGGGACCCGAGGGTCATCTAGTCCAACCCCCTGCAATGCAGGAATCTCAGCAAAAGCATCCATGACAGATGGCCATCCAACCTCCACTTAAAAACCTCCAAGGAAGGAGAGAACACAACCTCCTGAGGGAGACCATTACTATGGATCCACCAAGGCTGAAGTCCTTTATCATTATTATTACTCTAGAATTATATTTGTTAAATTTGTGTGCAACCTCTGGCAGCACCAGATAGCAGCCTCCTGTGTTGAACTTAAAAATGGAAAGCGTAATGCTGGTGGTCAACAAAAGAGGTTTAAAGACTGTCTCAAGGCAAATCTAAAAAATGTAGTATAAACACCGACAACTGGGAAACACTGGCCTGCGAGCGCTCCAGTTGGAGAACAGCCTTTACCAAAGGTGTCATGGGCTTTGAAGACATTCGAACTCAGGACGCAAGGGAGAAAGGCTAAGAGAAACGTGCTAAGAGGAAGTCCCCACTGTGGAAGGACGTGTGGATCCACAATTGGCCTCCACAGCCACTTACGGACTCATTGTTAAAACCGTGTTTATGGAAGACAATCTTACTTGGCCATGAGTGATTGCCAAAGAAGAAGAAGAAGAAGAAGAAGAAGAAGAAGAAGAAGAAGAAGAAGAAGAAGAAGAAGAAGAAGAAGTGTCATCTACAGAATCTAGCCTCGAATCTGCCGTCTGGACCAGGCAAGTGACGCCACCCAAACGCACAGCATTGCCCAGCAACTCATCACCAGGAGCCCACCTGGGCCCTTGCAGGTCTGCTGGCATTCCTCTTCGGAAGGACAGTTCAGGTTTCTCCTGCAGTTGCCGAGCTGAAATTTGTGCACAGCCTGGTGGTGGATTTGTAGTTGGACCTTTGGGTGGAGGCTTCGCAGGAGCCAGGCTTCTGGAGGGGCATTTGCAGTTCTCTTCGACCACAGAGAGGGGGGTGTATTTGTGTGTGTTGAGCACACGGAAGGAATGAGGGGAACCCTGACACCTCCTGCATATACACAAATCACCACATTGTTCTGCTTTATTTATTGATATTTAAAAGATTTTTTAATCTACAGCTGCTCTGTTTTTACTGATGCATTTATTTGCCTTTTCGGTTTTAATTGTTGCATATGCATTTTTGTTTTTAAAATAACCTTGCTGTGTTTTATGTAAACCACTTAGGGATTTTGCATATTAAGCGGTATATAAATATTTTTGATGATGGCTACAATGAATAAACTGGGTGTGGGTTGGAATCCTCAAACAAGTTATCAGCGAGGTTGGAGAAGGCTGTCTCCGATGGCTCTTTGCTGCTTTCTCAATTTGCTAACTTGAGAAAAACAGACAAGACCTTGCAGAGGTCTGGCTTTCCCAGAAGCCCCCGGGGCTCCTCTCTTGCACACCTCCGAACCGTAGCGCCGTTCCTGGCCTCCGAAGACTCCAATCCGGCTTTATTGCTGCCTGGGAAACTAAATTCTCTCCCCCACAATTGCGAGGGAGGATTCAATAACAGAGCAGTGTTATCCAATAAAGGGAGATGGAGCATGGGGACAAAATATTGAATTAAAGGCAAATACAGAAAGCAAACGAAGACGAGGAGAAGCTGGAGAAAACAGGAGGGGCGGCTGGGAGCAGGTTGCAGGCTGGCTGACTGCTACCTGAGGAACTGTAGTAGCCTCAGGTAAAAAGGAGGTGATGGGAGGGGGCACCAAGCAAGCACATGTCTGCTCTCATGAAAACATTTTTTAAACACGTAGAGCAGGCATCCCCAAACTCGGCCCTCCAGCTGTTTTGGGACTACAACTCCCATCATCCATAGCTAACAGGACCAGTGGCCAGGGATGATGGGAATTGTAGTGCCAAAACAGCTGGAGGGCCGAGTTTGGGGATGCCTGATATAGCACAGAGGGAAGTGTAAATGTAAGAAGAAAACACGAATTAAATTATCTTGCACAAGTTTTCCAGGTGTTTGGGGTTTGGGAGGGGTCAGTCTGAATGGTGCCCGAGCTCCTTCCGGTTCTTAGGGTTCCATACCCTCTGGGGGGTGGGAATCTAATGGAACTTTCTGAACTGGTCAGACAAATTTCTTTCTAAGGCATGTTGTTGTTGTTCAGTCGTTCAGTCGTGTCCGACTCTTCGTGACCCCATGGACCAGAGCACGCCAGGCACCCCTATCCTTCCACTGCCTCCCCAGTTTGGTCAAACTCATGTAGTCTTCGAGAACACTGTCCAACCATCTCATCCTCTGTCGTCCCCTTCTCCTTGTGCCCTCCATCTTTCCCAACATCAGGGTCTTTTCCAGGGAGTCTTCTCTTCTCATGAGGTGGCCAAAGTATTGGAGCCTCAGCTTCAGGATCTGTCCTTCCAGTGAGCACTCAGGGCTGATTTCTTTAAGGATGGATAAGTTTGATCTTTTGCAGTCCATGGGACTCTCAAGAGTCTCCTCCAGCACCAGAATTCAAAAGCATCAATTGCTGGCCACTTTAGGGTCCTCATCATCAGCACCCCAAAATAATGAGCTAAGGTTACAGGAGCTACAACTAAGTGATGGGGCCCTCCAGGCTAATGAGTGGGCCTTTCCTCCCCTCCCCTCCCCTACCTGCTAGGTAGGAGAACAAGAGCCCCACAGGAGTGAGAGAGCTGGGCTGGAAGCAAAGCTGGAAGCTGGAGACCCAGAGACCTCCTTGTTCTGTGCTGGATCCAAAGCTGTGACTAATGGAGAAGAAGCAAGATCACCTGGGGTCTGAACGCTTTGGACTTTGGCTTGCTTACAGTTGGATGGGAGGTGGCTTCGGTTTAGCCCAGCGGTTCCCAAAGTGGGTGGTAACACCCGATGGGAGGCAGTTGGATGGCCGGGGGGGGGCGCTAAGAGGCAAGGAGGTGGCAGGGGGTGCTGAAGTTGTAAATGTCCAACAGACTTTGAAAAACTAGTATCGCTGGATCGAGTCCGTCAGTTTTGTTGAAATAATTGAACTCATTTTAATTGGATTTTGAATAAATGTGCAGTTGTTGCCATTTTGAATTTTATTCCTCAGTGGGTTGTTAACTATTCCTTTTATAGGGTGGGGTGAGACTCACTAAGGGGGAGTCCATGCAACTGAGAGGAGATTGACCTGAAAAAGTTTGGTAACCACTGGTACAGATCCAGTTACAGGTATCTCCTTATACATGACAAAGCTATCTTTAGCCATCTCACCCCTTGCTTTTTCCTGTAAGACCAATTGCAGTCGTTAACAGTTGTCAACAGGTTTTCCACACCTATCAGCCAATCACCCATTCCCACCACCCTTCTGAGTAATACCCCTCCCCACTCCTCTCACTATATATAAGGGTCTGGTGACTTCTGTTTCAGTGTATCTGAAGAAGTGTGCATGCACACGAAAGCTCATACCAAGAACAAACTTAGTTGGTCTCTAAGGTGCTACTGGAAGGAATGTTTTTTATTTTTAATTTTGTTTTGACACTGGTATAGATGATAGATTAGATAGATAGATAGATGATAGACAGACAGGCAGACAGACAGACAGATAGGATCATGTTATCCCAATTTAGATAAGTTGGATTTGCAAGGCACCACATCAATGCTGCTTTCCTTTGTGCAAACAACCCAGCAACTGCAGCCATTGTCTCCTCTTTCTCTCTCACCCCCCCCCAGCTCATTTTTCAGCTGCAAGGTTGCTCCGCTGTGCCAATGACGAGCCACACAGGGGATGCGCCTCGCAGGCTGCTTCTGGCCCATCCATCAAACCCCCGACAAAGCGCTCGTCTCCCACAAATAAAGTTATGACAAGAGCCCCCAACCCCTGGCTCCTCTCCCTGCCGTTGCCTCCACAACTCCATCATTGACGGCATTATGAAGCAGCCGCGGAGCTGTTTGTCAGGGCCTCTGACAACCCCCAGTGAGCGCGTGGAAGCAGTGCGGGGGCAGCCATGGCGCTGGAATTGGTGGGCGGGGGGGGGCTCGGTACTGAGAGGCTCCCCCCATGTAATGCTGAAATGCATGCCAGGAAAGAGAGGCCCGGACACGGCTGCCTGGAAACAGCTTCCAATGAAGCCCAAAATTAGCTAGCCTGGAAGCAGAACATCATTCAAAAGCTGCCCTCGCAACTCAGAAGGCACATTCCCTCCCAGGATAGCAGTCTCACTCTCCCACTCCAATTTTCTGGGATGCTTCTCCTGCTTCTATAGTCTGGGATCACCCATATTCTAGAGCTTGAGAGGGAGCCAGTGTGGTGCAGTGGTCAGAGTGCTGGACTAGGGCCTGGGAGATTCAGAACAGATAAAAGGAAGTCCTCCTTCAGGCAGATAAACTATGGAACTCCTTCCCACAAGAGGCAGTGATGACCACCAACTTGGATGGCTTTCAAAGAAGACTGGATGAATTCATGGCGGAGGAGAGGGCTCTCAATGGCAACTGGCCAGGATGGCTCTGTTCGGCCTCAACAGATGGAGGCAGCAATGCTTCTGACCTGCTGGGAGCCAGAAGGGCCCTGCCCTGCCTCTCTCCACCTGGCTTGGGGCGGGGGGGGAACTGACAGGCTCCATAAAGGAGTGCTGCTGCTCCGATTTTGTTTCTGTTTTCTCCTTGTTTTCAAATTGCTTTTATTTTTTATCCTATGTCATTTTAAATTTTGATTGATATCAATGCTGTATTCTTAGTTTTAGATTTTATGATTTGTGTGGAAATTGTTGTCCATTTGGTTGTGTACTTTTTGATGTGTTTTATTTATTGTTTATGACTTCTGCTATGTTTGTAACTATGTAAATCTTGTCATGTTCTACGCCTTGAGCATTGTTTTAACTATGGAAAGGCGGCATACAAATAAAATGATACAAATAAAAGATGATGATAACTTGTACAGTTGGCATCCATCTGTCCCGTGAGGCGACGAAGGAGTGCTCCTTCAAAGGAGAAGTCACATTGGTGAAAGGTTGCATCGCCTGCTGTGGCTGTAGAGACTGATATGGGAGAGACATGTTTAGATGCAGCTGGGGCAAGGAAGGCATCCGGTTTTGTTGCTGCAGATGCTTCTTCTCTCTGCGCTCCTCCCGGCAGTCATTCCTCCTCTGGTCACTGCTATGGAAGCAGGACCAGTCTCCAGGCACTGTGGTCCTCTGCGAGGCATTCGCACATGGCAAAGTTGATGTTGCCAGCCTTAGAATCATAGAATCACAGAATCCTAGAGTTGGAAGAGACCACAAGGGCCATCCAGTCCAACCCCCTGCCAAGCAGGAAACACCATCAAAGCATTCCTGACAGATGGCTGTCAAGCCTCCGCTTAAAGACCTCCAAAGAAGGAGACTCCACCACACTCCTTGGCAGCAAATTCCACTGTCCAACAGCTCTTACTGTCAGGAAGTTCTTCCTAATGTTTAGGTGGAATCTTCTTTCTTGTAGTTTGAATCCATTGCTCCGTGTCCGCTTCTCTGGAGCAGCAGAAAACAACCTTTCTCCCTCCTCTATATGACATCCTTTTATATATTTGAACATGGCTATCATATCACCCCTTAACCTTCTCTTCTCCAGGCTAAACATACCCAGCTCCCTAAGCCGTTCCTCATAAGGCATCGTTTCCAGGCCTTTGACCATTTTGGTTGCCCTCCTCTGGACACGTTCCAGCTTGTCAGTATCCTTCTTGAACTGTGGTGCCCAGAACTGGACACAGTATTCCGACTGAGGAAGGAGGTAGGTGAGCTGAGCTTGGGAGACACTCTGTAGGTTTTGTGGGTTTGTCCTTTTGGGGCTGTGTGTGAGAAAGTTTGCGTGCTTATTTGTTTTTGTGTGCTTGTTTCCTAGGGCTTGTAGGTGACCTTTCACCTTGGAAGTGTGCTCTCCCTGAGTCAGGGGATTAGGGATTAGTCAGGTGGTTAGCTGTGGGCGGAGCTAGTCAGTGCTTGGACTGCAGCGGCAGTATTCCTGGTGAGGTCTGACCAGAGCGGAATACAGTGGTACTATTACTTCCCTTGATCTAGATGCTATACTCCTATTGATGCAGCCCAGAATTGCATTGGCTTTTTTAGCTGCTGCATCACACTGTTGACTCATGTCAAGTTTGTGGTCTACCAAGACTCCTAGATCCTTTTCACATGTACTGCTCTCAAGCCAGGTGTCACCCATCCTGTATTTGTGCCTTTCATTTTTTTTGCCCAAGTGTAGTACTTTACATTTCTCCCTGTTAAAATTCATCTTGTTTGCTTTGGCCCAGTTCTCTAATCTGTTAAGGTCATTTTGAAGTGTGATCCTGTCCTCTGGGGTATTAGCCACCCCTCCCAATTTGGTGTCATCTGCAAACTTGATCAGGATGCCCTCAAGCCCATCATCCAAGTCATTGATGAAGATGTTGAATAAGACTGGGCCCAAGACAGAACCCTGTGGCACCCCACTAGTCACTTCTCTCCAGGATGAAGAGGAGCCATTGATGAGCACCCTTTGGGTAGCATTGTCTAGCCCGCATTTTACCAGCTTCTTTACAAGAATATCATGGGGCACCTTGTCAAAGGCCTTGCTGAAATCAAGATAGGCTACATCCACAGCGTTCCCTTCATCTACCAGGCTTGTAATTCTGTCAAAAAATGAGATCAGATTGGTCTGACATGACTTATTTTTCAGAAACCCATGCTGACTTTTAGTGATCACAGCGTTCCTTTCTAGGTGCTCACAGACCGTTTGCTTAATGATCTGCTCTAGAATCTTTCCTGGTATTGATGTCAGGCTGACTGGGCGGTAATTGTTTGGGTCCTTCTCTTTCCCCCTTTTTGAAAATAGGGACAACATTTGCCCTCCTCCAGTCTGCTGGGACTTCGCCTGTTCTCCAGGAATTCTCAAAGATTACTGCCAGTGGTTCTGAAATCACCTCTGCCAGTTCTTTTAATACTCTGGGATGTAGTTCATCTGGCCCTGGAAACTTGAGTACATCTCAGCTAGCCAAGTATTCTTGTGCTACCTCCTTACTTATTCTGGCCTGTGTTTCCCCTGCTGAATCATCTGCTCCATATTCTTCACGGGCAGGAATATTCTGGGCTGTTTCCCCTGCTGAATCATCTGCTCCATATTCTTCAGGCATTGTTTTCTTTTTGGAGAAGACTGAGGCAAAGAAGGCATTGAGGAGTTCTGCCCTTTCTCTGTCTCCTGTTCGCATTTCACCATCTTCTCCTCTAAGTGACCCCACTGTTTCATTGTTCTTCCTTTTGCTACGGACATACCCATAAAAGCCCTTTTTATTGCTTTTAACCTCTCTAGCAAGCCTGAGTTCATTCTGTGCTTTAGCTTTTCTGACTTTGTCTCTACACGTGCTGGCTATTTGTTTGAATTCCTCTCTGGTGGTTTCCCCCTTTTTCCATTTTTTGTACATATCCCTTTTAAATCTTAAATCAGTTAAAAGTTCTTTAGATAGCCACCCTGGCTTCTTTAGGCACCTTCCATGTTTTCGTCTCATTGGTACTGCTTGAAGTTGTGCTTTTAATATCTCCCTTTTAACAAACTCCCATCCATCATGAACTCCCTTCCCTTTTAGTATTACTGACCATGGGATCACACCCAGCATTTCCCTAAAGTTTTCTGAAGTCGGCTTTCTTAAAGTCTAGAATTTGAGTCTTAGTATGCTTGGTTGCTCCTTTCCGCTGTATAATAAACTCCAGAAGAGCATGGTCACTCCCACCTAATGATCCTGCCACTTCTACCCCACTAACCAGGTCATCACTATTGGTTAGGACCAGATCTAAAATGGCTGATCCTCTTGTTGCTTCTCCCACTTTCTGGACAATGAAATTGTCTGCAAGGCCAGTGAGGAATCTGTTCGACCTTATGCTCTTGGCTGAGTTTGACATCCAACAAATATCAGGATAGTTGAAATCCCCCATTACTACTATCTCACTTCCTTTTGAATGCTTGGTCATCTGTTCCAGGAAAGCATCATCTGTGTCCTCAGTTTGGCTTGGGGATCTGTAGTAAACTCCCACAATGAGATCACTGTTATTTTTCTCTCCCTTAATTTTGACCCAGATACTCTCAGTTTGGCTTTGAAGTTTTAAATCCTGGATCTCTTCACAGGTATACACATCCCTGACATATAACGCCACTCCTCCTCCTTTCCTGTTTGGTCTATTTCTCTGAAATAGATTGTATCCCTCTATTACTACATTCCAATCATGAGACTCATCCCACCAGGTTTCAGTGATGCCTATTATGTCATATTTAGTTTGCTGTACCAAGAGCTCAAGTTCATCTTGTTTATTTCCCATGCTCTGTGCATTAGTATACAGACATTGAAGACCATTGATCATTCCCCCTAGTCTCTTATTTAAGGATTTTTTCTTCCCACCACTAGGTCTGCGTGCTGTTTGCTCCATTTGGTCCTTGACATTTGGATGATCATCTTCAGCACTTGATAGACTCCTACCTTCAGGACCACTGTCTCCCTCCCCCACATAAGTCAGTTTAAAGCCGTCCTGATGTCATGTTTGCAGACGTTGCCAGTCGCTGAAAACCACAGTGGGAGAGAGTGTTGCTCTTGTGCTCAGATCCGGCTTGCTGGTTTCCCACAGGCATCAGGCTGGGCACTGTGTGAGAACAGGATGCTGGACTGGACGAGCCATTGGCCTGACCCAGCAAGCTCTCCTTTGGTTTTCCTGTTCTCATCCTCAAGGGGAGGACTGTGCACCGTCCTAAGCCACTTGGCCACCCCGTTGGTTACCTGGACATTTTGGCAACAGTTTGCAGCTGCGCGTTGCCTCCAAAGGGCTGTAGAGACGGAGTGGACTGCCCAGTTCTTACCACAAAACTGCCGGCAGGGAAACGGAGGCTTTTCTCTCCAGTCCTTCCTGGGACCAGACGAGGTGCCTGCAGGGACAGCCAAGGCTGGGATGAGGCGGAGAATCCCTTTTTTTCTGCATTGTATTCCTCGGGTCCTTTTGCAATGCCGATGCCTCCAGATCTCATTCCGAATAAATAATTGTACTGAGCCACCCAGGTCCCCCGGTGATTAACTAAACACACGGAGGCTCGGCGAAATTGAATTAGTGATGTGCACTCAGCCGTCGTGGCCCTCCCCACGTCATGAATATTAATGAGGGGTTATTAAGAAATGTAAATGATGCCTCAGGGGGCTGGGAGTCGGAGTGGGGCGGGGGGGGGCGCTCTCTCTCTCTCTGGGAGCTGCAGTTTGATATGACAAACCATTAGGAAAACAGCCTGATCGAAGCCACTTTTTAATTATGTCAGATCTGCCGTTTTCCAGGGCACAGCGGCGTTTCCGGATGCTTTCGTTTTTATTAAAACGAGAAAAAGCGAGCCGCTTATAATTGAAGAGTAAAATTAGCATGAGCAAAGGCAGCAAATCTGCAGCTGCAGCAGCAAGAAGCAAGCAGCAGCAGAAGCGAAGTTTGGGGAGGCCACGGGCGCGCCGTGTGTTTGGACATCGCCGGCCGGGCGCGCGCAAGCCAGGCGGGTTTTGCGCTTCGACGGAAACGTCCCTTGGGCAGCGATTTTCTCCTATGCGCAAAGACGCGCGGCAGAGCGGAGAGGCAGGCAGGCGCCTTAGCAAACCGTGGCAGCGCTTTCCTCGCCGGCAGGAGCAACCCCCACTCGATCGCTGTTTGCACAGATCCCTCCGTGTGCTGTCCTCTCTCTTTTGAACTTTATTAAGTAATCGAAATGTTCTATAACGAAGGAAACCGAAGAGTCAGGCCACTCGCTCTTTTAGATCCATAGTACATACGGCGGGCTGCTAGATAGATGCGCAGAGCGCAGTGCTTTCTCGTCGACGCCTCACCTCAAAAAAGGATATTGTAGTCGATTGGGGAAAGGTTCAGTAAAGGGCCACCAAAAAGGAGGGAGAGACTCCCCTGTGAGGAAAGGTTGCAGCGTTCGGGTCTTTTTCGTTCCGAGAAAAAGCGTGGCGTAGAGAAAGTGGACCGCGGAAACATTTTCTCCCTCTCACATAATGCCAGAAGAACTCGTGGACATCCCGGAAGATGAACGTGAAGATTCAGGACAGAGAAAAGAAAATCCTTCTTCATGCAGCGCAGAGTTAAACTGCGGAACTCCCTTCCACAGGAGGCAGCGATGGCCACCAACCTGGATGGCTTTTAAAAGAGGATGAGAGTGAGACAAATTTACGGAGGAGAGGACTTTCAATGACTGCCAGCCATAATAATGATTATGCTCTGCCTCTATGTTTGGAGGCAACAACAAAGCTTTTCAATACCAGTTGCTGGAAACTCTGGCCTTTTGCCTTCTCAGTACCCCCTCCTCACTTTCCTTTTGTTAAAATCATAATAATTGTAGAGTTGGAAGGGGCCTTTGAGGGTCATCAAGTCCAACCCCTTGCAATGTTCTTCTGAATGACCCACCCCAGGAAATCTCCTAAACAAGCTAAGCTATGCAGGCTTGATTTGAACATGCTAAATCTAGTGTCTGGCACCCAGGCGATAGAATAGGAGTCCAGGTACCCCACAAACTCCTAACATTATAATTGGAAAAAGAGCACCCAGGCCAGATATCCTGAGTAAAGGAGAATGGAGAATGCTAACTTTGGAAAAGAGTACTCTGAGCATCTATTTTGAGAAAGGGAGCATGAAGAAGGCCAACTTTGGAAAAGGGCACTCTGTGCTACTGCTTCTACTCAGGAGGACCAGAATAGTCCCATTCTGCTCTATTCAGGACCTTCTGTGCTGTCTCAATTAGGCCACAGCAGACAGGCATGAAAGACACTAGTTACCTTTCAACACTGATTTAGCACAAAACTTCAGCTGGTCAGAGGAGAACACAGCAGTCCGAGGGAGTGCATCTATTATGAATATAGAATCCTAGAACTGTAGAGTTAGGAGGGACCCCAAAATGTCATCTAGTCCAACCCCCTGCAATGCAGAAGTCACAGCAAAGAATCCCTGACAGATGGCCATCCAATCTCTGCTTTAAAACCTCCAGCGAAGGAGAATCCACCATTCCCAAGGTAGTCCGTTCCGCAGCTCAACAGGTCTCAACCTTCAGAAAGTTCTTCCTAATGCTTAGCCCCCTCCTCTCCAGGATAAACAGACCCAGTTCTCCCAACTGTTCCTCATTAGGCTTGGTTTCCAGACCTTTTTATCAGGACTTAGCTTCCAGGGCAAAATGGAGACAGTCAATAGTCCTACAGAGGACCTTTCCTCCTATTCGCACTCTTCGTCTCCCTGGCTCTTTTTGGCTAACGCTGCCCCGCCCAGCGCATGTGTGTACATGCACACGGGCACACACACCTTGAGTTTGCAGCTGCTGCCCCACAAAGCTGCTTCTGGCAGCCACACTGCCTCTCCCTTTGGGCATGATGAAAAGCTTCCTGGGAGAACGCAGATAACAACATACAAGCTCAGGTCAGCCGAGGCCCGTGTAACCCATCCATCAGGCACGGGGGTGGCTCTGCGCTCCTCTCCCTTTGCCACCATCTGATGCGTGTTATCCGGCACAAATGTGTTTCTTCCTCCAAGGTTAAATGGATGAGTGAGGTTTAGGCGGTGACAGCTCCGCTTCTGAGCTGCAACAATAAATGAGCCAAGGAAGCCTGAAAGAGGGAGGAGGGGGGGAGTGGTCCTTCATCGCCAGCGCTTCCCACCTGCTGTGCTTTGCCAGGTTGCAGGGGCTGCGTAGTCCCACCCACCCGCCTCGTGCTGCCGCCATGGTTTGGTCGGCTGAAGGCAGAGGCGGCATTTCCAAGGCAGAAAGGCTGGTGGCTCCAGAGACAGGATTCACAGCTAGACTCCTTGGAGCAAATGAATATGGCTGCCCTGAGAGATTAGGGCAGGAATCTTCAGGACAGACAGACAGACAGACAGACAGACAAGTTGGTTGGTTGGCTGGCCATCCCATGAAGCTGAATGCTGGAAGATTCGGGACAGATAAAGTACTTCTTAACGCAGTGCATAGTTGAACTGTGGAATTCCCTCCCACAGGAGGCAGCGATGGCCACCGAGGTGGACGACTTTAAAAATGGATTGGACTAATTCATGGAGAAGGAGAGGGGTGTCTATAGCCACAAGCCAGGATGGCTCTGCTTTGCCTCCACATTTGGAGGAAGTGACGCTTCTGAATACAAACAGCGGGAAACCATGGGAGGGGAGAGGGCTCTTGTGTTCGAATCCTGCTTGCTGGTTTCCAACAATAGGCATCAGGTTGGCCACTGTGAGAACAGGATGCTGGACTGGGTGGGCCGTTGGCCTGATTCAGAAGGCTCCTCTTATTTTGAGATATAGATTGATAGATGATAGAGCCCAGGGAGGTTAGTCAAGACTGACGGCTTTTCTTCTGTGCCTGAGAGTTATAGATACCATAGCAGTATCTTTCTTCAGTCTTACATCCGTATGCCTGTCCGTACTTCACCTGTTGAACTTCAACCCCTGTAGCCAAGAGTTCTCCTTCTACCACTGCTACAGCTTTGCAGGAATTTCCAGAGGCAGCCCGACCTAAAGCGTATTACAGTAATCAGTTTCAAAGCTACACAGGCACGAAGCTGAGTAAACCACCTTGTGATATTTGGATGATATTTAATAAATAATAATAACCACCATGACTAGACCAGGCCTATCCAGAAAAAAAGATGGAGCTGATGGTCCACCAGCCTAAGAAACGGAAAGGGAAACGTTGGCCATCGCCTGATCATTCAGCAACAATGCCAAAAGTCCAAGAGCTTCCCAGAAATCCGGGAAGGGGGAGGCGGGTGGAAGGGAAGCAAGCAAGAGCATCGCTTGGTCCAATTTACTCTCTGCACACCTCTAGCTTTCACAAGCCTTGCTATCAGGCAGCCCCTCGTTCTTCTAAGCTAAGAAGCCCCCCCCCCCCCGGTAAGCCTCCTTTTGTCCCCGAGTGCCCTCATCCCTGGCAAGCCTTGGGCAAGTGAAGCCTCCTTGGGGGCATCTCTCCAGAGCCTGTGAGCCTCAGCAGTGGAAGTAATGGGATCTCTCTAAGCCCCAGTAGGATTAATGAGGGCAAGCGCCACGCAGCAAGGCAGGCGAGCCGCCGAGTTTGCTCTGCATCTGAGCGCATGGCGCTGATGACCCAGTCTGGTTTGCAGCAGATAAGGGCTGCACAAAGGAGGATCTCAGCAAATCGCCTTTGGGGCGAAGAGTCCGTGTGCATATGTGTAGAGAGCCTAGTGCTTGGTCTATTTAGAGAGGCGCTCAGCACTGGCCAGGAATCAGCAGTGCACGGCATTGGACACAGGCATTTGCCTTTCAAAAGCAAAAGAAAACAAATTTGGCTTCTCCTGGGTAGCCTCTTCGTCCTGCAAGGATGCAAGTCTCTTTTGTACAGCGGTTCTCAGGCGGCCAGGGAGAACATAAGCACATAAGGAGAGCCTGCTGGATGAGGCCAACGACCCATCTAGTCCAGCATCCTGTTCTCACCGTGGCCGACCAGATGACTCATTCAGAAACCGGCAAGCAGAACAAGAAAGAGCAGCAATCTCCCTTCCTGTGCTTCCCAGCAACTGGTATTCCAAAGCAACTGGTATTCATGGGTTTCACATGCTCTTGCCTCCCAATCCGTCAGTGCTGGCCTGCTTAAGCAGAGCATGAGACTCTTAATCTCAGGGTCATGGGTTCGAGCCCCACGCTGGGCAAAAAAAAAATCCTGCATTGCAGGGGGTTGGACTAGATGACCCCCCGCCCCGCCCTTCCAACTATACATTCCTATGATTCTGTATTCCAGCGGGCACTCTCCCAATATCTGTCTGTTTGGACCAAGCTCCAAAAGGGACACATTTCAGACCTTTGGGCAAACACACAGAATCTATTCTTTTCTCTGATGGGGACTCAAAGCGGTTTACAGCTAAAATAGCTGAAAACAAAGCCATAATAACCAGCACTTTGAATTGTATTTGGATGGGGAAATGAAGGAAAGAGTGTTTTGCATCGCAAGCATCAATCCCTCTTCTGCTACCTGCAATGTTACCTCTAACAGCTTAGGACAGGGGTCAGCAAACTTTTTCAGCCGGGGTCCGGTCCACTGTCCCTCAGACCTTGTGGGGGGCCATGGACTATATGAAAAAATTATGAAAATTCCTATGCCCCACAAATAACCCAGAGATGCATTTAAATAAAAGGACACATTCTACTATGCCCCACAAATAACCCAGAGATGCATTTTAAATAAAAGGACACATTCTACTCATGTAAAAACACGCTGATTCCCGGACCATCCGCAGGTCGGATTTAGAAGGCGACTGGGCGCATCCAGCCCCCGGGCCTTAGTTTGGGGACCCCTGGCTTAGGACCTGCTGGAAGGCTGTTCCTACACTTGCCTGCTCAGTAGTGCTGGCAACCTCTGAGTCTGAAGTGGGCTCTCTCTCTTTTGGCATGCCAGATTCCCCCAGGGCTGCATCAGTTCCCTGGATTGACACCTTCTGTTCTTAAGACAAATAAAATTAAAAACCAGCCCCTAGCCATTTTGCTTGCGGACCTGTAAGGGAACAAGCATTCCAGATTTAACGCTGTGAAATCCTTTTACACATATTAGGCTTGCAAAGTTTTACTTAGGTTCCGGCTGTTCTGCTGTGATCCCTGCTATGTCGCCCCCCCCCCCGCACGGTGGAGGGAGGTGTCTCTCTTGCTGCAACACTTCTGCCTTCAACTTGCCAAAAGGTACAGATTGTTAGGGTTCATCGCTTAATTGGTGTGGATGAGATTGCAAGGAGGTCCAGAAGAGAGGAGATCCGTGTGCGAGAGACAGGGAGAGAGGAGGGGGGGAGGGGGGGAGATGAGGTCCATTGCTCCCAGCATCTGGTGGCTTTTGATATTTCCTTGGCATCCCCCTTGGCCTAACCCATCCAAATGCAAATCCAGCGGTCTGTTCATGTGCGTGTGTGTTTGGAAAGCACAGGAGGGGAGGGTCCTTGGCCACTATTTACCATATATACTTGAGTATAACTATCCCCCTTGGCCTAACCCATCCAAATGCAGGAGGTTAATTGCACCAGTTAAGGAAGTATTAAAAACGACTTTCCCTGGCTCCTTTAAGCGGGGTGTGTGTAAACCACAGAGTGTGTGTGTGTGTGCGACGGGGTCTCCACAGCAGCAAAGGAGGAAGAGGAAAGCACAGGGCTGCTTTGGGCTGGTTCCTCCTCTACCACAGGGGAGCTTATACTTGGTGCTCTTGTGTTTGGCTGCCACTATTTAGTTTATTCACTTATTTTGCAAAAATTATACGCCGCTTGATTGTAAACAGCCTCAAAGCGGTTTACAAGAAGATCAAACAATATGTGGAAATATGTGGAAGACTATCTGAAAAAAGAAGGTATAAGAACGGATTTGGTGATTTGCTTAGATTGAGATATATGTGGGGAGATTTATATTAAAATGTGAGCTATTTATTTAGTTATATATTTTTCAATTATTGTATAAGGTATAGCAAGTTTTGTTTTATTATTAAGGGAAGCGATATACAGACAATTGGAAGTCAATTTTTAATTGTTATTTATAATTCTTTGCTTTTTTCCGTGTGTTTTGTTTTTTCATATATTATTTTTTGTGGATTACTATGTCTAGATTATATGCTTTTTGGTTGTTTTTTTTTGTTTATTTGTTTCTATTGCTTGATTTGATATGGTTGCATTTTATAAGTTTGAAATTAAATAAAGCTATTTTAAAATTCATAATAAATAAACTAAAAAAGAAAAGAAAAGAAGAAGAAGATCAAACAATAAAACTGGGGGGAAATTCACGGCCGTACTTAAATTCATACAAAAAGTTGAAATACTAAAAACAAGATTAAAATTGCCTCAACTTCCTAAGCATCTGGGCAGGCTTATCTTGTTTTCAGCAGGCACTGAATAGAGTACAGTAAAGGCACCTGCTTCATCTCAATAGGCAGGGAACTCCAAAGTTTAGGCTTGTAAAATTCTACCAATCAAGTGGTTGAGTGCACACGTGGCGTAGCCTCGCAGGCTAACTGGTCCCAAGTTGTTATGGCCTTTCTATATTAATAGCAACACCTTGAACTTGGCTCAGTGGCAAATCAGCAACCAGGGCAGATTTCTGGGCACAGGTGTTGAAGAATGACAAGGTATCACTGCTGTCAGCATTCGTGCTGCAGCATTCTGCACTGACTGCAGTTTCCAAATCGAGTGAAAGGGAAGCCCAACCCAGAGTGCATTGCAGTAACCCAGTCTGCTTATGAGATTCCCATGGGGGCAAATGGTCCACCACTGTGAGAGCAGGATACTGGACTAGGTGGGCCATTGTGTTAGGATAGTCCTACTCTCGTGTAGGACCCTGGTAGAGACACATTCCCGACTGGCATGTTCTCTCCCTCCTGGTCGGTCGTTCGGGAGCTTCAAAAGCTTTCTCCAGCCTGAACATCACAGTGACTGATACCAAGAGGCACCAGCACACTTACAATCCTGCAGAGTATTGGCAGTTCGTGTAACAGACTCAACAGCTCAGCGTCTTGGCTAATCATCTTTATTTACATATAATACACTCGGAGCATTCTGACTTCGCTCCTTCCTCTTTGTCATCAGACAGCAAAGAGAGAGAAATACAAAGGACAACAGTCCCACTTTCCGGAACACAGTAATATCAAAACATCCTGTCTCCGTCACTTCTCACACTGTGGAATGAAAACGTTCACCGTCTTGGGATAGACAACAATCCCACGACTGGAAACACGGAGCAAGAATCCTAACACATTGGCCTCAACCAGCAGGACTCTTCTGAAGTTATGATGATGATGATATTTGTATACATATTTTACTGAGCATAATAATATAAACATAATAAAATATTAATAAATAGCATTATAATGAAATAATAACAACAGCTCGCCATAGATTAGTTAACGGCCAGAGGCCACGATGAGCCTCCTTTGGCCTCAGCCAGCGAGTCTTCTGTTCTTCTGACGTTCTTCATCCTCACATTTCCCCAGGTTTCGTACTGGAAGCCTTCATGGCCCCCGCTTGATCTCCCCCAAATGCCCCTGCCCTCCTTCCCCCTCCTGCCGCCTGCCTTTGCCCTCGCTCAATGTCACACTCGGAGTCTGTCAACTTGAAAAAAGGTTTGCATCCGATAAGCGATCGGCCTGTCAGGCGCCGAGTGTCGCTTGCCCGTGATTTACTGCAGTGCCGCTAACGGAGCACAGATTTTTCTTAATCTAAATTGAAAACTGCTCAAGTAGAAAAATAATTTCATTGCTTCATCTTAAAAAATCTTAAAAGGAGGGTGGGGGGGGAGATGGGGGCAGGTGAAGGGGGAGGTATGTGTCAGCTCTGGGCTCACTCAGAGAAGAAGCAGAGACCACAGCTAAGCAGCAGCGTCCCACAGCCCAGGACCGGAGCGACCTCATCCTGCCATGCCCAGGAGGAGGAGGAGGAGAGGGCAAAAGGCCTGTGGGGACAGGTGGTGCTTTGGGGCAGGTGGTAGCTGGAGGGCGGCCAGAGAGATCTTGGGAATATCCATGCAGCAGCACGAGGCCCAGAATTTGGCAGAAGGAGGAAGAAGAAGAGGAAGGGAAGGTCCCTGATTTGGGGGCAGAATAGGATCAGGGTTCCCTCTCCCTTGATCATAGACCTAAGATTTGGAGAATGTGTGTGAGTGCTCACTGGAAGGACAGATCCTGAAGCTGAGGCTCCAAGACTTTGGCCACCTCATGAGAAGAGAAGACTCCCTGGAAAAGACCCTGATGTTGGGAAAGATGGAGGGCACAAGGAAAGGGGACGACAGAGGATGAGATGGTTGGACAGTGTTCTCGAAGCAACTAGCATGAGTTTGGCCAAACTGCGGGAGGCAGTGGAGGATAGGGGTGCCTGGCGTGCTCTGGTCCATGGGGTCACGAAGAGTCGGACACGACTGAACAACAAGTGTGTGTTGCAGTTGTCCTGGTTCGGGAAGTCTTTCATCCTTGCTCTGTCCCACCCCTAGCTATGGGTAAGAGGCTCTTGTGGGGTAAGAGGCTTGGCTACAGTGTTATCGGATGTGGCTGCATCAGCAGAAGTCCAGATCAAGGAGAGTAATAATATCATTCTATTCTGCCTTGTTCAGACCACACCTGGAGTCCTGTGTCCAGTTCAGGGCACCACAGTTTAAGGAGGATATTGGCAAGCTGGAAGGTGTGCTGCATGCAGAGGGGGCAACCAAGATGATCAATGCTCTGGAGACCAAGCCTTGTGAGGAACGGTTGAAGGAGCTGGTTATGTTTATCCTGGAGAAGAATGAATGACAGGTGGTATTATAGTTTTCTTCAAATATCTGGAGGGCTGCCACATGGAAGATGAAGCAAGCTTGGTTTCTACTGCTCCAGAGGAGGGGGGCTTGAACCAATGGATTCAAGTTACAAGAATGGATTGAAGATTAGGAAGAACTTTCTGACAGTAAGAGCTCTTTGACAGTGGAAAGGACTCCCTCAGAAGGTGGTGGGCTCTCCTTTGTAGAAGTTTTTAAAGCAGAGCTTTGGTGGCCATCTGTCGGGGATTCTTCAGCTATGATTCTACACTGGAGGGGGCTGGACTACATGATCCTTGGGGTCCCTTCCAACTCTACAATTGTATTATTCTAAACTATGATGACAAATAAATACACGTTAAAAAAACCAACACAATAAAGTATAACCCAGAAAATAGCAGAAATACAAAATCATTTCCCACTTTGCAGAATCAGTTGTCTGGAGTTCACGGGAGTTGTAGTCGAAAGGTTTCCGAGAGCACCAGGTTGGCAAAGGCTAAAGGGACAGAGTAGTTTAGGCATGGAGAGGCCAGCCTACGAGATCAGGGCTGCTCAGAGATGGTACCCCTCATCCCACAGAGGAGGAGGCGCCAACCCCGCACTCCCAGGGCCCAGAGGGGCGACGGCCAGCAGTTAAAATGGTAATTTCTGAAAGGCAGCGGATCGCAGGCGCCTTTGCTGAGCTGGTAATGACGTGCCCACTGAGCTGCATCGCAACGGCGTCGCCACCAAATTAAAGAAATTCTTTTTCCCGTTTAATTTGAAAGCCACCGCTGGGAAATCTCCCGTGGCTTCGGCGATGATTTCCCCCCAGGCTGGCTTTCTGGAGAAATCTTTAATTTTGATTGTCACACTTTGCGGAGTTTTAAATCAAAGGGAGCAGAGCCATAAATAAAAACCGCCAGCTCAGGAAGCAGAAAAACAGAACGGCAGCCGCGGAGGTGGGCAGCTGCTGCGGAGGTGGGCAGCAGAAAGCCACGGGCCTCCCTCCACGGATGGGAGCAGAGACCTTTGCCAGGACCTGGCACTGCTGAGTTCATAGAGAAGCACGGGGCCGGGGGGCAGGGAGGGGGGCAGGTTGACTTTTAAAGCACTTACTTCATTTATAGAAATATTTCTAGGCCGCTAATTCATGAGGGCGAAGGGAAATATCAGAGCGGTGCGGCAGGAAACCACAGAACTTTCAAAGAGTTAAAATCAGAAAGCAGGAGATAACTATTGTGGAGAAATGTGTTCTTCATTCCCTGCGCAGGCTTGGCAGAAGAGAAAAGTTTCCAGCAGGCATTTAAAGATTTAAAACAGAAGGCGACCGCTGGATATCTCTTGGCAGAGCATTCCACAGTCAGAAAGGAAGGGGGGAATATTAAGGGAGGTGGGAACCAGTGCTATTTCTGTTATTATTGTTGCTGTTGTTCATTTATCATAAACATATGTGCAAACTAGCGCATGACCATAAGCACAGTAACCACACACAGATTATATTCAGTACAAAAAGCCATCACTAATTCTGAGGAATATGAAATTTTGACTTGGTTGTTTTTAATAGGCACCACAGTTCAAGAAGGATACTGACAAGCTGGAAGGTGTCCAGAGGAGGGCAACCCAAAATTAAGCCTGGAGGCCTTATGGGAACGGCTTAGGGAGCTGGGTAGTGCTGGAGAAGAGAAGGTTAAGGGGATATGATAGCCATGTTCAAATATATAAAAGGATGTATATAGAGGAGGGAAAGGTTGTTTTCTGCTGCTCCAGAGAAGCGGACACGGGCAATGGATTCAAACTACAAGAAAGAAGATTCCACCTAAACATTAGGAAGAACTTCCTGACAGTAAGAGCTGTTCGGCAGTGGAATTTGCTGCCAAGGAGTGTGGTGGAGTCTCCTTCTTTGGAGGTCTTTAAGCGGAGGCTTGACAGCCATCTGTCAGGAATGCTTTGATGGTGTTTCCTGCTTGGCAGGGGGTTGGACTGGATGGCCCTTGGGGTCTCTTCCAACTCTAGGATTCTATGATTCTAATGGCTCCTTCCCTATCCTTCCACTGGGAAAGAGACCTTTTTTCTCCAACTGGCTTTTGGGAACAGGCTGCTTTTAATGAAAGGGCTGGTGCAATGCTTCTTTTTATCGTAATTATTTGTATATTGTAAGCAGATCGTATATCCGTATTTAGTTTAAATTTTATCAATGTTTAAAAAAGCATTGTTAACAATCATTTTGTTAAAAATGATTGTTTTCCCCCTCTAGTGATTCTTCTTTTTGTCTGCATGCTGCCTCGAGTCCCATCAGGGAAAAAAGGCGGGGCGTAAATAACAGACCCCATTATTTGATGGAGCTTTTACCAGACATTTATAGACTCTTGAGAGCAACTAAACTAGAAAGAAAACATCTCCCCAGTATAATGAAAATGTCACCAGACTGTTGCCCTTTCTTTTTCTCTGGGGACTTGCATGCCACACTCCACAAAAAGCCAGGCTATTTTACTGCAACCCCATCAGCAGAGCCCTCTCTTGAAACTCTCCCAGCCCATTGTTTTAGAACCCTCAGTTCTACTGTATTAACTTTAACCTGCTGTCCATAACCAGGTCCCCCAATTTCAGTCTGCCTGGAAGACAATCTTTCTTATTCCAACTTTTACAGTTCCCCCCAAGTTTGGTTTCATTGGAATGAAGGTCAACGGAGACTGTGGTGTCCTTAGGATATACGTTTTTATTTACCACATATACTCGAGTATAAGCTGACCCGAATATAAGCCAAAGCACCTAATTCTACTACAAAAAACCGGGGAAGCTTATTGACTTGAGTATAAGCCGGGCGTGTGTGCGTGTGTGTCGGTGGCAGCGGAGGAGAGAGCAGTCGGAAAGCGCTCTTTTGGGCTGCTCCTTCCTCCTCCCCCTCCATCTTTGCCGCTGTCGGGTGCAGAGGGGAAGGAGGGAACAGCCGGAAAGGGCTCTTTCGGGCTGCTCCCCCCCCCGCCCACAGCTCACGAGAGCAGGGATCATAGCCGCGTTTGGGAGAGGCACAGCGCAGCTAAAGGGCACGGCGGCGGCAGGAGCAGCGAAAGGGCAGGGATTGGTTCCGCGTTTGGGAGAGGCACAGTGCAGCACCTCTCCCAACCATGGCTCCGATCCCTGCCCTTTCGAGAGGCGGGTGGCTGCTCCTTTATCACTGCTCCTCCCCCGCCTCACTCGATTATAAGCTGAGGGCGGCTTTTTTCAGCACAAAAAATGCTTATACTTGAGTATATACGGTACACATCTCTAACACCTCCACTGATCTTGCTTCTCCATTAGTCCAAGCTTTGGATCCGGCACAGAGCAAGCAGCTCCCTGTATCTCCAGATTCCAGCTCAGCTCACACATCTACCCAGGTCATTGTTCTCCTCCTACCTAGTAGCTGGGGGATTGGGCCGTGGGGTGGAAGAAAGGCTCATGGATGAGCCTACATGGTCACACCCCTCTTACATTGTAGCTCTTGCAGGGGACTTTATCCTTTTGGGGTGCTGATGAGGGCATGTACATGGCCAGCTTAAGGCCATGGTCTTGCAAAGAAATTTGCCTGACTGGTTCAGTGACCTCTTTTCTTTGATTCTAACCCTCCCCAGGCACAGGACCCCAATAATTGGAAGCAACTCAGGGTGTCCTTCGGACTGACCTGATAAACCCAAAGTTTTTTTTTCTTTTTTTGCTGCATTGAAACAGTTCTACAGCTCTTTTCCAATATTTTCACCATCAGTTTGCCCAATAAAAACTCTGCTGTATTTCTTCCTCTTTCCCCTCTCTCCCTCCCCTTTTCTATATAATAGTGTTAATCTGCAATAACAGAGGCGCTTTTTAACTCTCCTGTAATGAGGACCTTGGAAAGGGATCACTTCTCAGCTCTATTAGCAATTAAAATAATGAGGGTGGGGGGGGGAGATGAAAACCCCCAGTGCCGGCCTGTGTGAGAGCCCCCTTCTCCCCCCTCCCAGACGGCAGTTCCAGTAGTGAACTCCGGAAAGGTTACCACCGATTTGCATTTTACTCTTCAGTAATTTCCACACTTCAGGGTGCAATTAGATAGAAGGCTGGAGTTATGAATCTGTCGG
Organism: Lacerta viridis; assembly: GCA_900245905.1. Classification (NCBI taxonomy): domain Eukaryota; kingdom Metazoa; phylum Chordata; class Lepidosauria; order Squamata; family Lacertidae; genus Lacerta; species Lacerta viridis. Next base: position 410,142 of record OFHU01000295.1, read on the forward strand.
CGTGGAGAGACCTGAATGCTAACTGACTCCTTGATTTATCCGTGATAAAACCGCAATAATGCCGGCAGATTTTTCCATCGGCCGCTGTAATGGACCTTGACTGCATTAAATGCACATTTTTTAGTATTAATTTTTTTAGCATATCTGATGGCCTGGTCTTCTGCGAGGTGTTTCTTTCAGTGCAAGGGTCTAGTTGATAGGAGCAGCTGATAGGAGGAGTGAGAGAGAGGCCTTGTACACATTAGCAGCTTAAAACGCTGCAAGGTCACCTGTCCAGCCCTGCACAAACATTTCCAGTTGCATCTGCGCAGTGCTGTGCACCCCAGAGATGGGGAGGGGGTGTCTTCACGCCAGGCACATTACTTGATCTGTTTCCCAGCGCCTGCTACACCCCCCGTCCATGTGCAATGGCTTTCTGAACTGTGCACACTTCATCTTGGCCACGGCTTCCCTCTCCACATCTGACGGAGGGTGTTTTGAGGGAGAATGCATCAAACAGGAGTATTTCTCAAGAAGCTACAGAGCTGTGGCTAAGGTCACGCATACACAGCTGCAACCACCCGCTGACAATATTCTCAGGGGATCCAAGCTTCAGGGACAGGCTTCCTTTTCCTTCGCGAAGCGCGCAGCCCCGGCAGATTCCTCCCCTCCCCCCCCCGGCAGGCGAGGGCTGTCCCTTTAAGTTCCACCACAATTTAGCTGGATCTTTCTGAACTTCGGTCGCATGATTTTCTCTCTCTTTCTTTGCCTCCATCAATTTGGCCTGAGATTTCTTTCTTTCCCTCTATTATCCGCCCTGATTAACTCAACTGCACCTGTCAGCTTTTATTCCACAGAGCGGGGAGCACGAGCGAGAGCCTGTTAAAATGCATGAGTTTTTATCACATCTGCTGTTTCCTCGATGGCAGCGCTGAACCAGAAGCGGGCAAGAGGGGAAGGAGGCAGCCACCCTGGGCTCATGGCTCCACTGGAGAGCAACCTCTCAGGCTGGCAAAATAAACTTGCCACTTCCAAGCGGCTCAAGGCGCCCGAGAAGTTCAGTTCTCACTCCAGGAGAACAGACAGCCTGGCTCTTCCAGAAAGCAAGCTCTCTCTGAGCTGCGGTTCACACAGCCAATGCAATCCTCTCACAGCGTGGACCATTTCGCTTCCCAGCTAGGTTCATTTTTTCCTTCTTTTCATTCCTAAGAACATCAGAGGGGCCGAAGGGATCAGGCCCATGACCCATCTAGTCCAGCATTCTGTTCTCACAGTGGCCGACAAGATCCCTCAAGCCAGGGGCGTAGCAAGGTAAATTGGTACCCGGGGGCATGGGAAGGTCAGGTGGTACCCGGTGCGGAAAATTTCTTGTCAACCCCCCCATTGATTCCCCCCCCCTGCAAAAATGGTTTTACGTTATTTCATATTTTCTTACAAAGGAATAATAACAAGTAATAATAATAAACTTTTATTTATATCCCGCCCTCCCCGGCCGAAGTCGGGCTCAGGGTGGCTAACATCAGATACATAACATTGGTATAAAATCAAACAATAATTAAATTACCTCCTAAAAACATCTCAAAATCAAATTAAAGTCTAATTAGATGGCTTTCCACAGGGTTAGGGTTGGGAACAGTAAGTGTTCTCTGAACTGAAATTTCAGCCTTCACGACATAGGAAAACAGCCAAGTGAACAGCTATTTTGGTGGAGGAGGGTCAAGATATTAACCAATATGCATGAAATTTCATATATAGCTATATAATCCCTAGTATAGTAAGATAAGACCTTCGGAGCAGGCATAAAAAAATTCAAAAAAAAAAAAAATTGTTCCTTGTTCCTTGATAATTTGTCACCCCCTCCATTATGGAACCCGGGGCGCCCGCCCCCCCCCCCCTTGCTACGCCCCTGCCTCAAGCAGGATCTGAGCACAAGAGCCCCTCTCCTTCCTGTGGTCTCCAGCAACTTGCATTTATAAGCACTGCTGTCTCCAAAAGTGGAGGGCAGAGAACAGCCATTGTGGCTGGTGCCCACTGATAGCCAAATCTGCTGTGAATTTGTCCAATCCTATGTTAAGGTACAGAGTGTAGCGATCAGGATAGAGTTGTACCATGGTCTTAGAAGGTCCACAAAATGCTCAATGAAACTCATTACTAAGTGTGAGCTTTACATTTTCTTTGGTTAGGCGTTCTTATTTCCAGTGCAAAACATTGGAAAGTAGGAGGGGTGTTCACTGTCTTCTTTTTACTGGAATTCAAGGGTGTAAAGCATGCAATAACCAGGCCAGATTAAGATTGGTTGAAGCCTTTAAACTGTTCTAATTTCACAGAAGCATAGAATTGTAGGCTCATCTGGTGCAATGCAAGAATCACAGCTAAAGAATTCCTTACGAGTGGCCATCCAAGCTCTGCTTAAATACCTCCAAGGAAGGAGAGGCCCCCACCTTCCGAGGGAGTCTGTTCTCCTGTTGGTCAGACCTCACCTGGAGTCCTGTGTCCAGTTCTGGGCACCGCAGTTCAGTAATGATCTTGAGAAGCTGGAAGGTGTGCAGAGGAGGGTGACCAAGACGATCAAGTATCTGGAAACAATGCCTTGTGAGGAATGGTTGAGGGAGCTGAGTATGTTTAGCCTGGAGAAGAGAAGATGGTGAGCTGATATGAGAGCCACTATGAAATATCTAAAAGGCTGTCACACAGAAGATGGAGCAGGCTTGTTTTCTGCTGCTCCAGAGGCCAGAACCCAAAATAATGGATTCAAATGACAAGAAGGGAGATTCCGACGAAACATTAGGAATAACTTCCTGAGGGTAAGAGCTGTTTGACAGTGGGATGAATGAGCTCACAAGGCGGTGGATTCTCCTTCAAACACACCTTAGATGGAAGGTACCCCCTGTCAAGAGAGCAAAGTGGCAACCAAGAAGGAATCCTTTTCTCTCTTCAGAGATTCCTGCATCTGCTTTGGCTGGAAACAGGTAGTCATTTCTGCCCCCAAAAGGCAGAGGGAAGTTTATAAGAAGGACCATGCCTTGCAATTTGCATGCAATCCCACCCTTGCCTTTGGTCATCAAACTGGCCTTCGCTCTATTGAAAGTCTCCCTATCCCATATTCCTAGAGGGGACCAAAGGGCTTGTCCACACTGGAGCCTGTTGTGTGCTTGCATCTGTTTGGGTTCCCATTTAATTAGAGTTTTCATTTAATTTCCATATGATATTATTACAGTTAATATATATTTAACCCATCTGACTGGGCTGCTACTCTGGGCAGATTCCAACAAGGTATAGAAAAACACAACAACAACAGAACAGAACACATTAAAAGAATGCCAATACCTTCAGACGTCTACGGAAAGTCCTATAGTTATTTATCTCTTAGACATCTGACAAGAAGATGCTCCACAGGGCAGGCACCACTACTGAGAAGGCCCTCTGCCTGGTTCCTTGTAACTTCACTTCTTGCAATGAGGGAAATGACACAAATCTCGACGTTTACCCCCTAGGAATTTAGGTTCACCTGATGTGGGAATAATCTGATAAGCTCTCAACCACTCCACTCAGGGTCACATGCAATTTGTTTGGCTATTTTTGAATGGGTGGATCAATGGCCACTTTTTGCTACTTCGCTTTCAATGCTCACTGCTTCTTCCTAAGCGCTTTTGCTCCTTTTCAGGCAGTGAATACATACATACATACATACATACATACATACATACATACATACATACAGTATTTAATTTGATCCCTCAAATTTGCACGAAACCAGAAATCTGCACGAGCAAATTTCTCATCACCCAACTGTGCTTTTGCAGGTGGGTTTTTCCCCCTTTTGAAAAGAAACTGCCAGTGCTTATTTGGCATAACAGAATCAACGAATTAGAAGGCAGGGAGGAACACAAAAGGCAAATCCTATTGGTATTGATGGGGAAGACTAAAGTTGCAAATTCCTCACATGCAAATTCTAACACGCACAGGTCTGGACTATTCTAGTCTGCTTCAAACAGGGAGGCAGAAATGGATTAAGAGCTAAGCAGTGCTCAAATGTGGATTCACAGTGAAATAACATTCCAATGTGGACAAGCCCAAAGAGGCATAACAGAATCTGTGTGCACATCTCCCTGGGAAACAAATCCACTGCCTGCCAAACCACTCTTGACGCCCTCTTTAAAAATGAGTCTCTGTCTCCAGCCTCTGCACAGTGCATAACTTGAATCGATCAAACTGTTATTTCTGGTGCAGCAACAGCTCCCTCAGAAACTGGAGCCCCCACCCCCAACCAGGCAGACACTCAACTTCCTCACATTGCAGTCACCATGGAAATGGTTCTCAAGGGCTTGGCGGAAGGGGAGGGGGCAGGTGTAGGGAGCGCCATACTAAAAAAATAATTGCTTCTGATCTCCAAAAGAAGAAACGAATTAGCGAATAGCAACAGACGCAGCCCCTTTCAGGTGCGTTCCTCTAAACTTAAGCACAAGCATGCAAGCAAGCGGACCCTGCTGTGTCCCAGAGTTTTAGTCTGGATGCCAACTGCCATCTGTTGCATTCAGGATCAAGTGATGTTCTGAAGAAGTGTGCATGCACACGAAAGCTCATACCAGGAACAAACTCAGTTGGTCTCTAAGGTGCTACTGAAAGAATTTTCGATTTTGTTCAGTGATGTGTTTGCCTCTCACTCCATGAGATCTGGGGGTGCCGGGTGTGTGTGTGTGTGTGTGGAAAAGTATAAACACTTTCCTATATTCCTTATCTAGATGAAGAACTTCTGCAGGCAGGAGATGGTCTCAGTGCATGCTCTGAAGGTGCCCCTTCACAACAGCTGTTGTTGTTCAGTCGTTCAGTCGTGTCCGACTCTTCGTGACCCCATGGACCAGAGCACGCCAGGCACGCCTATCTTCACTGCCTCCCGCAGTTTGGCCAAGACTCATGTTGGTAGCTTCGAGAACACTGTCCAACCATCTCATCCTCTGTCGTCCCCTTCTCCTTGTGCCCTCCATCTTTCCCAACATCAGGGTCTTTTCTAGGGAGTCTTCTCTTCTCTTCTTCTCTTCACAACAGCACATGCCTCCTATTTGGAAGAGGGGAGAAGGGTTTCCGGTGCAGAAGAGGCACTCAACTGCATCTGCTTATTTCTTAAGAAGCTCTCATCTTTATCCTAAGTCAGACCATTGGTCCATCTGGTTCAGGATTGTCTCGACTGACTGGGGAGATTTCAGTTGGGGGCATCTTCAGTCTGACCTGAATATGCCAAGGCTTGGACCTGCAGGCTGCAATCTGGCTACTCCAGCAAGGGTGATTGTGGTGCTCAGCCTCCAAGCTTCAGGATATGGGTTGCTGCAAACTGCAGGAGGGGAAGGGGCTTTTGCATGCAGGCCTTGCTTGGGGGCTTCCCATAGGTATCTGGGGGGCCAGATGGGCCACTGGCCTGATCCAGGAGGGAGAACTATCTAATAGTAAGGGTTGTTTGACAATGGGATGGACAACCTCAGAAGGTGGTGGCGTGACCTTGAAATTTTTACCCAGAGGTTGGATGGCCGTTTGCCAGGTGTTATTTAGCTGTGATTCCTGCATAGCAGGGGGTGGGACTAGAAGACCCTTGGGGTCCCTTTCAACTCTACAGTTCTATGATTCTATGATGCCAAAAGGTGGGATTTTTAAAAATATAATTTTGCTGAATCTCAAAATTCAATATGCTGGAACTTTGGGTGGTGCTGATGGGAGAATAGTCTTGAACCAACGGATTCAATTTATAAGAAAGGAGATTCTGACTGACCATTAGGAAGACCTTCCTGGCAGTAAAAGCTATTCAACAGTGGAACAGACTCACACAATCATAGAATTGTAGAGTCGGAAGGGACCTCGCTTCTGCAAGAGGTGGTGGACCCTCCTTCCTTGGAGGTTTTTAAGCAGAGATTTGGTGGTCATTTGTCGTGGGTGCTTTGGTTGAGATTCCTGCCTTGCAAGGGGGTTGGACTAGATGGCCCCTGGGTTCCTTTCCAACTCTACAGTTCTATGCTTCTGCCACTGAGCCACATCTTCCCACCTCCGCTGCAAGGAGTCCAGACACAGAGGCCAAAACTAGGACATCGTTCCTCATCTGCCGGACAGCAGAGGCCCTTCTCCATTCTCTGGTAGATCCTTCCCGATGCTGCCTGACCCTCCCTGCCACCGCATAGTGAAGCATCCTTGTCTTTGATGGGAAGTTCTTGGTTTGCATGCCCGCAGGCAGCTGCAGGAAGGGACGGGAAACAAATGAGTCTGTTTATGGAGCCCATAATGTGGCCGGCCAAACAAGTCGCTCAGCGAAGCGTCTCCAGCCCTGTAATGGGAGGTGATTTACAGCCATCCCTTCTGGGTGCCACGCAGGAGCGGCTGCAGAGCAAGACGCCCGTCTGACAGTGTGCCAATGTCACCGTGAAGGCGGCTCAGCTGCACATGCAGACACACAAACACCTTCCCATCCTGGGAATGAGAGAGGTCTCAGCAGGCAGCTGGGGGGGGGGGTGTCAGGTGGGGATGCGGTTCTCTACCAAGCATGACACCAAGACCACTGTTTGACAGTGGAACAGGCTCCCTCAAATCATGGTGGACTCTCCTTCCTTGGAGGTTTTTCAACGGAAGTTGGGTGGCCATCTGCCCGGGATTCTTTAACTGCGATTCCTGCATTGCAGGGGTTTGGATAGATGGCCCTTAGAGGTCCCTTCCATCTCTGCCATTCTGTGCACCAGGAATGGCCTGCCTCTTGTCAGGCACAGAATTCAGGCCAGCTCACTCTTCCTTGTCTTCACTTGAGCCCACCTTCTCCCAGGCAACCACCCTGCAGACCTCATCTCCTGAGCTGCATGGCCCTGGCCATCACCACATAGGTGCGCAGTGAAGAACCAGGGCAATCCTAAGCCTGAGGGGCTCTGAAGGTCGTTCATTCATGGCATTTTGCTTGCCCCACTTCCCTACCAGTGGTGAACAGTTACGGACATAGTGTTGGTCATCTTTGGGTTCCTGTGGAGGAGAGGTGAGGAGAATCAGGTGTTTCTGTATTAGATACCTTTCCCCCCAAACTATATAAGTAGGACGTCAGTGAAGGAACCAAGAGAGACTCTTGCCAGACAGTCTGCCTCTCCTCTACATTGGACCTACAGAGAGTCTCCTTGGACCTCTAAGCAGCCAAATTGACACCTACACCTATCTATTACAAATACCCCTTAAACAGGGCCTTCCCCTTATTTTCTCTGGGCTCTGATGCCTCTCTCCTTCTGAGGGATCTCCAGCTATCAGAAGGACCACCCCATAGAAGAAGGAGCAAGCTTGTTTACTGCCACTCCGGAGGGGAAGATCCAAACGGATGGATTCAAATTCCAAGAAAGGAGATTCCGAGTGAACATTGAGAAGAACTTTCTGATAGTAAGAGCCAGCTCGGAACAGACTCCCTGGGAAGGTGATGGCTCTCCTTTGCTGGAGGTTGGATGGCTCTCTGTCAGGGATTCTCTAGCATTGATTCCTGCATTGCAGGGGGTCAGACTGGATGACCCTCGGGGGTCCCTTCCAACCCTTCCATTCAATGATTTGCCAGTGCTGAGCCCTGGATGGCCAGAGTTTCAGCACTATCCCCTTCTCATCTTCTTCCATAAGGAAGATATGAGGGGGGGGAGGGCTATTTCTGTAAAATTCTGCTGCCTGTCCCACCTACAGCCAGAAAGGATAAAAGAAACCCCTTACCTCCTTCATCTCTTTCCTCCTCCTCCTCCTCAGCCATCCAAAGACCAGAATAGATCGCTGTGGAGCTGAAAGGCTCCAACTGTGGAGGTTATATCCCGGCGACAGCCGCATCCATCACCAAATTTTCATTATTAAGAAACATTCTGTACACAGGGACAGATTTCGCACCTTATCTGAACCCAGCAGCTGTGCCCTAAATTCTGAGCATGGCACTTGTCTGGAGGAATTCACTTGCCCGTGTTTAAAATTAGTGTTAGCATCTATCATTTCCCTGCACCAAATGGGTTTGTGTCGGCCGCTGGCAGCCCCCATCTGTCACCAGAATGCTCTGCTGCCCGCCTCCGCCCCTTATCCATCACTGCCGGCTCCTGGGACCCTCAGGTGGGCAGCTGTCACCCAGAGGGCAAGGGACTGGCCAAGGATGCAGCCCCGAGGGGCTCCTTAGGTGGTGAGGGAAGCAGGTTTCCCTTCTCAACCCTCTGGACAAAGACACACTATGGGCTCCGAGTGGGTGAACTGGCTGCGCCACAAATAAGGGTCTGGGGAGTCTGGCTTCCTGCGGAGGATTCAATGTGGCCTCCCAGTGGCCTCACCACCAATGCCTTATGGGTGAAGTTGCACACCGACATCTGTACAGGAGAATGATAATGGATTGCAAAGACTGCGTCTCCCTGGAAAGGAAGTCTCAGCACCCACTGCTGCAACATTTAAAGCCCCAGAACTGGAGGTGCAGGAGAAGAAGAAGAAGAAGAAGAAGAAGAAGAAGAAGAAGAAGAAGAAGAGTTTGGATTTGATATCCCGCTTTTCACTACCCGAAGGAGTCTCAAAGCGGCTAACATTCTCCTTTCCCTTCCTCCCCCACAACAAACACTCTGTGAGGTGAGTGGGGCTGAGAGACTTCAGAGAAGTGTGACTAGCCCAAGGTCACCCAGCAGCTGCATGTGGAGGAGCGGAGACGCGAACCCGGTTCCACCAGATTACGAGTCTACCGCTCTTAACCACTACGCCACACTGGGAGCTTCCAGACAAACCGTTTAGACCATTCCCCCCCCCCACAGGGTGTACCCAGGATCAAAACTAGGGAGGGGGGCAAGCCATGGTCGTTCAGTTCAAAAACAAAAACAGTTCAAAAACAAAAACAGCTTCAAAAAACAGAAAAACTCCCCCCCCCAAACAGAAAGCCCCAAATGGCTGAAAAACTCAGTTTCCCAGGATCCTCAGTCCTCGCAAAGGAACTACTCACCATGCAAGGGAACTCAGTTTGCCAAGCTCCCTTGCAACGATGAATCCCGGCAACGATGAATTCGCCCCCTGACACTGCCCAAGTCTCAGCCTGCATCCCCATTTGACCAAGCAGGGTGCAGGCTAGGATCCGGTCTCTGATAGGCACGCCAGCTCTTTGTCGGCATGAGGGAGGGGGAAACAGCCGGCGCAACACACACACACACACACACACACACACACACACACACACACAGTGGCCAACTGCCTCGGCAAGAGCGGAAGAGCTCAATTGTTATTGAGATTTTGGGAGGGGGAGAAAGACCAGTCTTGAGCTTTTTTTTCCTTTTAGGCTGCCGATAACCATTTTTTTTTTTTGCTTCTGGGAGGGGGCCCAGCTGCCCCCCTGCCCCCTGGGTACGCCCATGCCCCCACATATCCTTATGCTTAAAATAACAACTACAATAATAATGCATTTATATGCCACCCACACCCAGCCACTCTGGGCTGCTCCCAACAAAAAATAGTAAAAGCACAACACAACATCACACACTAATCCACTTCCCTGAACAGGGCTGCCTCCAGATGTCTTTAAAAAATCACAATATTAAGAACAGGGCAACCAGAAGATATCAACCTTTTGCAGTTCTCCTGCATCTCTTCTCCCTGTTTTTAATCCCTCCCAACACATAAAACCCAAACTTTTAGGAAGGATCAGCAACACACACACACACACACATACACCACATGTGTTTCTTTGCAGTTTTACTTGTGAGGCTTTGGTTGGTGGGTTTTGCACCTGTTGTCTTTGTCCATGGAGTTTTCATGGCAGGGATACTGGAGTAGCTTGCCAGTTCCTGCTCCAGGTGGATCATGTTTAGTCAAAACTCTCCACTATGACCTGTCCGTCTTGGGTGGCCCTGCATGGCATAGCTCATAGCTTCTCTGAATAATTCAAGCCCCTTCGCCACAACAGAGGACGAGGTGGTTGGACAGGGTTCTCGAAGCTACCAACATGAGTTTGACCAAACTGCGGGAGGCAGTGGAAGACAGGAGTGCCTGGCGTGCTCTGGTCCATGGGGTCACGAAGAGTCGGACACAACTAAACGACTAAACAACAACAAATTTTGCATCTGGCAACCAACGCACTGCTGGCCAAACTAAGCCACCTAGAGCAAAATATACATAGGTTGGAATGGAGTCTACATTTCTAGAGTTAATGCTAAATACATTACTTCTAGTACATGAGCCACCAGAGCCACTAGAGAGGGCCATGGACATTTGTGTCCCAGGCTTTTTTGACTCGTCTCCCCATGTACTATCTGAGACCAAAGGGTTGCCAGATGTGAAATATGTGGACATTATTTTGAGCACTCCTATCCAGCTATTTCCCCAAACCTGGATCTTGGCATCTAAGAATTATGCTTTGATTTTTTTCTCTCTCTCTCTCCTTGCACCAACACTTTCCCCGGGGTTAGGGAATGTTCTGTTGGCTGTCAAGTGTGGCCGCAGGTGGGTCAGGAGGGCCTGGCAAACCAGGCGCCAATTCTAATGCTCAGAAGAAAGGCCTTGAGGTCTTTTCAAGGCCTGTGGCTGGACGATGAGATGGTGAGGTGCTGGGGTGTCAGAAGAGGGGTGGCTAGAGAATGAAACAGCCAAGATGACATCTTCTGCCTATATGGCAGGCATGCTAATAGCAATGCTCTAGCAGACCCTTTGGGAGCAATAATGCATTATTAAATGAAGTCTGACTAATTGGGAATTTGGTTTGAGTTTCCGTATTGAACTCCCCAAGGGAATTTTCTCCCACAGCTGCCCCACTCACTGGATGGAGCTGCCCTGTGAAGAATTTCCAATATCCTCACAACTCAGGGATGTGGTGGAATGGGGCTCCCTTTCAGAAGTGTCCTGCTTCAAGCCCCTCACCCTGCAGAGCACCCAGGCATCTCTAGGTGACGGGTGGAGACAAGCGGAGACAGTAGAGGCACCTGGACAGGGGTCACATACCTTTCAGAGAAATCGATGGTTGAAAACGATGCTTCAATCAGCAAATGATTCGCTGGTTTGAGATGTTTAATCTTCCATTTGACCTTATCAAAAGCTTATTTGCACTGGGATTTAAAATTAAGTTTTCTTAAATCATCTGCTCCCGATTTTACACCGTATTAATTTCTCTTCAAGCAAAAGGGACTTATTTCCATACTCCTAGAGACAGGGAAGGGACAGTGTCTATTTTCACCTCCCCATCTTCCAGCGTGGGGGCTGAGGATAGCTCAGCCCTATTTTGGGGAAAGGGTTCTCTACACAAGGCTTGTGTCTGAGGAGTTATTTCGGAGGATGGTCCACTCTGCCCAGCCTGTGGCCATTTCCCTGCTTTACTACTTTGAGATAATAATAATAATAATAATAATAATAATAATAATAATAATAATAATAATAATTAATATTTATACCCCGCCCATCTGGCTGGGTTTCCCCAGCCACTCTGGGCAGCTTCCAACAGAATGTTAAAATACAATAATCTATTAAACATTAAAAGCTTCCCTAAACAGGGCTGCTTTCAGATGTCTCCTAAAAGTCTGGTAGTTGGTTTTCTCTTTGACATCTGGTGGGAGGGTGTTCCACAGGGTGGGTGCCACTACTGAGAAGGCCCTCTGCCTGGTTCCCTGTAACTTGGCTTCTCGCAGTGAGGGAACTGCCAGAAGGCCCTCAGCGCTGGACCTCAGTGTCCGGGGCTGAACGATGGGGGTGGAGACGCTCCTCCAGGTATATTGGACCGAGGTCGTTTAGGGCTTCACTGGAGAGGCACAGATGAAAGTTATGCTCAGGGAACTGAAGAGGGTGAAACTCTGGCATGCTAGCTACAGTCATTGTCTCTGGGCGGGCATTCCCCTGACCAAGGGGGGGGGGACTGGAGCATGTGCCTTTCAAAGTGATGGTGTGCTCATATGGTTTTCAACAAGGCACAGCTGAGCATGTTGCTTGTACATAGAAGCCCTAGTCCAGGTTCAATCCCTGGCTTTTCCAGCTAAAAGGATCTCTTGGGTCAGCAGTCCGGGAGCTGTCATTCCTTGAGATCTCAGATCCTTCTGTCATGAGTCCCACTGAAATGTCTTGGAGGGGCTGGTCAGACCTGGATGTTGAATGGGAAGAGCTGGAGGCTCACAAAGAAGGCAACTGGCAAGCTGGAAGGTGTGCAGAGGAGGGCGACCAAGGTGATCAAAGGGTCTGGAAACTAAGCCTTATAAGGAACAGTTGGAGGAGCTGGGAATGTTTAGCCTGGAAAAGAGTGTGGGATGTGAAACACGGGAGCAGTCAAGTACAACGTCCCTAGAGTGGACATAGAAGGGGACGTCTGGAACAGCCAGTCAAAACTTCCTGTTTCTCCTGGGCTGGGACAGACTTCCTCTACATGTGACTAGAGGTGGATGTGACCTCACCTGTGCAGGTAACCAAAGCATAGGCTGGCCGCCATCTCTTTCTCCTTTTGACTTTGTTCTTCAAGCAAGCAACATCTGCTTAGCCAGAGATGCCCTCTTGGCTTCCAGCCAAGAGAGGACAAAGGAATTTATTCCCTATGGAATAGTCTCCAAGTGTATGTAACTTTTTCTAAGCTAAGTCTGCCTTCTGGGATCCTGTTGTGAACAGATGTGTAAGTAAACTCTTTTTATACTTTTATAGAAGACTGTGTCGTGTCTTATCTTTTAGGAGGGAATAAAGGGGGAAATACCAGGACAGTTATTATAGAGGCTTTAGCGAGCCTGAGCAACGCATCCGCTGTGTAAGTTTAAAAGGGGAATGTAACTCTGCTAAATTGTGAAACTTGTTAACACAAGTTGGAATGGGATATAATTAAACGATATATCCTCTCCTGCATCCCTGAACATTCCCACAAAGAGGAGACTGAGAGGAGACACGATAGGCATCTTCAAATATTTAAAGGGCTGACACTTGGAAGATGGACCCAGATTGTTTTCTGCTGGTCCGGAGGGTAGCACCTGAAGCAACGGAATCAAATGACAAGAAAGGAGATTCCAACTAACCTCAGAAAGAACTTTCTGTAGGTAAGAGCCGTTCAAAAGTGGAAGGTGGTGGAATCTCATTCATTGGAAGTTGGATGGCCACCTCTCAGGGATTCTTTAGCTGTCATCGCTGCATCACAGAAGTTTGGACTAGATGACCCTCATGGTCCCTTCAAACTCTGCAGTTCTTTGATTCTATGTCCCCAAAGGAGGAGGAGGAGGAGGAGCAGCAGCAGCAGCAATAACAGGTGCTCCTCTACAGGAATGGGAGACTCAGATATCCCACCCCCCACCCTTAGGTGGTGGAGTTGGTGTGACAAATGCAAGTGAAGAGTGTTGGGGTGCTGTTCCTCAAAGTGAGGCCCCACCTCCCTGCAGTTCTTGGGCTGGAGCTGTTCCTTCCTTGCTGAGGGCAGGGCAGTGGCTGTGAGTGCCAATGGGGCAGCCTCCCCATGGCTCGTCTTCGCCTCCATCATCTCTCAACTTTGAGTGGGTTAGCAGCTAATGTTTCTGAGGAGCAATATCCTTCACCGTCTCCTGTTGCCAGGCAACCAGCCCAGGTGAGCTCTTGAACTTTATCTGGAGAGCTGAAATTTACTAGGGCGTCATGATGCAGATACTGGTACCTCTCCCTCCACCACCAGGCAGAGCCACAAGCTTCTGTCAGGGCTGTCTGCTCCATCTGCCCAGCTTGGGGAGCAGCAGTGGCAAAGAGGTGATGAGATGGCCACCTTCAAATATCTCAAGGGCTGTCCCATGGAAGATGGAGCAAGCCTGTTCTCTCCTGCTCTGGAGGCGAGAAGCTGAACCAATGGCTTCAAGTTACAAGAAAGGAGATTCCAGCTAAACATCTGGAAGAACTTTTTGACTAATCGTGGAACGGTCTCCCTCGGGAGGTGGTGGACTCTCCTTCCTTGGAGACTTTTAAGCAGAGGTTGGATGGCCACCTGCCATGGATGCTTTAGCTGAGATTCCTGCATTGCAGGGGGTTGGACTAGATGACCCTTGGTTCCCTTTCCAGTGCAACAATCCTAAGAATATATGAAAGCCACAGAACCTAATGCCAGGCTGCCTTTCAGTGCACACAGAAGCTGAGGAGCAAAAACAAGAAGGTTCTACTTCCTTCTTTGCTCTTCTCCTTCTTCTCCCCTTCCCCATGATTGACACTGTAATTGGTCTTTGCCTGCCATGGGCTAATTGAGGTCAGCGCTGATTGCAGTCTGCACCTCCTGCTCATCCAGTCAAGCTGACATCTCCTCACTGCCTGGCACTCATCCTGCTCCTCGCCTGGTTCCTGCCTGTAGTCCTGAGATGCTGGTGCTGGGCACCCCCCTGGGGAAACTTCTGTACTCCTCACCCACAAGCAGCACTGGGCAAAACCCCACCACCACCTCTCCCCCATCTGGGCAGCCCTTCAAGGGATAGGGCCACTCACTTGCCCCGGGCCCAGCTCTGGCCACCCAAAACGAGAAATGGGGTTTGATAGTCGGAGGAGTTTGCATGCCTGTTTCTGAGTGGCAAGATCTGCATCTTTCAGGGTTGCCCTTGGGCCTGGTTCAGAAGTGCCAGCTGACACAGAAGGAGGCTGCCCCATTGCTGATGGGGGCATCTGGCTGAGAGCGTGTGGTTCCCTCGTTGAAACAGCTGCTCTGGCTGCCTGCTTACTGCTGAGCCAGGGTCAAGGTTCTTGCATTGATTTGCCAAGGTCTGAGCAGACCAGGGCCAGGGTACCTCAGGGACTCCCCCCCCCCCGATCCCTTCTGTCCCAGATCAGTCATTGGGATCATCTGCATGAGCACCTCTGGTCATTCCCTGCATTCACAGTGCATCAGCCCAGTCCTGTGGAACCCTCTGCCACTAGAGATTCAGCCGGAGCCTTCTGTGCCCACTTTCAAACGCCTGCTGAAAACTCTTCTATTCCTCCAGGCCCAGACAGGCAACCCAGAAGACACCCTTCCAAAAATTGGTATCTGAAGAAGTGTGCATGCACACGAAAGCTCATACCAAGAACAAACTTAGTTGGTCTCTAAGGTGCTACTGGAAGGAATTTTTTAATTTTTTATTTTGTTCCTTCCAAAAATAGTTAGCTGGTTTCTGAGTCTGACTATGTGCTTTCTATTATTATACGGCTTTTGCTGCTGTTGCAAACCACCCTGGTATAATATATATATATATATGTTTATGAATACTGGTGTGTTTCATAAATAAACAAATAAAGAAAACCATGTGTGAATCAGACTGAAATCTGTCTGCATGTAGAGAGCACCCAGCTGGGGTCAGCAATCTCTCTCTCTGCCCCCTCCCCCATCTCTCTATCTCCCTGGAACTGAGGCAGATCATACCTGCTGGCAGCCCTTCTTCCAGTGATTGAAGGAGTCCTCGACGAGGCACCTGCCAAAATGTTCCAGAGAGAGAAAAGGAACCCATGATTGTCTCCGCAGAGAGAGAGAGAGAGAGAGAGAGGCCAGCTGCACGGTGGATAAGCAGAGGAGGAACAGGAGAAGGCAGAGCTCCGTGATCCCAATCAGGGAGACTGCTATTAATGCCTCCTCCTTCCCAGATACACCTGGAGATTTGCATCGATGGTGATTGTGCCCATAATGAGTCGCCCTGACCTCTCTTCACCCCGCTGGCCGCCTCCACCACATCGACCGCCCGGCTGGCTGGCAGGGGGAGAAGGGGCTGCTTGAGCCAAGCCCACGGCACGTGTGGGGATGGTGTCCCCGGCTTGGCCTTCTCAGAGCATCCACACCACCAACGTCAGCATCTCATTGGGCAAAGGATGAAGGGGGGACTTTGCTTCGCATGCCTGAGGAACTGTGCGCAGAATATGGCACATAGCAAGAATAGCAGTTTCTCTTTCTTAATGAAAACACACAGATTGCCCAGGAAAAGAGCAGAGGGCCTAATCCTGACAGAACTATGGACCCATTCTGGCCAGCTTCTTCCACTTAGCCGGTGGGGTTGGACTTTCCAGAGGGGCTCTACCACATTGCCTGGTGGTCAGAATGTCGAACTAGTCCCTGGGAGAGACCTGGGTTCAAATCCTCACTCGGCCATGAGGCTCACTGGGTAACCTTGGGCCAGTCGCTGCCTCTCAGCCTGGCCTACCTCACAAGATTGTTGTGGAGATTAAATGAGGAAGGGAGAAAACCATGTGCGCTACCTTGAGCTCCTTGGAGGCCGGGAAGTGCAATACAATTAATTTTTAAATAAATAAATATTTGATCAGCTTTTTTGGCAGAAGCAGATGCTGTCACGTGGGTTGATTGGGGAGCAAATGCTGTGGACCCTGAAGGATGCCAGTAAAGGGGAGCGCCTGGGGGGGGGGCTGGGGTTGAGGCCAACCCCCCCCCCCCCCCGTGGCGCCAAAGAGGATGCAAATGAAAGGCGCTGAATGATGCCTGCCGAGACGCTTCATTTGGGTGATGCATTTGAAAGGGGCTAATTAGAATGCTATTAATATTTATGGCGCCTTATGCGAATGCCGATAGTCGCTATTGGGAGGTATTAAGCCCTTATCGCCTTGGCCAGGAGTTCGCGGGGTAACGGGAGGAGGCAAATTTAATTGTTCCGGGAGGGGGGGGCGGGACGACCCTGATAACTCCAGCACAAAGCCACCGGCAGCCAGCGCAGGGGGATCAGCCGGCGAAATGGGTTTTACGGCGGGCTCATCAGGCGTCACTGGGAATTAATTAGCCGGATCACCCGCCAGCTGGCAGCAGGGGTGGTCTTCCCACCCCCTCCGACAGGCCCATAAGCTTTGGGGGGGACCCAGAAGGTCCACCTTGCACCCACGCTTAGTGACCTGCTTGCCGGCTGCACTTCAGGCCCCGGGCATGGGGAGGCACCACGTGGAAGGGGGGGGGGCTCCCGGGTGCTGGAAGGGACCCTCCTCTGGAGAGCCTGGGGAACTGCTGCCGGTCAGAGGAGGAGTCCTGGGGCTGGTGGGCTCAGGGCTCAGGCTCGGCACAAAAGCAGCGCCCCACCCAGGTTCCCCCGAAGTCAACCTCCAGGTCTGCCCATAAACCTAGCCCGGGGGGGGGGCAACTGCCTCCTCAAACCAAGTAAATAAATACTTAACTAAAAGTAGAAATAATCAGGATATTGAAATCGAAACGACAGGTTTTTCCTTTGTGGTCAAAGGAAAGTAATTGAAAACAACTGTTGTTGAAGCATTTCATTCCGAAGCTGCTAGCTAGGCAGAGCCAGACAGAGGATGGTGACAGGGGGGTGTCCTGCCCCCCCCCACATAAATCCTGGCTACGCCCATCATGGAAGGCGGTTGTCTGTCCTTCAGAGGTTGGATGGCCATCTCTGCCAGGGGTTCTGCAGCTGTGATCGGGCTAGATGACCCTTGGGGGTCCCTTCCCCCTCCACAGCTCCGTGTTTCCAGCAGCAGGGGCTCGTGTGAAATCCACCCGCGCAATGCCCACCTTCTCTTCTGGGTGCTGCTTACCCCGCAGCCCTGCCCTCCGCCTCATTCCTGGCTCCCCAGCCTTGCCTCGTTAATGCTCTGATAATCCATAACGAGGTCCCTCTTCCCGCGCGTGCTGACCTCACGTGGAGCAAAGTTCGCATCCATTTTCCTTCCCCTCATTTGTCTGTAAACCATGAAGAAAAATCGCCACCGTCTGCCCGCATCAGGCAGCCACTTTGATGTATGGCTGTAATAAAAAGCCCATTTTCAGCTGCCTGCCTGCCTGCCTTGTCGGAGGGGCTGAGAGCGGCAGCCCTGCCGGGCCCGAGAGGTGCCAAGAGCCCTTGGATGGGATGGAGGGGAGGGAGCAGTCGCGGGCGGGGCTGCCTGCCTGCGTGTGCGCCCACTCTGCTTTGGCAGAAGCGCTGGCAAGACGCAGGAGGCGACTCTAGGCACAGAGAGCCCAGATTCTGGAGAAGCTCAGCTTTAAGAGCAGAGCATGCTTCCAGTCCTCATGAAGGAAAATGTATTCTTAGAAGTGTGTGTGGGCAAGGACTGTGGAAATCTTAGGAGCCAGAGGGATGGCTGAACAATGTTTGTTTGTGTATAATAATAATAATAATAATAATAATTAATAATAATAATAATGGTCTTTGGTTGCTATGCCCCTTCTGGAGAAACCCAGCCAGATGGGCAGGGTATAAATAATAAAATAATAATAATTATTACATCATAAGACCAGGAAAACCCAAATAAATTATGCAAACCAAGAGATACCCGTGAAAATGTGCCTGATCAGTGCAAGTGGACATTGGAGCTCGGAGACAGTATTTATTTATTTCATGAAATTTATATATCACTTGATTGTAGAAAAAAACCTCAAAGAAAGAAAGAAAGAAAGGTAAAACAATAAAATCATCGGTAATAAATTTACATGTATAGTTTAGAACATACAAAAAGTTAAAAGCACAAAAGAATAGACCAGCAGCGAAGTACAACTCACGCAAACTTTCTGAACATCCGGGTGGGCTTGTCTAAATGTCTTCAGCAGGCACTGAAAAGGATACAGCAAAGATGCCTGCCTGATAATCAAGATGCAGGGAGTTCCAAAGTGTCGGTGCTGCCACACTAAACAATCCAAGTTCTTCGAAATGGGGTGCAGAGATTAAGTGGCACCTGTAAAAGGACACCCAGTGAAGCTGAATGTTGGAAGGTTCCAGAGAGAGAAAAGAAAGTCCTTCATGCAGGGCAGCGTTAAACTATGGAACTCCCTGCCACAGGAGGCAGTGGCGGCCACCAAGATGGAAAGCTTTCGAAGAGGATTGGACAAATTTGAGGAGGAGGCGAGGGCTAGATCCCAAGATGCATAGGGCTTTATGCCCCCAAACCAGCACCTTGAAGTTAGCCCTGTAGCTGACTGGCAGCCAGCTAATATTGACGGCATTAAACATGTTTCATTTACAAACAACAGCCCACAACTAATCACTCACCGAACATTTTTATTAATAACAATTGGGCAAGATCTAGGAGAAAGAGGGGACAAACCATCAATCTTAAAAGTACATGTTTTATTTGTTGTTGTTTTTAAATGAATTGTTTGTTACCCAAAATAAAGTGGTAAAAAATATTAACGAGACTGCAGTGATTGAGTGGGTGTCTTCAGCCCAGGGCCAAATTGGACATCAGCAATTGTGGGAATAGTTTTTAGGAATAAGCAGCAGGGGCACCCAGTGGCGAAGCATATGCTGGCACCACCTGGCACCAAAGGGACCTCAGCCCCTAGAACAGGGGTTGGCAACCTGCGGCCCATGGGCCACAAGCAGCCCACGGGGGTCGTTTAAATGGCCCACGAGCCGCCCCCCCCGAACCAAGCCACCTGTTTGGTGAGTGCCCACGTGCTGTGCTAAACTGGTGCAGCGCGGAGCGGGGACTCGCTTCTGCGGTGCTGGAAATCACATCTGCACATGTGCAGACGCCGGAAATCACATCTGTGCAGATGCAATCCGGCCCACGGAGCGATCTCTGCGGGAGTGAACCAGCCCAGGGAAGGTAAACCTTGCTGACCCCTGTCCTAGAATTTTACTCCAGGAAATAAACTGCCACAGGGGCCGGATTAAACCGACCGGCGGGCTGGATTAGGCCCCTGAAGCAGACTTTGGAAATTCCTGCCTTAGTGTAACGGGTCAAGGCCCAAGCTTGCAAGGTGGCACCTGGGTGGGTCTGCCTGCACTGATTTTGACCCACCACTTAGAGGCAGAGGCTTTTGTGCTGAGTTTGGCAGCGCCTGGAGACGGGTGGGATGACCCTGGCTCTGCCGCGGAGTCTTGACAGGCACCAGAAACACCACCTCCGGCTGGAGGTGAAGGAGGCAGGAGAGAGTCCAGGCAACCAGTTGCTAAAGAGGCAAGGGCCGTGGGTCCAATCCCCCCCCCACTGGTAGAGCTGGCAGCAGTTGATGCCTGAAACCCTGGGAAGTCGCTGCCTGTCAGTGTTGACAGTACAGACCCAGACAGTCCAAAGGTCTGACTCTGTATAAGGCAGCTGCTTCCCGTGTAAGTTTTGCAGGAGTGCTCCATGGCCTTTGGTGTGGAGGGGGAGGCCATTTCCACCAGCCCAGCTTGTCAGGTTGCCCAGAAGTAAAGCGAAAGAATTTTGCCTCTGCCCCAAATATCCTCTTTTAAAAGGCAGAGAATCTGGCAGGTGGGAGAGAGAGTATGGGTTAGGGGGCTGCTCCTGGGCTTGCAAACATCCATGCTGGCACCAGATTTCTAGGCGGAGCCTGAGGGCCAAAACTGAAGACACCCATGGATGTCTTGGCAGGGGGTTGGACTGGATGGCCCATGTGGTCTCTTCCAACTCTAGGATTCTATGGTCTGGGTTTGTAAGGAGCTGGGTCTCGGTGGATGGTCAGGGGAGAAAAAGGATGGGAGAGTCCCTGTCCCTTCATTGCAATGCTGAGTTTCGGGCTGGCGTTCAGTTGAATCGGTGCAACACTCCCCGCACCAAATCCCCATGCCAGGTAAAGCTGCACCGGTGGAATTCCTTCCTGTCGTGAGGAGGCTGAAGGCACAGGAGCATCCGAAGGGCAGCTCAACCTGCAATAACCAAGGTATGCACAGTATGTGTGTGGCACAGCTGCCCTCTAGTGGACTCAGGCAGAAGTGGCCAGAGACGGACCAGGGGATCTTGCACTCTGCAAGCGATGCTCTTCCAGCTGATGTGGCTTTTGGGGACAGGCAAGATGTGGCACACGAGACCCTGATGCTCTCCTCTCCCCACCCATTTCTTAAAACAACAACAACAACAACAACAAAATACCGCTTGGAGTAGCCTTCGATTGTCCTTATCTTCCATGAATTTGTCTCACAGTCGTTAAAATCCGCCCAACTTGGTGGTCATCATTACACCCGGTAGTAGAATATTAACTATATGCACCATGTGAAGACGTCCCTCCTGTTCCCTTTCCCGAATCTGCTGCTCTCCAGCTTTGCTGGGTGACCCCACTGGCTTCTAATATTATGCATAGAGGGTCAGGAGAGGGGGCCATGAGCATACCCCAGTGGGTGTGTGCATGCGTGCACACAAAGAAAGGTGTGTTCACTGGGTGGCCTGTCTGCATAGTATTACACACAAAAGCTGCCTCCCACCTGCTGGGAAGGTACCTGCCTGGAGGAGCATCTGTAACATAGCTCAATGCTGCCACCTGCTGACCAAAGGGGACACAACCTCCTTGGTTCCCCAGATTTTCCCACTGTACATGTAAGTGTGGTCTCATCAACACCACAGACCGAAAACACTTTTGTAGCACTTCAGTTAGTCACAGATTCTCCCCGAAGAATCCCAGCAACTGTAATTTACCCCAAGAGATGTGGGATGTAATCCACTGGGAGCAGTCAAGTACAACATTCCTTGTTTTGCTAGAGTGGGCATACAAGGGAATGTTTGGTCCAGCCAGTTGAAACTTCCTGTTCCTCCTGGCCTGGAGCATCCTTCCTCTTGCATGTGACTAGCAGGCGGGCGTGACATTTCCAGATCTGGTAAAAGGCCAAGTCACACAGCCACCTTTCTCTTTTTGACCTTCCTGTTCGCCCTGCAAACTTCCTGGACTGCCACAGCAGTTCCCCAGGTCATCTCCCATATGGGGGTAAACCTGTTTGTACATGTTTGTAACTTTAAGCCCAATGCCTGCCTTCAGGGATCACATTGTGCTCTGCCTGATCATGAGTAAAACTACTTTTTGTTACTTATGAATAAGACTGTGGTGTCTTTATTCTTTTAGGAGGGATTCAAAAGGGGATCTTACCAGTGACACACAATTCAGTCTGAGCTAGATTGAATTGTATAACAGTAAAAGGCTCGGACGAGTCAGAAACTTGTTTTCCGCTGCGTAAGAAGGGGAATGCACTCTGCTAAGTGAAGGAACTTGCTAGCGCAAGTTAGGAAGGATATTAAGTTATTAACAAACAATATATCCTCTCCTGCCACCCTCAACATTCCCGCAAGAGAGCTGCAGTTCCCAGCAGTCTTGACAAACCACAGTTCTCAGGATTCTTGGCGGAGAATGCCATGTGGTTTATTTGCATGGGGTTGCTGTGACCAGCCTTTGGAAAGTCCCAAGTCCTCCCACCTCTATGATTTTGAGGCTTTTTGGCTCATGCAGGAAGGAAGCATCCTTTGACCTGATGCCCTGGGAACGCTGGCTCTGCAAGGTGGCGGCAGCAGCAGCAGCAGCAGAAAGGACAGAGTCTTCTGCTCGGGGTGTCAAAGAGCTTCAGCCAGCAGCTCTAAGAAAGGTTTGGGAGGGCTGCTGGGGCCATTTCAGGTGGGTGCCTGGGGCTAGACCAGCCCTTGTTCCAGAGAACCACCCACCCATTTCACCTTCCTGCTACAGATACCCAGAGGCCAGTCAAAGAGCATTCCCACAAACAAAGGCCAACTGTGTCAGAGAAGCTTGAAAGTCACATAAAGGAGCAATCTGTTCTTGATCCTCTTTGCCTGCTCTTCATGTACAGGAGTCCACCTGGAGTCTTCCTGGGAGCCCAGGAAAGCTACCCAAGACTTGTACTTGGCTCGTGGTTCTCCGTGGAAGTGCATGGATACACAGACACATCAACAACAGCCCAGGAGGATATAGAAGAACAGAAGGAGAGCATTTGCTGGATCAGGCTAACGGCCCAACTAGTCCAGGATCCTTTTCACACAGTGGCCAACCAGAAGCATCTTCTGGGAAACCCACAAGCAGGACCTGAGCACAAGGGCGACTTTCTCCTGCTGTGCTTTATGGTAAGTGGGATTCAGAAGCACTGCTGCCTCCAGCCGTGGTGGGTTGAGCATAGCTATTGTGGCTAGCAGCCTTTGATAGCCCTCTCTTCCTCCATCAATTTGCCCAATCCTCTTTCAAAACCATCCAGGTTGGTGCCCATCACTGCCTCATGGGGCAGGGAGTTCCATAGATTAACTCTGTGCTTGCTTTTTGTCAAGAGGTTCTGCCCAGCTTCCCCCCTTCTCCCCCTCCCCTCACAGTCACCCCAGAGGTTGAGAAGCACCAGGGAGTTCTTTAAACTGAAGTGACCCCCTCCATGGAGATGGCCTTTCCCTCCCTCTCCTTCCCCTTCTCTCCTACACTTGTGTGGACGGAAAATGAAGTTTCAAAGCAATTAAGAAACCAAAGGATGGTAAATGTGCAACTGTAGGCTGGGTGGAATGTAAGGGCTGCACAAACTGACAGCAACAGGCGTCCTTGATAAGATCCAGGAGACTCCTGCAAGCTTGTCTCAAGGCAGGCTTGTCTCAAGGAAGGAGTAGGAGGGGGAGGGAGAAGCACAAGACCCCCCCCCCTTGTGATTTTTGCAACCTTGTGATTCTGTGAGCTGAAAGAGGAGTGTGAGCTTGGTGTAAGTGAAAATCAAGACGCGGGTCCTAAACCACTGAATACTGCTAGTACTGCTATGTCAATGTATGCTTACTGTAGTAGAAAGAGGAGTGTGTTTTAGCTCTTGGTGTAAGTCAGAACACATTGCAGTCCTCTAATCAAGACGCGGGTGGCGCTGTGGTATAAACCACAGAGCCTAGGGCTTGCTGATCAGAAGGTCGGGGGTTTGAATCCCCGGTATGAGGGGTGAGCTCCCGTTGCTCGGTCCCAGCTCCTGCCCACCTAGCAGTTCGAAAGCACGTCAAAGTGCAAGTAGATAAATAGGTACCGCTCCGGCAGGAAGGTAAACAGGTGGCATTTCCGTGCGCTGCTCTGGTTCGCCAGAAGCGGCTTAGTCATGCTGGCCACATGACCCGGAAGCTGTCTGCGGACAAACGCCGGCTCCCTCGGCCAGTAAAGCGAGAGTCAGACACAACTGGACCTAATGGTCAGGGGTCCCTTTACCTTTACCTAATCAAGATGCCCCTTGCTTGAGAACAGTCTCTGGAGTCTAACCCAGGAAGGCTGAGTTTCGGACTCAAGCCCTGACATTTCCCTAACACACACACATGCACGCACACACTCACACACAATCAACCTTTGTGTGCCATGGAGCTGGCTGACTTACCGCCCTCCCCCATGGGCTTGTCAGGAGCCCTGCAGCACCACCTCTCACCTTTCACGGGCTCCTTGCACACTTGACCGCACTGGTTGCCGCAACACTTCTTGCCTCCTGGGCAGTCACAGTCCTTCTGGCAGGTCATCAGGCATTCGGCAGGGTCCGGAGGGGGGCAGGAGCCGGGCTTCTCTGCAAGAGACCGGCCAGGTGTCTGTGACGTCTTGGGTCGTGGAGGGCATTTTTGTTTTCAAAAGCTGTATCCCAGCCCATGTCCCAAGGAACTCAAAGGGGCTGACATGACCCCCCTCAAAAATGGTATTTCAAAGGCATACAGCCAATCCTCAGATTCAGTAGTAATTCCAGCACAGGGGAAAGGCCATAGCTCAGTGATAGAGCACTTGTCTTGCATGCCAAGTGTCCTGGGTTCAAATCCCACTGGCATCTCCAGTAGGGCAAGGAGAGGCTCCCTGTCTAAGACCCGGGAGAGTCAGTGTGGGCAGATGAGCCAGAGGAATGAATGGTCAGACTCATTGCAAAGTATTCTCCTATGTTCTTAAAAAATGATAACCCAAAGGCCTTTTTGATCAACCGCGTCCTCACCAAATGTGTGGAACCAGATGACAACGACATTTTAATTTATTGCCACCCACCCTAAGGTCCTAGGCTGGGTTGCCACATTTTAAAATGGCACATTAAAGCTTTCAACTAACTAAAAGAAAATATAATGGCAAAAAATTGGGTGGGTCCTGAAAGATACATCTCAGGTGTCAGCCAGGACCAGTGCTAGGGTTTCTTGCACCCTAGGCAGACCACCTTCTGGCGCCCCCCCGCCAAAGCCTGCTTTAGCAGGAGCCGGGGGTGGTGTAGGGGGCAAGCAGCACCTCTCCTGCTACAGCGGAGAAGCTGCTGCTAGCCCCCCCCCCGCCCAAGCCTGGCCAGCGCCCCCTCCATTTTGGCGCCCTAGGCAATTGCCTAGTTCGCCTTAATGGACGCGCCGGCCCTGGTGTCAGTGATCCACTGTGGAGACAGAGCACAGCCATGACAGCTAGTGGCCCTCAGTCGCCCTCCCTGTATCTGCCCGGGGACCCACCTGGGCCCTTGCAGGTCAGCTGGCATTCCTCTTCGGTGGGGAAGTTATTGAGGTTCCCCCTGCAGCTGCCGTAGTCGAAAGGTGTGCACTCTCTGCTGGTGGAATTGAAGTAGAAGCTTTTGGTGTAGTTCTCACAGGGACCCGGCTTCTGGGGAAGTTGGCAGATATCTGCAGCCAGAGAGCAGAAGGTGCCTCTGTTTTGAGCTACTAGAAAGAAAGAAGGGGGTGGGGTCTTGGGGGGGACGGACGGACGGACGACAACTGTTGGATATGCTCAGATGAGTTTGCAGGTTCTGGGATGAAATAAATCCCATCATTCAGCTTCACTGGAGGCCCACAAAATCTAGTGTCACGTACGGCATTTCTGATTTGAGGTAGAGGATGGAGGAAAAAATAGGAGGCGACCGGGGATGCCGAGAGAGCGTATCCCCGCAGGGTCTGTCCCCACCCTAGTTTCCTAGTCAGTGCACCCCGACTTTTCTTTCCACGAAGCGTCTTCTCTCTGCCCCTAGGGGTTGGGACACCTTTCCCCCCGTGTCCTGCAGAGAGAGAGAGGGAGCCCAAGCGCATACCTGGGTCTCTGCAGGTCTCCTCACATTCCACCAGCGTCGCAAACCTGTTGCCGTTGCCCTCGTGGCCTTTGTAGGTGAACGGGTAACAGCCTGCTCCACGGCGGCTGTAGTAAAACAGGTGAATCGAGTGGTCCCCCTCTCCGGGATTGCTGGGCAGCCGGCAGATATCTGGAGCCGCAGAACGAAGAGAGATGGCAGAGAGAAATGGACATGGGACTTGGGGGCAGGAAAAAAGGCACGTCGAGAGCATCTTGGCTGGGAGTCCTGGGAGACCTGCTCCCTGCCTTGAAGGCCTTTTCTACCTGGCCTGGGAGGGGAGGGCAGGGCCTGGACTGACTCCAGCTGCAAAAGCTGAGGCTGCTGAACAGACTCTTGGGCTGGGGTTTTTGGGGGGGGTTGTGGCTGGGGTTTTTCTTTTTTCTTTTTTTGTATCTCCATTTTAGGCCTTGTGATTTATGTGGAAATTGTTCAGTGTGTACTGTTTATGACTGTTTTTGTTATGTTGTAGTTAAGTGGGGTTTTTTCATGTTGCAAACCGCCTTGAGCATGGCTTGAACTGCGGAATAGTGGCATACAAATTAAAACACATACGTATGCTTGTATTCTAGCAACTGCTCAGCCGAACATTCGTTCTTGGCCCGGGAGGTGGCTGGGTGACCTTTGAGCTCAAGGTGGGTAGATTAGCCAAGGCCGCAATGTGTGGGGCAGTCTTTGAGGGGCAGCTGCTGCTCCACAGTTTGCCTTTGTCCTTGTAGGAATCCCTGCCCCCCCCCCCAAGAATAGCCTTAGCCTTCAGCTTCCCCTGTAGAGAATGGAGCGAGTTCACCCACCTCCCAGCCTTTGGGTGGGCTGTGTCTACATGGGGACTTGGATGCAAGCACTCAGCGCCACTTAATAGCTTGCCGTCGGGGTCTTTCAGCTGCGTACGAGGCAGGATCAAACAGTTTAAAATTGTAATAACAATAGAAACCATAAATGGAACAAGAGAGCAATCACAAACACTAATAAATAACAGGTAGGTAGTCGTGTTGGTCTGCCGTAGTCGAAACAAAATAAAACAATTCCTTCCAGTAGCACCTCAGAGACCAACTAAGTTTGTTATTGGTATGAACTTTTGTGTGCATCTGAAGAATCCTAGAATTGTAGAGTTGGAAGAGACCACAAGGGCCATCCAGTCCAACCCCCTGCCAAGCAGGAAACACCATCAAAGCATTCCTGACAGATGGCTGTCAAGCCTCCGCTTAAAGACCTCCAAAGAAGGAGACTCCACCACACTCCTTGGCAGCAAATTCCACTGTCCGAACAGCTCTCACTGTCAGGAAGTTCTTCCTAATGTTTAGGTGGAATCTTCTTTCTTGTAGTTTGAATCCATTGCCCCGTGTCCGCTTCTCTGGAGCAGCAGAAAACAACCTTTCACCCTCCTCTATATGACATCCTTTTATATATTTGAACATGGCTATCATATCACCCCTTAACCTTCTCTTCTCCAGGCTAAACATACCCAGCTCCCTAAGCCGTTCCTCATAAGGCATCGTTTCCAGGCCTTTGACCATTTTGGTTGCCCTCCTCTGGACACGTTCCAGCTTGTCAGTATCCTTCTTGAACTGTGGTGCCCAGAACTGGCACACGAAAGCTCATACCAAGAACAAACTTAGTTGGTCTCTAAGGTGCTACTGGAAGGAATTGTTTTATTTTGTTTTGACTAATAAAATAAGTAAATCTAAACCTGGGTTTAGTGAGCAAAGTGACCCCTTCGCTCTAGGAACAGAGGAAGTTGCCAAGCCCATCTACTTCAGTATTGTCTACACTGACTGGCAGCAATGCTTCTCTAGGATTTCGGGCAGGCATCTCTCACAGTCTCACCTGGAGATGCCAGCAGGGACTTCACCTGGGGCCAATGCTCTGCCGCTGCTCCTTGGCCTTGGCTTTTGCCCGGTTAGATTGCAAGCAGGTTATTTCAGGGGACAGTAGCTGATAATGAACCCAGGACAAGAAGCTCGGGCGAAGAGACTCTTTTGCCAACCTCTCGTGTGGGCGGCATGGGTAAATAATGACGTCATTATCATTACCTGGCTTCTTGCAGGCATGCTCACATTCCGAGAGAGATTCAAACCGGTTCTCGTTGCCCTCGCAGCCTCCGTAAATGAACACTTCGCACGTTTTAGTGGCGGGGTTGTAATAGTACCTGGGCATGGCTGCCTTGCAGGGCCCTGTCTCCTTAGGCAGCTTGCAGATATCTGGAAGGATGTGAGAAGGACAGGCAGGAGGGTTGAAGTTGCTTGGGCAAGAGTACTGGGAAATAATTCATAATGAACTGAAAAAAAAATGTTTAAAAGTAATTTCCTCAAAAAACCAGAGTCCTTTTTGTTGGGGATAATTCAGACTGAAATTCCCAGGTGTCGGAAAATGTTATTTATGTATGTCACTATTGCGGCCGGTGTTTTGTTAGCCCCAAAATGGAAAACGAGCAAGGTCCCAACTAAAGAAGAACAGCAACTTAAACTGACGGAATATGTGCAGCTTTTGGACCCAGCATATAGAATAAGAGAACAAGAAGAACATGTGTTTAAAGAAGACTAGAAGACGTTTATTGAATATGTGGAGGGATATTGTGTTTATTTGAAAACGTGGGCAGCCTTAAGATAAATTCAGCAGTGTAAACAAGTTTTGATGGATGTAATAATGGAAGACTGAATGGTTTCGTTTATATGAAATATGCAGGTATTTATGTTGTGCAAAATGAACCATGGAAAGAGCGGAAGGGAAGTCACTGATATTTTAAGGTTGTTTAAGGGATTATTCTAAAATGTAAAACAGAAATTATCCTCTATAATAAAGTGCAAGTGTCTCTACGTCCAGTCCCTGTGTCCGTGGGATTGCGCTACTGCGCATGTGCCCCACGGACAGCCGTTGGGACTTGGAGCGCAGAGACTTCGGGCGGCCGGGCGAAACTGTTGAAGCGGCGGGTGCGCGCGGGCACGTGGCGGGTGCGCGCTCGCGTGGACTTACTTCTAAGCGGCAGCGGCCGTTACAAGTGGCGGCGGGCGAGCGATGTCAAGCGAGAGCTGCTCGGTTGTTAGGAAAAAAACGAGATAAGCGAGAGCCGCTCAGTCAGCTCTGCGCATGTCCCCGACGTTGCTAGGGCAACAGTTTGACCACATATGTTCTAGCGCCCGTTAATTTAACGGGGTTAATGTACTAGTATATATATATATATGTGTGTGTGTGTGTGTGTGTGTGATGGTCCTGGGTGCAGAGAGCGCAGAGCTGAACTTTGGAAATCGCTTCTGTTGGGGCCAGTGATGGCCCCCAACTTGGCCGGCTTTAAAACAGGAATTGGGCCAAATCATGGAGTTGGAGAGGACTGTCAAAAGCCACTAGCCGCAATGGCTACGATCTGCCTCCACAGCTGGGGGCAGCAATGCTTCTGAAGACCAGTTGCTGGAAACCACCGGGGGGGGGGGGGCTCTTGCATTTGGGTCCTGCTTGCAGGTTTCCTAAAGGAGGCACCTGGTTGCCCAGCCTGAGAATAGGATGCTGCACTAGATGAGCCACTGGCCTGATCCAGAAGGCCTCTTCTCATGCTCCTAGGATGCCAATACTCTCACCGGTGCCGCCACCAACACCACTCTGTTCTTCAGTTTTTAAATCATTTTAACAGATTTTAGTACTGTAATCTCCTCTTGCTGTAACCCAAGACCTGAGACCTTATAGTGAGAAGGACTTAAGAAATGAAAGTAAAAGGAGCAAAAGCAGAAATAATAGCGGTAATGATAACATGGTCTACCCCAAGCTCATTCAAGGTAGGAAACCAAAATATTTCCTTTTGTGAAATGCTAAGTGGGGTGCGAATTCTTGGCATGGACTGCAGATTTCCAGGGCTGCCCCAGGAGGCTGGCTGTGCATTGATGCAGCTTGTATCATCAACAAATGTCATAGGATCATAGGATCTCAGAACTGTAGAGTTGGGGGGGAACTCCAAGGGTCATCTAGTCCAACCCCCTGCAATGCAAGACTCACAGCTAAAGAGCCCCTGACCGATGACCACCTGTCCACTGCACAATGCTCCTCCCTTTGTCAATAATAATAATAATAATAATAATAATAATAATAATAATATATTTATACCCTGCCCATCTCCTCTGCTCCCCTTCCTTGGTCTGACCTGGATTGCGGCATCTCCAAATGCATTCCATCTGGGTCTCAAACTGGTTGTCGTTCCCTCCGCAGCCTCCGTAATAAAACACCTCGCAAGTCTTGTTTTGTGGGTTGTAATAGAATTTGGGGAAGAGGGCGAGGCAGGGGCCAGCATCCACAGGGAGCTTGCAGATATCTGTGGGCGCAGAACAGAGAGGGGGACAAAACAGAGGGACTCTCGGGCATCCCCAAGGAAATGAACCGGCGCCAAAAGCCAAATCCTGAACATTGCAGAAGTGAGTGTGCATGGGATGTGTGGAGCACTCTGGAGCCAGAATCTCTGATACCCCAACTACTCAACAAATTTGGCAAGCTGGCATTTCTGTACCACTTTGAAAGAGAGGGGCTTTTCGGTTGCCCCCAGTTAAGTTAAAGGAACCACCAAACAACAGAGAACATTTACAGCAAGAGAGAGACAGTGTGGCACAATGGTTAGAGTGGTTAGACTAGGATCTGGGAGACACCAGCGCTCAAATTCCCACTCAGCCATGAAGCTCACTGGGTGACCTTGGGTCAGTCACTGCCTCTCAGCCTGCCCTGCCTCACAGGGTTGTTGTGGGGATTGAGTGAGGAGAGGGAGAAACTTGAGTTCCTTGGAAAATAAGGGGAGGGTGTGAATGCAATTAGTAATCAATTAAGCCAAGAAAGGCCCTAAAACGCCGGTAAGTATTTGCACCACCGTGACATCTGATTGTTTTGAGCATTCACATATTGCTCTTGGGGTATTCATTTAAAAGCAAACAGTGTTGCATCAGTAAAAATCAACCCAGTAAGACGGAAGTTGCCCCATAAGAAAGTACGGGGCTAGAATGTAGGGAAACGACCCCCAAGTCTGCCCACCTTTGCTCCCGCAGGTGTCCAGGCATTCCTCCATGGTAGCAAACCGGTTGGCGTTGCCCTGGCAGCCTCCGTAGGGAAAGGGCACGCAGGTCTCCTTCGACGGAGAGTAGTGGTACATGCGGGAGTAATCGAGACATGGACCCGAATCCCCGGGCAGCACACAGATATCTGCCAGCAGAGAGCCGAGAGCAGGAGTCAGCCGTCCATCCACCTTCCCTTCATAAGAACTTAATGTGAGCCTGCTGGATCAGGCCAGAGGGGGCCCTTCTAGTCCAGCACCCTCTTCTCCCAGTGGCCAACCAGATGCCCATGATGGGAAACCCACAAGCAGGATCCGAACACAAGAGCAACTCCCTTCCCTCCTGTGGTTTCCAGCAACTGGCTTTCAGGCTCATGGCTGCCTCCAGCTGTGTAGGCTGAGCAGAGCCATTGTGGCTAATATCTATCGCTAGCCCTCTCCTCTTCCACAAATTTGTCCCACCCTCTTTTAACGCCTCCTATGTTGGTGGCCACCCCTGCCTCCTGTGGCAGGGAGTTCCACCGTCTAACTGTGCACTGCTTGAAGAAGTAGGCATTTGGAGTATAATGGAAAGGGCTCCTTCGGTGATATTACTGTGCTGCTGATTGTGCGCATTGTTGTATGCAATGAATACCAAGAATGTAAGAAAAGCCTGCTGGATGAGGCCAATGGCCCGTCTCATCCATCCAGCCTCCTGTTCTCACAGGGGCCAACCAGATGCCCATTATGGGAAACCAGCAAGCAGGATCCGAGCACAAGTCGACTCTCCCCTCCTGTGGTTTCCTGCAACTGGGTTCCTCTAATCATGGGGGCGGAGCAGAGCCATCATGTCTAGCGGCCGTCAATAGCCGTCTCCTCCTGATTTGTTTGCTTAAATATGGAGTGCTTTTTCCCTTTCTTTTCTGCATTTTAAAGGCCTTGTCTTCCGCATTGGTGGGCAGTTTTTCTTTGCCAAGTACGATGGCAGCGCCATTGGCAGGAGTCGCACCTTACCCGGGTTCCGGCACTGCTGTTCGCATCCCTCCAGAGTCTCGAACCTGTTGAGGTTTCCCCCGCAGCCTCCGTAAGTGAAGGGGAGGCAGGATTTTTTGCGGTGGTTGTAGTAGAACATGGGGAAGTAGGCATCACAAGGACCGGGGACTGCCGGGAGCTTGCAGATCTCTGTCGCCGCAGAAGAAACAAAGACTCGTCAGAACAAGGGCACTGTGGGAACTGTGAAAGTGTGTCATGCCCAGCCCTCTTAAAAGAGCTGCTCCAGTTGGGTCTAAAAAGGTAAAGGGTCCCCTGACCGTTAGGTCCAGTTGCGTACGACTCTGGGGTTGCGGTGCTCATCTCACTTTTTTGGCCAAGGGAGCCGGCGTTTGTCCTCAGACAGCTTCCGGGCCATGTGGCCAGCATGACTAAGCCGCTTCTGGCGAACCAGAGCAGGGCACGGAAACGCTGTTTACCTTCCCGCCAGAGCAGTACCTATTTATCTACTGCATTTTTCGCTCCATAGGGCACACCAGACCATAGGGCGCACCTCGTTTTTAGAGGAGGAAACAAGAAAAAAATATTTTTCTGGTTTTCCTCCTCTAAAAGCCCTGTTTTTTTGAGGATCAGCTAAAAGTTTTGCAGCTTTTTTTGCAAAGGGGGAAAAGCAAAGCTCCTTTTGCAAAGGGGGAAAAGCAAAGAGGAAAAGCCCCGTTTTTATGGGGTTCAACTCACATTTCTGCAGCTTCTAAAGGAAAGGGAGCCTTTTCTACAGTTTCCAGACAGATAATCTAATCAGCCAGTCACATGTCGCTGGGGAAACAAACAACCTCCCTCTGCAGCACATTCAACAATGGAGGGCGGGGCTGAAAGGGAGCCAGGACTCTTATCTCTCTCCCGATCTCTTGCTGATCAGCTGCTGAGCGGGGTCCTTTCAACACCCCCTTTTCTCTTTGTAAAATAAAAAGCATGATCCCCCTGGGCAACTCAGCTCCAGGGACCACCATTCGCTCCATAAGATGCACAGATATTTCCCCTTACTTTTTAGGAGGAAAAATGTGGGTCTTATGGAGCGAAAAATACGGTATTTTCCAGTTGGGTCTAGTCGATGGTAAATGGATCAACAGGAACCTGCAAGTTTCTTTCACGGCCTCCCCCTAGAATTGCATCATAGAATTGTAGAGTTGGGAGGGACCCAATGATTCATTGGAGATCTTTCAGCAGAGGTTGCCGGGGGGGGGGGAATCTGTCAGTGATCCTTTAGCAATAATTCCTTGATTGGGCTACAGGATGACCCTTGGGATCCCTTCACACTCTGCAAATTCTATGATTCAATTCTAGGATCCTCACCCCCATTATATTTATTTGCACCCCACCTTTCCCCAGATGGGGACACAAGGCAGCCTACAGATGAAATAGAAATTGCTAAGAAAACATAGACAGGAGTCATTAAAAAGCAAAACAACACAAATTAGAATTATCTAGCCATGATCTATTAAAACATAGCAGATACTTGCAATAAAAACACCACAGCACCAGACCTTTCCTTAAAGACAGTCAGTTCCCAAAAGCCTGTGGGAACAAGGACAGCAAGGGGGGGAGCCAGCTTAGCTTCTTGAGGCAGGGAGTTCCAAAGTTGCCTGGGAGCAAACACTACTGAGAAGGCTCTCTCCCACATCCCCACCCATTATGCCTGTGAGGGTGCTGAGAATGGTCTCCCCCGAAGATCTCAGAGGCTGGGCAGGGTCGTTTGGCAAGGAGACAGTCCTTCAGATCGCAGCATGGGAGCCCCTCCCAGCTCTAGAGTTCGATGAGTCCCTCTCCTTAACTCCACGGCAGCAAAGCTCCCCATCGACAGCCCAGCCTTTCCGGTGGCTGCTTCTCCCTCGGGGTCTCACCAGGGTACAGGCAGGTGCTCCGGCATTGCTCCAGTGTCCGGAACCGGTTCTCGTTGCCATCGCAGCCGTAGTAGGTGAAGCGCTCGCAGGTTTTGTTGGCATAGTTGTAGTAGTAGCTGAGCTTGTGGTTATTGCAGCTGCCGCTGTCCTCTGGGAGCTTGCAGATATCTGGGGAACAGGAGAGAAGAGGGGAGGAGATAGGAGGGAGCAGGACACGTGTGCAGAAGATCCCGGGTTTTATCCCCGCCATCTCCAGCCGAAATGTTACAAAGCTTAAGGTTCTGACTGCAAGCCGGATCCTCCTCTGGGGTTCTGTTGACACAGAGAGCCGGGCATTTCCTAAAACTGGCACTTGATGGAGCCATGGAAAGCCATGGAATATTATTCAAGCGGTGTGGTGATTCAGGCGATCAAAATGACAAGGGGATGTAGCAACTCCTCTGGGAAGGAATGTTGCAGCATTTGGGACTTCTTAGTTCAGAGAAAAGAAGCGACGTGATAGAACAAGGTCCAATGTGTGGCTCGAGACCTTTGGCAACATTTGACAGCCCACCAGCCTTCGCACCACCGTCCCAAAGCCAGATGAGTGAGGTGCTGGGCGTTGGGAAGGAGGCGCGAGGCTCTGGCAGGGTCCTGGCATCTGCCCTCCTTCTTCCCAAAGCCTAGTTAGCACTTTGGCAGCTTTGGGAAGGAAGAGGGAGGGCTCTAGGACTCTGCCAGGGCCTGCGCCTCCTCCCCAAAGCCCAGCACCCTAGGAAGGCTGAAGGGGGGTGGGCAGGGGCGTAGCAAGGGGGGGGGAGGCTGCCCCGGGTTCCATAATGGAGGGGGTGACAAATTATCAAGGAACAATTTTTTTTGGGAAAAAACTTCTGATTTTTTTTTGATTTTTTTTTTTAAAAATGCCTGCTCCGAAGGTCTTATCTTACTATACTAGGGATTATATAGCTATATATGAAATTTCATGCATATCGGTTAATATCTTGACCCTCCTCCACCAAAATAGCTGTTCACTTGGCTGTTTTCCTATGTCATGAAGGCTGAAATTTCAGTTCAGAGAACACTTACTGTTCCCAACCCTAACCCTGTGGAAAGCCATCTAATTAGACTTTAATTTGATTTTGAGATGTTTTTAGGAGGTAATTTAATTATTGTTTGATTTTATACCAATGTTATGTATCTGATGTTAGCCACCCTGAGCCCGACTTTGGCCAGGGAGGGTGGGATATAAATAAAAGTTTTTTTATTATTACTTGTTATTATTCCTTTGTAAGAAAATATGAAATAACGTAAAACCATTTTTGCGGGGGGGGGGATCAATGGGGGGGTTGACAAGAAATTTTCTGCACCGGGTACCACCTGACCTTCCCATGCCAGGGGTGTGTGTGTGACAAACTTTTTTTGCCCCCGGGTACCAATTTACCTTGCTACGCCCCTGGGGGTGGGCATTAATTTTTGGCTTTCCTTGCCCTCAACCTGTGTGACAAGGGAGTGTGCAGCCTGTGGTTTCCATGTCCAAGTACAATTGCAGCCCAATTTGTATGGACTTGTGGACATGCAGTGAAGCCGAATGTTGGAAGTGTCAGGGCAGATAAATGAAAATCCTTCTTTACTCAATGCAATAGTTCTAGTTTAGCTCCCTCCCACAGGAAGCGGTGCCTGCATCTCCCTCTCGTTTCCACGGAGGACCCCCCTACCTTTCCTTCCTTCTGCCCCTCACCTGGGTTCCTGCAGGTCCAAAGACACTCCTCCCAAGTGGAGAACCGGTTGCCGTTTCCTTCGCAGCCACCATAAATGAACACCTGACAAGTCCTGCTGCTCGGTGAATAGTAGAACATGGGCTGGTAGCTTTTGCACGGACCTGGGTCCATGGGGAGGCTGCAGATATCTGCCACCAGAAATCAAAGAGGCATCAGAGGAGGGCAGTTTAAGAGAGTGGGGTGGGGTGGGGAAACTGCGGGTGGGTGGGGGTCTGGGGAGGAGACTTCACGAATGAACTGCAATGCCACCACCCGGAATTTCAGTGAGCGAAAGAGTATCAGCTTGTGAGAAGTGGCCTTGTGAGATCCGTTCGGGGGGGAGAGAAAGTGGGGGGGGCAGGTGGCTCCTGAGATCATAGAATCATAGAGCTGGAAGGGAACCTCGTGGGTCATCTAGTCTAACCCCCTGAAATGCAAGAATGTCAATTAAAACCACTGGCTGGAGAATGGTTTTCTGAAGTCCAGCATCTGCAGTTGTTTTGGCTACCTGAAGGTTGCTAATAAGGGGTCCAGATCTCTCCCACCCAAGGATGCACCGTTCCCATCACAATTAATTTAAAAATAGCTTCGAAAACCCCTTCTCTGCTTGGCCTCTAGCATTGACGAAGAGTTCTGGAGATCCTGAAAGCTTGCAAACAATTACATATGTTGGATTTTGATTGGCCTAATATGGCTTAGGGACTGCTCTACTTGCTCCCCTTCCTTTCTCCACTGTGCTTTGAAGTGAACTGCCCTGAGATCTTATGATGATTTAATAAGTAAAATAAATGAAGTATCCATGACAGATGGCCACCCAACCTCTGCTTAAAAACTTCCAATGTTCAAGAGTCCACCACCTTCTGAAGGATTCCTTCCCGATGTTTGGTTGGAATCTCCTTCCTTGTAACTTGAAACCATGGTTCAGGTCAGGGGCGGAGGAAGGGGGGGTGCAGGGGGTACTGTCCGCCCCGGGTGTCCCCACTGAGGGGGGTGACAAAATGCTGGCCGGCACTCACCGCGGGGCCTGCAGCGCACCCGAGCCACACCTCTCTCCTGGGAGTGACATGGTGGCTTGGGCGCACGCAGGCTTCCTGCTGCCCCCAACGGTCTGCCGGCCACCTCCCCCTCAGCTGTAGGGCGGCTGAGTGGGAGGAGGCAGGCGGACTCCTTGGAGGCCCCGCAGAGCGTCCTGCCCCGGCTGGCCCCCCCCCCGGGCGAAGGTCATGCGCGCCGCCCCAGGCGCCCGATTGGCTTGCTCTGCTGCTGGTTCAGGTCCTCCAATCTGGAGCAACAGAAAACAAGCTTGCTCCATCTTCCATGTGACAGCGCTTCAGGTATGTGAAGAGGGCTTTCGTATCACCTCTCCATGATACAGGACTAAGGAGGAAACTGGTCATTTTTGATTTTGTCTCCATTTTCATGGGAAATCTCTGACATCCCTCAGTGCAAAGGCGCTAACCCGCATTCCCTTTGTGCAAGCAGCAAAGTGATGTGGCCTTGTGGAGAAAAGGCTGGACTTGGAAACCCAGGTACTCTCTAAAACTCACCCTGGATATAGGATTGCAACCAGTGTAAACTAGTATCTCCAATATCCACCCTATTAATTCGGCTCAGAAAGATGCCACAGTCAGTGGAATTAAAAGCTGCTGAGAGGTGAAGGAACACCTAGATGGCCACCCCCTTCCTTCCCCCATCCTTCTCCCAAGAAGGCTGAACAGGCTGGAACCCAGACAGAGCTGCGCCAAAACGACCAGTTTCATCTAAGTGTACTTGCAATTGTTGCTCTGCCTGCAACCCTCTTGACCACTTTCCATAAAATTTGCAACCAGGTGATGGTTGTCAACAGCCAGTGGGTCTGATTCTTTCCAATCAGAATGAATGCCCAGTAAGCCAGACCTCGGTGGGAATTTTGTGCAGATAGATCATTCGCTTATCCTGATTCATTCTTCCCTGATTCATTCATTGCCGAATAATTCATTCATAACTGATTCATGCTGAGGCTGTCAATATTGCGCATGTGGAAGCAAATGGGACGAATGCAAGCAAAGCCTTCTGGAAATAAGAAATAGCCCAGTCCAAAAACATGGTTCAAAAGCTTTACTTCAGAACTTAACTCCAAAACAAACTTAGAACAATGAAGTTACACTCAGACAGGTGCATAATATCTTATGCTGATCCCAACACATGTAAAATATCTTAGATTATGGGTATCTCCCATCCAGAGCTGAAATCAAAGCTCTGCCTCTTGCAAACAACCTCCATCAATAGCCTGAGGCTGTTTTCCTGCATAGAAAGAATTGGAACATTCTTCCTCTTCAGTGGCTTCAGAACAAAGACGAGCACACTTAGAACTGAGACTGACAGATTAACATATGCATAGGCTTGTGATTGCATCATTTTCATGTGATTTAAGTTAAATACTAGCCTCACGACTTAATCATTAGCTGTTAGGCTCTCTACTTAGCGTCAATGGAATTTTCCATGCCATGCTACACAGTATACATACAAACACATTACAGAGTCATTTTCCATTTCAGTGTACAATTAAATAATTATACTTAACAATTCATCCATCCATCCGTTCTTGATCTGCAAACCAACCGTCCTACAGAGCTCGACATCTCACCTACCAACTTCCCCACAGACGTCCATGCAATCCTCCCAGGTGTTGAAGCGGTTGGAGTTCCCTTTGCAGCCGCTGTACTTGAACGGCATGCACCTCTTGGAGCGGGAGTCGTAGTAGAAAGAGTCCAAGAGCAAGTCGCAGGAGCCAGCGTCCCTGGAGAGTTCGCAGAGACCTGCCGCAAAACAGAAGGGCCAGCTCAGGAGAGGAAGCAGGGCAAGTGGAAATAACGGGAGACCACCGCCTTGACCTCAGAGAGGAGTGAACCTGGCAGCCCTGTGGCTTCATCAGAACTGGCAGGGGTCCTAATTTGGTCCATGAGGCCGTTCCCTTCCCCCAGCAAGCCAAGCCCACCTGCTCCACAGGTGTAGGGCAGGTAAGGGTGCCTTAAAATGTGCTCCGAAACAGTCCTCGGAGGGGCTTGGATTGGGCCCCATTTATTGATTTACTTATTCCTTAAAATTTATACACTGCTTGATTGTAAGAACAAGCACACCTCAGTATGGTTTACAAAAAAAGAGAAAACGATATAACCATTGAAAAATCAACAACAATTACTTGAGACATTCGAAAAGTTAAAGAACAATAGGCTAACAACAGATTAAAACTCGCACCAACTTTCTAAACATCTGGGCAGATTTGTCTAAGAAACATTTTTGGCAGGTGCCGGAAAAGGTACCGTGAAGGCACTTGCCCGAGACCAACAGGCAGGGAGTTCTAAAGTGTAGCTGCTGCCACGAGCTCTTGCAAATGCAGATCGGGGAGCAGGGCCGGCTCCACCGACTGAAGTGGTCAGGTGGGCATATTTGGGGTAAGGCAATCTTGAAGGAAAACTGGTCCCAAGCCAAGCTCTTAAATGGGACATCAGATGCAATGTTCCCCACCAGGTTGGATTCTGCTCAGTAGCTTCCAAGCAGAGTCAATCCCAGATGAAAGACAGGCTTGAAGTCAGTTCCCACCAGTGGATCAAGCTCTGCAAGGAATAGCTGCCCTCTGGAGTTTCCCACTGGGAACTGGGGAGTGTGGCCCATTCCGGCCAAAAGTGGACCTTGAAGACAATGCTAATTATTATTGTATCGTTGTTGTTGTTGTTGTTGTTGTTGTTGTTGTTTGTTGTTAATTAAATTTGTATACTGCCCGATATCTGCAGGTCTCAGGGTGGTTCACAAGTGTGTTCAGGACCCAGTGGAATCTGCTATACTCCAGAGTATGGATCGGTTGGGATCCTGCTCTGCAGAGTAGCTGTGACTTGTGCTTTGGTGCAAAGGAAACACAAAGCCCGGAGCCGATCACCACCTCCAGCTCAGGAGCTCTGCTGGTCCATTTCCTGGTACCTTTCTCAAGGCTGACACACTCGAGGCCACATCCTGCGAAGCAGCATTTCTCTTGGTGGTCACATTCCTGGTCGTTCTCGCATTTGTTAGGGCAAGATTCAAAAGGTCTCAGGGCTTTTATCTTTGGGCACACCCCAGGATTTTCTGGGAAGAGAAGGGCTGGTCATTAAAATCACATCAAACCAAAACGCCCAGTAAAGTAGACAAGAAAATAATAAAATAAAATAAAATAATAATAATAATAATAATAATAATAATAATAATAATGCCCAAGCCGTTCTGTTGGATTAAGCAGAATCTGAGTGGAAGAGCAACTCTCATCCTTCCTGCAATTTCCTGCCTCCAGCTGTGGAGGGCAGGGCAGAGCCATTCTATCTAGCAGCCGCCGATAGCTGCTCTCTCCTCCTCCGTGTATCTGCCTAATCCAGTGGGTGGCCATCACTGCCTCCTGTGGCAGGGAGTCCCTCTATTTAACTCTGCACTGCATGGAGAAGGTCTTTCTTTCTTTCTTTCTTTTTTTTCATTTTTAATAAATCTTTATTGAGAATTATAGCATTCATACATTAAAAACAATACACAACAAAACAAACATCACACACACACATAACCATAATACATCAAAAAGAAATTTGAACAAAACAAATCGTACATATTCATTCATTCAATCATGCTATCTATTAATAAAATATCAAAATTCATTATTTAAATAAATAAATCATAACCGATCCAAGTTAGTCATAAATCATAATACCTAGTTGTAAACTTGACTTAGTCAAGTTTTCAACTCAAGCCTAAGCCTAAGCCTAAGAGAAGGTCTTTCTTTTCTCCGTTCTGAATCTTCCGACGACGTTCCTCTTCCCTGGATGCCCACGAGTTTTAGTGCCATGGGAGATGGAGCAAACGTCTCTCTATTTACTCACTCCATGCCGTACTTAATTCTATAAAACTTCAGTTCTGTGTCGCCTCTTACATTTTCTCCAAGCTAAATAGCCCCAAACGCTGCAAGCTTTCTTCATCGGCGAGTCGCTCTGTCCCTGTGATCATTGCAGTGCCCATTTCTGAACTCTTCCCAACTCTACCCTTTTTGAGGTAATGCGACCAGAGCTGTACACACTATTCCAAATGCAGCCGCACCAAAGGTTTCTTTCAAGGCGGCCATGCCATTCCTCCCGAGGAAGCTTCCATCCCTTCTCCCAGCCCACCTGCCCCTTCCTCCGGCTCTCTTCCTCCCCCCCCCCACACTTCACCTGGCTTTGCATCAACGCAGTCGGAGTAACAGCCCCAGCGGCAGCATTTCTTCCCATTGTCACACCTTTCGTCGCTGACACACGTGATGGCGCAACTTGGAGGGGAGTAGGGGTTGGAGCCGGGGCAGTAGCCGGGATTCACTGAGGAGCAAGGACAGGGAGCAGATTAGACCATGACAAACGCATTCTTCCACAATGGTTAACGGAGGATTGTTTTTAATTTTTCATGGTCTTCACTGTATGGCTTTATATTGCTGTAATGTAAACCGCTTTGATGTATATTTTCATGACAAATAACAAAGCTAAGGCAAGGAGCCAAATATCCTCTCATTCAGCGGTCTTTAGTTCTGTGAACTGCTCCGAGGCCTCTGGCTATAGGGCAGTATATAAATTCTAATAATAATAATAATAATAATAATAATAATAATAATAATAATAGCCTGTCCTCTTTCTGAAGAAATGCAGCACTCCCCATTTTTCTTCCCACCACCTGCCGCCGCCTACAGAGGACTGTTTTCAAATGAGAAGTGGAAAAGAAGGAGCAAATAGCACAGTCACCATCAGGAATGTGGCCCTCCAGACCTCTCTGTCTGGCCCTTTGGACCCTCTCCAGGAAACCCCCTTCCCTGTACCTGCTTCACATACATCGTTTTGTGGTAGGACCGGCACCTGCCCTTGACCTCTGCTAACGCCCCTTGCAAGGACATGTGGCAAAGGGAACTGTTCAAAAGGTAAACATTGCATACATTGCCCACCTTTGCCTCTGGCCCCACCCACCCCTGGCACGTGGCCCCTGGAAAGCTGCCCAGAAGGGAATGCGGCCCTCTCTTTCCCCACTCCTGGAATCTGGAGACAGAGAGAGCTGCTTGCTCTGTGCTGGATCCAAAGCTGTGACGAATGGAGAAGGAAGACCTCCTGGAAGTGTGTTCATGCTGTGCCCCCTCCATCCGACGCTCCGGTTGCACACCCGCGCAAATCAAAGGTGCTGACTCCCTGGGGCCCTGGGTGCCTGAGCACCCACAAAGTTCCCCATGAAGAGGTCGGGCACCCACCAATTTTGGTGCCAGGGCCATGCACAGTGCATGGCACCCATGGCCCCAGGCACCCATGGTTGCAGGACCAAGATGGCACTCCTGGTGCAATTGTGTTCAGTCGTTCAGTCGTGTCCGACTCTTTGTGACCCCATGGACCAGAGCACACGCCAGGCACGCCCCTCCATCTTTGCCTCCCGCAGTTTGGCCAAACTCATGCTAGTCGCTTCGAGAACACTGTCCAACCATCTCATCCTCTGTCGTCCCCTTCTCCTTGTGCCCTCCATCTTTCCCAACATCAGGGTCTTTTCCAGGGAGTCTTCTCTTCTCATGAGGTAGCCAAAGTACTGGAGCCTCAACTTCCGGATCTGCCCTTCCAGTGAGCACTCGGGGCCGATTTCTTTATGGGTGGATAAGTTCGATCTTTTTGCAAAGCATATATCCTCAAGACACCACAGTCTCCGCCGACCTTTGTTCCAAGGAAACAGAACCTGTCTGTGTAAGTGCCTGGAGTCTCGCTGGGTTACTCGTAACAATACAAGATGGTGGTGAATACTGGAATTCCCAAGGGCCAATTCCTGAAGGTGTCCAGGCACCACGCTATTAACTTGCATGGACAAAAACTCTGAAACACAGGGAAACTTTCCCCTTAATGAGTTCTCCGTGGAACTATGTAAATACGGAAGCAATTTACAAGCTGAGAAGGGACAAGGGAAGAGGACTTCTCCCTCCACTCACCTCCGACGGGCTGCGCACACCTCCGCAGGCAGCCATAGCGGCAACACATCTGCTGTCCTGGGCAGCTGTCATCTGATAGGCAGTAAGTGCCACACTC
Source organism: Lacerta viridis (assembly GCA_900245905.1). Taxonomy (NCBI): domain Eukaryota; kingdom Metazoa; phylum Chordata; class Lepidosauria; order Squamata; family Lacertidae; genus Lacerta; species Lacerta viridis. Next base: position 452,412 of record OFHU01000295.1, read on the forward strand.
CGGCTTCCGGCGGCGGCGCTTCAGCTTGGGGCATTGCAAGGCTGGGAGAGAAAAGGAACAGTGTCAGCGGAAAGGCAGCCACGGGTGCTGCATCGGGGGCAGGGATGGGTGGGGGGCAACTGACCGGCAGCGCAAGAGCCTGCCCCCAGACCCAGAAAGGGAAGTGGGGGACATACCAGGGGGTGTTGCGGGTTCCTCAGAAGATGATGAACCTGTGGAGAAAGGAGAGATCTCCAAGGATTTGACCTCAACATGGTTAAAGCAACAGCAGCCCATACCAAGCCAAAGTCCTTCAGGCAACAGCAGTACCTGCGAAAAGAATCTAGGGGTCTTAGCGGACATGAGTCAAACTTAACATGAGTCAACAGTTTGATGCAGCAGCAAAGAAATGCTGACACTATTCTATGATATAGTTATAGTTATAATTTGTGGGTAGCCATCTCATCTTATTTTGATTTTCATCTGATTTTACGCTGTATTTCAGTCGATTGCTGAATTTTATGTCTTAAGGTATTATATATTTTGATTACAGGTAGGTAGCCGCGTTGGTCTGCCATAGTCGAAACAAAATAAAAAAAATTCTTTCCAGTAGCACCTTAGAGAGCAACTGAGTTTGTTCTTGGTATGAGCTTTCGTGTGCATGCACACTTCTTCAGATATATTTTGATGTTAGCTGCCCTGAGCCCAGTTCTGGCCGGGGAGGGCAGGATATATAAAAAAATATTATTAATATTATTATTATTATTATTATTATTATTATTATTAGACTGCAGTAAACAGAAGACCAGTGTCCAGATCAAGGGAAGTCATAGTCCTGCTCTATTCTGCCTGGGTCAGACCACACCTGGAGTCCTGTGTCCAATTCTGGGCACCACAAATTACGAAGGATGTTGACAAGCTGGAAGGTGTGCAGAGGAGGGCGACCAAGATGATCAAGGGTCTAGAAACCAAGCCTTATGGGGAACGCTTGAGGGAGCTGGGTATGTTTAGCCTGGATAAGTGGAGACTGAGGGCTTATCCACATTTACTCCCCCCCCCCCGCCACTCTTTCCAGGCAGTTTGTGGTTTAAAGCTGCATATCTGAGCACCCATTTCCTTTTGCTCAGCAGCTTCCCCCCTGGAAAACCACTTCTGAAAGCTCAGTTGAAGCGACAACCATCTGCAGAAAATGGATGTTTGCTCCCATTGAGCACTAAAGAACAGATTTGGAGGCAGAAAGTTCAAGGGCTTTAAAAACCCCAAATGCTCAGACACAGAGCTTTAAAAAGTAGACAGGTGCCTGGAAAGAGCATAAGTCCTGAGAGGAGATATGCTAGCCACCTTCAAATATATTGAGGGTTTTCACATGAAAGGTGGAGCAAGCTTGTTTGTTCCCAGTGGAGCAGACACCCTCAGAAGGTAGTGGACTGCCCTTCCTTGGAGTTTTTCAAGCAGAGGTTGGATGGCCATCTGCCAGGGACACAGGACTCCTCCAGGTGTGGTCTGGCCAAGGCAGAATATGGCATCCCTTAATCTACTGAGATCCCTAGATCCTTCTCATGTGTACCGCTGGCACGCCAGGTGCCATCTTGTAAAGAGACCCTTGGGAGTTTTAGTTTTCAATGCAAAAGCAGCACTAGAGGGAGGGAGGGGTTTCAGCTGGATTACGGGTGGGGGGAGCAGCTTCAGTGGAAAGACGGCTGGCGCTGCATGGGAGGCAGGGATGGCAGGAGGAGCCTGTCCACAGACCCAGAAGGGAAAGTCGGGGACATACCAGTGGGGGACATACCAAGGGGTGTTGCGGGTTCCTCAGAAGATGATGAACCTGTGGAGAAAGGAGAGATTTCCAAGGATTTGACCTCAACATGGTTAAAGCAACAGCAGCCCATACCAAGCCAAAGTCCTTCAGGCAACAGCAGTACCTGCAAAAAGAATCTAGGGGTCTTAGTGGACATGTGTCAAACTTAACATGAGTCAACAGTTTGATGCAGCAGCACTAGAGGGAGGGAGGGGTTTCAGCTGGATTACGGGGTGGCGGGGAGGCGGGGAGGTCCCCACCCCCACTTTCCCAAGAATAGCAGCAGCAGCAGCAGCAGCAGCAACAACAACAACTGCTATTTGCAGTTTGGAACCCTGCAGATTAAGCACAAAGATCCCAGCCAGGGCAACGTCACACCTAGTTTTCAAGCACAGCTTCAGGGCTTTGCTCCATTTCCACTCACCTCCCTGAGCTGAGGCAGGTGGCACCCTGGCCCAGAAGGCAAAGAGACCCACGAGGAGGAAGGTGCACTGGGTCCTCTTCTTCATCATCATCTCCATGGCACTTTGGCTGCCTCCAGCGTCTGTTTATTTTATACCTCACATCAGAAAGATGGGAGGGGAGGAGGAAAGAGAGGCACAGCAGCCGGAGCCAGCCCCACCCCTGCTGGAAGAAGGAGCAGGCTGTGTTGCTGCAGATTCACATACCTGTACTTGGATCCGCTCCCTCCTTCACAGCCTTGCAGATGTAGCAGCAGCACACCTGAGTTGCTTCTCCCACCAAGAGCATGGGAAAAGGAGCCATTGGATGTGCATGGTGCCACACTCCAGTAAGGTGAAGAAATATAAACTTCATAGAATTGTAGAGTTGGAAAGGTCCCCAAGAGATATCTAGCAATCGCAGTTAAAGAATCCCTGAAGGATGACCACCCAACCTCTGATGAAAATCTCCCAACCACCTTCTGAGGTTGTCTGTTCCACCGTTGAATAGCTCACAAAGCTCTTCCTAGTGTTTAGCTGGAATCTCCCTTCTTCTCTGATATGTTTTCTCGCCGAACCCTTCCTGTTCAGTGTCAAACTGGAGGTGACCGAAACCCTAGATAGGTTCTCCAAAAGGATCTTTCTGTCCCTGTGACTACACTTGCAAAATAATGTTTTAAAACCCTCTATTTTTATTGTGCTGTGTAGGGCTGAGAATTTCACCTTCCTCTGAAAGCTGGATTCCAAAAGTTCCTGAATGCTGAGCCACAGAGATCCCAACCTTCCAACCAGGCTCAGAACTATGTAGAGACAAAAATTAAGAACAGTCTCTCTGAGTATGTGCAGAGATCATTTTCCATTCACTATGGAGCAACCCTAGCTTGTTTCCACAGTCCTGGAACTAGGCACAAAAGCTTCCAGGCCAAATATGTAGCTGTCAGAGTTGGGAAATGCTCTCTGCTTTCTTTTTCTTTCTTTTTTTATCAGTAAGGCAGCTCTACCAAGGACCCAGCATCAGGGTCTTTTCTGGGGAGTCTTCTCATGAGAAGAGAAGACTCCCTGGAAAAGACCCTGATGTTGGGAAAGATGGAGGGCACAAGGAGAAGGGGACGACAGAGGATGAGATGGTTGGACAGTGTTCTCGAAGCTACTAACATGAGTTTGGCCAAACTGCGGGAGGCAGTGAAGGATAGGCATGCCTGGCATGCTCTGGTCCATGGGGTCACGAAGAGTCGGACACGACTGAACGACTGAACAAACCAAGGACTAATCCCAAAGATGTCATGTCCTCTTCCAAACTAGGGGTCTTGAACCCCATGGGGCTTGTTAGAACATCGAAACATAAGAAGAGCATCTGCTGGATCCATGGACAACCAGGTGTCTCTATTGGGAAGCCCACAAGCAGGACTCAAGCGCAAGAGCAACTCTCCTCTCCTGCAGTCTCCAGTAGCTGGTTTTCAGAAGCATTGCTGCCTCCAACTGTGCAAGCAGAGCAGAGCCATCCTGGCTAGGAGCCATCAATAGCCCTCTCATCCTCCACAAATTTCTCCACCCCTCTTTTAAAGCAGTCTAGGTTGGTGGTATCTCTGCCTCCTGTGAGGGTGAGTTCCCTAGTTAAGAAAGTACTCCATGAAAGAGTCCTTTCATTTCTCTGTCCTGGTATACTCTGTCTGAATTATTGTCGAAGGGACGAGAAGGCAGGGCTGGCCACTATCTTCCCATGAGATACAAAGGCCAGAAGGACAGACCTGCCCTGTCTGGAGGATCCAGACCCCACAGAGAAGGCGAGGAAGACTCCGCAACATGGTGTGGTGGGGGACACATCTGGGTGAGGAAAGTGTGAGCTGAAAGTGAGATTGGTTTGATTTGGGCCATTGCTAGATCACATTTGCACCCATTACACATGAACGGCAGAGCCCCCAATGGGAAACTAGTGGGCAGGATTTGAGCCAAGAGTCTTCTGCCCTCCTGTTGTCTCCTGCAACTGGTATTCAGAAGCATTGCTGCTTCTGACCTTGGAAGCAGAGCAGAGCCATCAAAACCCTTATTCTCCTCCATGAATTGGTCTAATCCTCTTTTCAAGTCATCCAGGTTGGTGGCAATCACTGTCGCCTGATTTTCGAGCTCTCTGTATATTTTGGCTTCATATAGCTCTTTGGGCCAAAGTGGATTATCGAACAACGATGAACTAAGTGATAAGTATCAACAACGTAAGACTAAAACTCCCTCTTGGAAATGCAAAGCCACCTCGGAAAAAAATAGAAGGAACTCTTGTCGTCGGCTTTCTCTTTCCACACAAAGGATCATTCCGTTCATTTCTGAGCCTCCACCTTTCCATGGAGACAGTCCTGACCCAGTTCTTGGAAATAACATCCACACTTTGTTCTAAGGAAACAATAGATTAATAAGGAGCAGACGTAATTCTGGTGAACAAAAGGAGAAAAGCATGTGACTCCCTAGAAGCATCTGGCTGGGGAACGGGAAGCGAGATTCCGAGGGGCCGAATGGGTCCAGCAGGACTCTTCTGGTGCCTGAGTTGCAGATGCAGCAGGGCAGCACCCCAAGAAGGCAGGCAGGGAGCTGAGTTGGGGACCCCACTTCTATTCCCTGCTCTGAGAATCATTCCCCACTGAAGTGAGACCCAAAGAAGCCTCGGGCTTAGCAGAAGACCGACGATTGGCTGCAAACACACACACACACAGCATAGGTTTAAAGCAAGGAACCTTGGAGCAGGAGCTTCCCCCTTGCAGACCTACAATTCCCAGCACCTTTAACAAACTACAGTTCCCAAGATTCTTGGGGGTGGGTGGGGAAAATGTGCCTGAAATGTGCTTTCCGTATATGGGATTGTTTGTTTGTTTGTTTGTTTACACCCAGACCCTTTTCTCTAAGGAGATCAAGGTAGTGCATGGGTGGTTCTTCCCCTCCTCATTCCATCCCCACCACAACCTGAGAGGTAGGGTAGGCTGAGAGGCAGTGACTGGCCAAGTTCACACCCAGTGAGCTTCCTGGATGAGTGGGAGAGCTGAACACTGGTCTCCTAGGTCTGACTCTAACCACTACACCGCACTGTCTCTGACCAACGAGAGGCCCTTTCACCACTTCTACCTCAAGGTCATCAGCTGCCAGGTGCTTTGCAAGGTCAAAATAGGAATGATGCAGCTGTACCACTGGCCTGGCATGCGGAAGGACACCATCCAACTGGTGCCTTCCTGCATCCCCTGCTCTCCTGTCCTTGCCTCCAGCCTTGTGATGGGGAGGAGGCGGTCTTGGCTGGAGCAGGTCCTGATGTTGTTTCTGCCTGTGTCCCTGACTCTCACAAGCACCTATAGCTACATTGCCTGAGAGTTTGAGGACATGAGGACACAAGGAGAGCCTGCTGGATCAGGCCCAATGGCCTTTCTAGCCTAGCATCCTGCTCTCACAGATGCTTGTGAGAAAACTCCAAGCAGGACCCAAACATAAGAGTCACACTCTCCCCTTCTTGTGGTTTCCAGCAACTGGGATTCAGAAGCAGAGCTGCCTCTCCCCGTGGAAGCAGAGAAGAGCCTCCCCTCCTCTAATCCTTGGTACAACTTTCTTTCAAAGTCATCCAAGCCTGCAGCCACCCCTGCCTCCTTAATTTAACTGGGTCTACATTTCTACATTTCTGCTTGTTCCATGCCAAGAAAGTGCAGGGCTGAGCTGTTTTCCATTTGCCACACTGTTTTCCCTGGGAAAACCTGCTCTTTACAGCCGTGCCTTGGTTTTCAAACACCTTAGTTCTTGAAATTTTTGGCTCCCGAGCGCCACAAACCTGGAAGTGACTGTTCCTGTTTGCCAACTATTTTCAGAAGCTGAATGTCTGACGGGGCTTCCCTGGCTTCCTATTGGCTGCAGGAGCTTCCTGCAGCCAATTGGAAGCTGCGCTTTGGTTTCCGAATGTTTTGGAAGTAGAACGGACTTCCGGAATGGATTCTATTCGACTTTCAAGGTACTGAATCAGAACAAGCACCAGTCTGTTAAAAACCTGACTGAAGTTTGCTCTGATTCTGTGTTAAAGAGTTTCTTCCCATGGGGACAAGCAGAAATGCGTATGAGCACATACCTGCCAGCATTTCCCTAATTAAAACTGGGACACACATATCTTTTGGTGCCACACAAATCAGCTGGATGTCTTTTGGCAGCACTGACCCCCCTGAGAGCTCAGCACCACTGGCAGCACAAGCGTCGGCTCGTTCCTGCGACATTCTGGGATCAAATCAGAAGCCAGGATGGATTATGTAATTCTGGGTTTCCCACTTGCCTGCGGTTGACAGCTGCTGTTTCCCTTCCAGCGCAGAGCTAGAGAACAGGAGCTCTTTCTCACTTGCAGGCCTTCCTGGCATGCTACATTTCCCACCGCGATTCTGCCCAGGGCCTGCAAGATCTCCTCCCCCCACCCCACCCCACTGCATTGTTCTGAACCACAAGTGACTTTGATCTTGCACAATACCTTTGATAGCATCATGGAGGCATTAGGATGTTCTGAGATGCTTTGTGCAACCGATAGGGATCTTATTGTGACCAGGGAACACTCAGTCTCTGTCACACAGACCTGGCTGCTGGGCCTGTGCGTGTCCAGGTTTGAAATCTGCCTGCAGGAGGAACTCTGCAGAGATCCTCTCCTTTCTTTCTTTCTTTCTTTCTTTCTTTCTTTCTTTCTTTCTTTCTTTCTTTCTTTCTTTCTTTCTATGATTTGTATTGGTTTTACATATAATCACTTTACGTAACACCGTGCCCTCTTACTTCATCTCTTTGGCTTGACTGAGCCTCACGACTTCCCTCCCTCCCGTCTGACGGTTTACAAAATTAAACTCCACATCTTTACATTTTCCTTTGTTTCCTATCCTTGTTATATCATCACCTAAAATATTATATTACTCAACCTGGATAGGTAGCAATTTCATCTTACAGATCAGTGGAATTTGCTGCCAAGGAGTGTGGCGGAGTCTCCTTCTTTGGAGGTCTTTAAGCAGAGGCTTGACAGCCATCTGTCAGGAATGCTTTGATGGTGTTTCCTGCTTGGCAGGGGGTTGGACTGGATGGCCCTTGGGGTCTCTTCCAACTCTAGGATTCTATGATCTTCAGATAACCCTGCTAATGATGTTAATCACTTACAGCTGTCTTTCAAATATAATATAAGTCCTTTTGGAACGCTTGGTCTCGCTGGTTCCATATTCTTCCCGTCAGTTTCGCCAGTTCTGCAAAGTCCATCAACTTCACCTGCCCCTCTTCTTTTGTTGGTAACTCCTGTTGTTTCCATCTTTGGGATAACAAAATTCTGGCCGCAGTTGTGGCATATAAGATTTTTTTTTTTTTACCTTTTCTCAGTATTTCTCTACCCACTGTACCCAATAAAAAGGCTTCTGGGGATCCTCTCCTTTCTTAATAAGTTCCTCAACGTCTTACCCATAGAGGCTAGTGGTGCGGGGCACCAGGGCGCCAAGTTCTTGAGGGCGCCAGGGAAGAAACGGAGGCTGGACGCGGTGCCTCTCGGCATCAGCTCGCCACCCTCGGCCCCCTCCACCATGCCGCGCCAAAGCAGCACCGTGCCCGGAACCTCTGTCTGCCATGGCCACCATGGCATGAAGCAGCCAGCTGAGCTGGGGGGCGCCGCGTCCAACCTCCGCCTCTTCCCCACCAGAGGAGCTGCCCTCCAGACGTTGCCCGCCTCCTCCAGCCCTGCTGGCAGCGCCACCCTCCCTAAAAAACTCTGGGAAATGGGGGGGGGGGCGCCACCGCCGGAGGGAGCTTTGCACCACGGCGCCAGATATGCTTAAGACAGCCCTGCTCAAAGGGACTCTCTTCTGTTCCCATTAGTTTAGCTATTGGTCGTGACTCTGCTTCTCCTCTCCTGCCAGTGCAGAAACAGTAGAGCCGCCTTCTCCAGCCTGAGGCTCTCAGGATCTTTTGGAGTCCCACCTCCCAATGGCCCCAGCAATGGTTGCCAGGGATGGTGGGCAACAGGAGTGTCATCAGCTCAGTCCTGCGGAACAATCTGCCACTGGAGATTCTGTGCCAACTTTCAAACTTCTGCTGAATATATCTCTATTCCACAAGGTCTGGGCAGGCAATTAACAACACATCCACCCGCAGTGGTTAATGGATGGCTGTTTTTAACTCTTGCATGGTTTTCATTGAACAGCTTTTATGTTTTATTCTTGTAAACTGCTGTGATATATATTTCTAATAATGCAGTGATCTGTAATAGTTTTTTTTTTTAAATATAAACAAACAAACATGGTGCCTTCCAGCTGTTGTTGGGCTCCATCACCCATCAGCGCTTGCCAGCATGACCAAGGGTCAGGGAAGAGGGCACCGTGATGCTGGCATCACTCCAGACTGGAAGTTGCCCTGCTGCAGGCTTGCATTAGGCGCCACCTTGGAAATAAAAACCACTTCCCTCTTCCCTCACAATTCATACCAGGCCCAATGACCCCTTTACACTGCCCTGCAACACGGGGTGAGGGTGTGGGGTGATTGCTTTTCTCATGTGGGGAGGGGCAGCAGGAAAAGGCGGGCTTTGGACAGGCTGCAGAGGCAGGCAGCTCCAAGATCTGGACTCAAGAGGTGCTGGTGTTTATCCTGGAGAGTGAACACGATCCCAGCAACCGCCCCAAAGGAGGGAGGGCAATTGTTGCCATGCAGTGATAACTAGTGACTGATGAGAGCCAGTGTGGTGTAGTGGTTAAGAGCGGTAGACTTGTAATCCTGGTGAACCGGGTTCGCTTCCCCGCTCCTCCACATGCAGCTGCTGGGTGACCTTGGGCTAGTCACACTTCTCTGAAGTCTCTCAAGCCCCACTCACCTCACAGAGTGTTTGTTGTGGGGGACGAAGGGAAAGGAGAATGTGAGCCGCTTTGAGACTCCTTTGGGTAGTGATAAAGCAGGATATCAAATCCAAATTCCTCCTCCTCTGAGTCTCCACACCATCAACCTGGGCAACCAGAGAAGCAAAAGCCCAAGGGCATATTTCTTTTGCAGCCCGGGTGCTGAGCATATGACCTGCCGAGCTGCCCCAGCAGTTCATACATCCTGGGACCTAGGCTGAGAAAAAGCTTGACCTCTGGAACATGCTCACCTCAACCTGGGGAATTTCAGTTGTCCTATCAACCAACCCTCGGGTCTGCGGCTGCTGAATGCTGAGTGCTAGGCTGGCTCAGAGTAAGGCCTCCCTCATTCATGATCCATGAGGAGGTTGAGCCGGTCTGTATCACTGAAACATGGGTGGCTGAGGAGGGTGGAGCTGGTCTTACCCAGCTGCCTCTGAATATGGTTCAGAAACTTCAGCTGGTGCAAAATTCGGCAGCAAGGTTGCTCACTGCATCAAGATGGTTTGAGCATACCGTTATACCTTGGCTCCCCAATGCCTTGGGAGTTGAACGTTCCAGCTCCTGAACAATCGAAAACCGGAACTGAGTGTTCCGGTTTCCAAACTTTTTTTGGAAGCTTCCGCTATTGTTTCCGGTGCACCTGCGTAATTGGGAACCAACCGGAAGACGTGCCTTGGTTTCTGATCTTTTTGGAAGTCAAATGGACTTCCAGAACGGATTCTGTTCGACTTCCGAGGTACATCTGTATTACACTGATCCTGGCCTGACTGCAGCTGCTGCCAATTAGTTTCTGGGACCAATTCAAAGTGCTGCTTTTGACCTAGAAAGCCTAAATATCTCAGGACCGCAATACCTCAAGGACTGCCTCTACTCATATGAACCCTCCGATTGTTATTGGAGGCCCTTCTTCGTGTTCCTCTTCTGCAAGATGCCGGAGGGTGGGCCTTCTCGGTGGTGGCTTCCCACTTGTGGAATGCTCTCCCCAGGGAGGCTCATTGTACCCCTTCATTGGCATCTTCATTATACAGTATATCTTTGGGTGTCAGGCAAAAATGTTCTTCTTCAGCCTGGCCTTGGGCTGATTAACATTCTATATCCTTTTAAATGTGTTTGTGGGAGGAGGGGGGTTACTGGTTTGCTGTTGTTTTGTTGTGTATTTTGTGTTTTCATTTTGTATTTTTTATGTTGTGAACTGCCCTGTGATCTTTGACTGAACAGCTGTGATGTATTCCAGAACCCACAGGGTTAACCTGTTAGGCTGCCTCGGTCACATGGCGTGCTGCAATCTGGGTGTGACTATAAAAAGGGTTTCTGTTACGTCCTGGTTTGTGGCGGAGTTTGGGGCGTGGTTATTTTCCTTTCTGTTGTGTCTTCGGTACTGGGAGCAGGCATGCTTTCCAGGAGTTGTAATTTCTTCTGTAAATAAATGCTTTGACAAGAGATAAGAAAGAAGACGGCTGCAGAGAGCTTTCTTAAGGCTGCCTTACACAACAGACCTACTTCCTGCTGCGTGAGTAGAATCTCTGCTAACAGCCCAGGGAACTGGGGGGAAAGCAAAGTGGCACAGCAGGAGCGTGCTGGACTTTTTGCCAGTTTAAAGGAACTACCCAGTTTACTGGACAGGTTATGGTTCCAGCAGATTATGGACAGCCTAGCCGTTAAGGACACTTTATGGGTCATGGCTTGTCATAAACCCGAGGCCATGGAAGTTTTGTTTGGTCTGGTCTGCGTCTGGAAGGCAGTTGAAAGCAGAGTTTGTGTAAGGGCTGGCGTTCAGCTTCGCATGCAGAGAGGAGTTGCTGATAAGCCCGAGCTCCGTCGCCGCGGCAACTAGCTGTGGAATGCAGTGTACTCTGCCAAGTTTGTGGAGGCAGAGGGGTCAGCTTGAGAAGCCTGCTTTTGCTGTTTCTTAAGGCAAAAATAGCAGTTTGAACTCGCTGGCTGAAGAGGAGACTGGAGGCATCTTCGGACAGGGAGGAAAAGCTACTGAAAGCAAGTAAGTGAGCTGCACCCCCAGGGAAGATGGCCGAGCAGAATGAGTTTTCCTCTGTCCCTTTTGAACGCTTAAATGGACATAATTATGAGGAATGGTCTCAACGCTGCCAGGCTTGGTTAATTGGCAAAGGGCTTTGGGACTATACGCTGAATTTACCTATTCAGGCCACTGCAGGTGCTTCAGAGGCTGTTTTGCGTAAGGAACAGAAGGCTTTTTCAGCGTTAATTCTAAGTATAGATGGGCCTCAACTTCCTCACATACAGGGCCTGACCCACACACACGATGTGTGGAACGCTTTGCAACGCGTTCATCACAGAGTTACTTCAGGGGCCAAAATTCATGCTATGAGGAACTTGTTTGATTTAAAACTTAAACCGGGACATAATATCCAGGACCATATAGCAGAGATGCTTGCTGTATTTAACAGGCTCAGGTTGTTGGGTATAAATTTTGATGAAGACGTTAAAGTTTGTATTTTGTTGAGCTCATTAGATGCAAGCTATTCAAATCTGTGCCTGACTTTGGAGTCCATGCCTGCTACTGATTTGACGCTCAACTATGTCTCTGGTCGATTAGCAGATGAGGAAGCCAAAAGGCAGAGACAGGGAAGCCGACACCCAAGAGAGGGGAGTTGTGCAAGGAGCGGAGGAGCAGAGAGGCTAGAAGGTTCTGTAAAGGCTTTTGCTGCAAACAGGCGCTGTTACAGGTGTGGCTCCACCCAACATTTAAAGAGAGACTGTCCCCAGACTGGGAAGGGCGTCGCCCAGGACGAAGAGACAAGGAGCAAAGCACCAACGCGTGGAAGGAAAGGCCGAGATTTTCGTGGAGGCCGGGGACGAGGCAGCTATGCTGATAAAAGTTCTCACTTCTTAGCTGCCGTGGCAACCGTGAAGGAAATGCCGAGTCGACGCTGGATTATAGACAGTGGGGCGAGTCACCATTTACTGCCCCCTAGTGTCCAACTGGGGAACTGCAAGGAACTTACTGAAGGAAAACTTGTCTCTATGGCTGATGGCACTCAAAGACAGTTACAAAAATTTGGCTCTGTGTATTTAAGCTGTTTGCATACTAATCTTGAATGTTTTGTTTTGCAGGGCATGAAAAGCTGTTTATTATCTGTTTCTGCTTTGCTTAAAGATGGGTTTAAAGTCTGTTTTGAAAATGATGTATGTACAATTTCCAAAGGAGGTAAGCAGCTTGTTAATGTTCAGAGTCAGGATGGGTTGTTTACCCTGGAAGAGTCTATGGGAGCACAGGTAAAGTGTGCGAATGTACCCACGCACAATATGTGTGTGCATCTTTGGCACAGGAGGATGGCACACTGCAACTGGGGCTATGTCAGAAAGTTGCATTTGTGTGCTGATGGGTGCAACATGAAGTCATGCTCAAAGTTCTTAGATTGTCGCGCATGTAAGAGAGCTAAAGTGAAGACTTGTAGTTATCCCAGATCTGACAGGGTAACTAGAGCACCTTTCGAATTAATCCATACAGATTTATGTGGACCTATGCCCACTGCCAGTTTGGGCGGTGCCAGATATGCTCTTTCTCTTACAGATGACCATACCCGGATGGGGTGGATTTATCTTCTAAAAGAAAAGAGTGAGGCTGCCAATACAATTAAGGAGTGGATTGTTGCTGTGGAACGGCAGTTCCCGCACAAAGTAAAGTGTCTGCAATCAGATCGTGGCGGGGAATTTACGGGTTCTGTGTTGAAGAATTTTTTACGCAGGAAAGGCATACGCCACAGGTTAACTTGCGCTTTTTCTCCTCAAGAAAATGGGGTGGCTGAAAGGCGAAACCGCACCCTTCAGGAGGCTGCGGAAGCCATGCTGTTTGATGCACAGCTTCCACCAAGGTTTTGGGGGGAGGCGTGGAGAACAGCCAATTTCACTTTGAACAGGACATATAATTCTACTGTGGGGGACACACCCTATTTTCTCTTGTATGGAAAGAAGCCAAAGGTAGATTTCTTTCGTGTGTTTGGGTGTGAAGCTTGGGTTCTGATCCCTAGAGCTCAACGCAGAAAAGGTGATCCTCGATCCCGAAAAATGATATTTTGTGGCTATGAGCTAGAGACGAAGGGGTGGAGATTTGTCTATCCTGAGGGCAATCAATCTAGAGTTGTGATAAGCAGAAGTGCTGAGTTTTGCGAGCAAGGTGGATGGACACGCGTTCATGCCAATCCTGACGTTCTCTCAGAGAGTCTAGATGACTCTGCTGATGAAGATGTTCAGGAGCCAGCACCAGCACCTGCTGGAGCACCAGCTCAAGGACAAGGGACATCTCCAAGGCCAGTAAAAAGAGAACCCAGGAGTACGCCCACATCTCCCGTAGTTAGTCCAGAAAGACAAAGAAAGCGAAGTAAGTCACTAGGAGGCTCTCCTGATGACAGGGACGTGCAGATTGGTCCCAACACATCAGAGTCAGAGGGGGCATCTGACCAAGTGGTAAGGCGTTCTGAACGCACCACAAAAGGAAAACCCCCAGAAAAGTTCATAGCAACTAGTGTTTGGGCTTGCTTAGCTCAATGTGAGCCAGAAAGCTTCAGAGAGGTCTTACAATTGCCTGAGGAAGAGGCCGCTAAGTGGCATGAGGCAATGGTGAAGGAGCTTAACTCCATGAAATCGTTAGGAGTGTACTCCATCACAAAACTGCCGGAAGGAAAACAGGCAGTGAGCAGTCGCTGGGTGTACAGAATCAAGCCAACAACCACAGGAGAACCACAATACAAGGCAAGGCTTGTTGCGAGAGGCTTCTCGCAGAGAAAAGGGCTCCATTACACTGAGGTTTACGCACCAACCTCCAGGAGTGAAACCCTGAGAATGCTTTTAGCAGTAGCTGCTCAGGAAGGTTTTCAGGTGAATCACTTTGACATAGATGTAGCCTATCTAAACTCAGACCTGGAGGAGGAACTCTACATGTTGCCACCTCCAGGGTTTGAAGACAGTATGCCAGGTCAAGTGTGGCGACTGCACAAGTCCATATATGGACTAAGACAGTCTGCCCGAAACTGGAACTTGTGTCTGAATAATGCTCTGGAAGACATGGGTTACAAAAAGAGCCAAGCTGACAGCTGTCTGTATCTGAAAGGTTCCGGACAGCAACAAGAAATGGTGTTGGTCTTCGTTGATGACCTTCTCCATTCTGGAAAGACTAAAAAACAGGGGCAACAATTTGCCAAGAGGCTTGAAAAGTATTTCAAATTTAAAAGTCTAGGGCCAGTAAAGGTCTATCTAGGTGTACAGATAGATAGGACTGCAAATGGGAGCTTTATGCTCAGTCAAACGCCCAAAATTGAGCAAATACTTGAAAGGTTTGGAATGGCTGAATGCAAAGGCAGCAGAACTCCCATGGAGACAAACTATGTAAAAGACAGTCAATTTGGGGAAAGGTCTGATTTTGACAATCCCGAAGTTTTTCAATCTGCTCTGGGAAGTCTCCTATATATTTCCCAGTGGAGTAGACCGGACATAGCGTTCGCGACAAATCTGCTCAGCAGAGAGGCTTCAAAGCCTAGCGTGGCTGCCTGGAAAGGAATCAAAAGAATTCTCAAATATTTGCAGGCCACTAAAAATGTTTGTTTAAAATTGCCAGCTGAGGGTGAGACAAAACTCACGTGCTGGGCTGATAGTGACTGGGCGAACTTAAAGGACAGAAAATCTGTGTCCGGACTGGTGGTAAAATTTGGAAAGTCTCTAGTTGGTTGGAGGTCGCGGAAACAGGAGCTTATTGCACTTTCATCCACTGAAGCCGAGTTCAGTGCCCTTTCTGACGTGTGTAGGGAACTAGAGTACTACCAATGTTTGGTACGAGAAATCTATGGGGTTTGTCATTTGCCTGTCACTGTTTGGGAGGATAATCAACCATGTTTAAAACTGGCGGAAAATGGGCAATTTAAAGCAAGAACAAAACATTTGGACATCCGTTTCCAAAACGTTTGTCAAAGCGCCCAAACAGGTTTGATTAAATTACAATATTGCCCTAGTTCAGAAAACCTAGCTGATGGATTTACTAAACCCTTAAGCTTTCAGAAGCATGAAGAGTTCTGCAAGGGGTTGTGTTTATGTTTTGAATAAATGATTGTATTTACATTCAACCCAGAAATACAGCACGAGAGGGGGTGTGATGTATTCCAGAACCCACAGGGTTAACCTGTTAAACTGCCTCGGTCACATGACGTGCTGCAATCTGGGTGTGACTATAAAAAGGGTTTCTGTTACGTCCTGGTTTGTGGCGGAGTTTGGGGCGTGGTTATTTTCCTTTCTGTTGTGTCTTCGGTACTGGGAGCAGGCATGCTTTCCAGGAGTTGTAATTTCTTCTGTAAATAAATGCTTTGACAAGAGATAAGAAAGAAGACGGCTGCAGAGAGCTTTCTTAAGGCTGCCTTACACAACAGACCTACTTCCTGCTGCGTGAGTAGAATCTCTGCTAACAGCCCAGGGAACTGGGGGGAAAGCAAAGTGGCACAGCAGGAGCGTGCTGGACTTTTTGCCAGTTTAAAGGAACTACCCAGTTTACTGGACAACAGCGGTATGCAAATTGAATAAATAAAACAATAGGTAATTCTAATCCTGTTTCAGTTATTTGTTGTTGCTGTTTTTAAAAATCAACACTGCATATAGGGTTGCCAGGTGTCCACTATTTGAGTGGACAGTCCACTTTATTCACATTATGTTCACTATTTTTTTCACAAAATAGTGGACATTTTTTTTTTATTCAAAAGCTTTATGATGAAATGGTACTTTAATACGTGTTAAAATGTTTGTAAGAAAATATATAATTTAATTTAATTAATGCCCCCCCCCCGCTTGTCCACTATTTTTTGGAGGCAGACCTGGCAACCCTAACTGCATATCATATTTTGTATTTTATTGTTTTTGTAAATCACTTTGGAAAACCCCTTTGGTTGTGTGGAACGATGTATAATTCAGATTAACCGAGGTAACTAAATTCTGCCTTGAAAGAACACTGCTTTCCCCCGCCCCCGCTACTCCTCATATGATTCTACATGCAGTAAAGCGTCATACCAAAATAAAATATAATAATAATAATAATGATAATGATAATGATAATAATAATAATAATCATCATCATCATCATCATCATCATCATAATCTGGCTGGGTGCTGTTTTGTGGTTCACCTCAGATGCCAAAATATCTCTGGCAGGCCCTGCCTAGTTCCCCCCTGGTTCTTTGGACTACGACTTCCGCCAGCTCCTCCCCTCCAGCAGCACTGACTGGGGGCTGATGGGAGTTGTAGTTCCAAGCATCAAGACAGCACCAGGTGGGGGCAAAAGAGATGCTTGGGGTCTTTTTAGCAGGGAAAACCTGCTAAAATATAAAATGGACAGCTGCCCAAAATGACACACCCTCAAATTTTGTAATTTCGATTTTGAAAAAAAACACCTCTTTCAGTTTAGCAGGGATATAGGAGGTGTGAAATGCGGAGCAAACGAAGGGGGCATCAATGCACAAAGCCGCAACTTGCTCCCCCAGGAAGTAGTGATGGCGTCCGACATCGATGGCTTTGGAATAGAACTGGATAAATTCCTGGAGGAGGAGGAGAGGGCTATTGATGGCTCCCCCAATAGCTCTGCCCTGCCTCCATAATCAGATACAGGTAGGTAGCCGTGTTGGTCTGCCATAGTTAAAACAAAATAAAAAATAAAAAATAAATCCTTCCAGTAGCACCTTAGAGACCAACTAAGTTTGTTCTTGGTATGAGCTTTCGTGTGCATGCACATTTGCTGCCAAGGAGTGTGGTGGAGTCTCCTTCTTTGGAGGTCTTGAAGCGGAGGCTTGACAGCCATCTGTCAGGAATGCTTTGATGGTGTTTCCTGCTTGGCAGGGGGTTGGACTGGATGGCCCTTGGGGTCTCTTCCAACTCTATGATTCTATGATTCTATGATTCTATGATTCTATGATTCTTCAGATACATGCACACGAAAGCTCATACCAAGAACAAACTTAGTTGGTCTCTAAGGTGCTACTGGAAGGATTTATTTTTTAATCCATAATCAGAGGCAGGGATGCTTCTGAATCCCAGTTGCCAGAAACCACAGGAGGGGAGAGAATTGCTCTCGTGCTTGAATCCTGCTTGCTGGTTTCCCGTTGGGGCATCTGGTTGGCCCTTGTGAGAAGAGGATGCTGGACTAGAGGGGCCATTGGCCTCATCTGGCCAATTCACCTTAGGCTCCTACGTTATGTTCTTGTGTAAGCTTTTTGTCTGATCCAGCGGCCAGACTTTTATGTTAACTCAAGAACCGGATACAGAGGTTGCAGCTGAACTCATGTCTTTATTTTTGGAGAGCAGAGTTGACCCCACCAGCCTCCCTGAAGGTGGAAGGGGGGAGGGAGGCGAGGGCCCCGGGGCAGGATACCGGGTTGGTGCCTCTTCCTCAGACTGGAGAATCTTGCAGACAAGGGACTATGTCAATGAGTGACTCAACCAGATGTTGTGGTGGAGTTTGCTGTGGAAAAGAAAGAGACACGATTAAAGGGCAGGAAGCAGACTCCCGCCTTGTCCAGGCAGGGCAGAGGATGGAGACCCCACCTCCTGTACGTTTCCCAAGCCAGGCCCATTCCTTCAGGATAATAATAATAATAATAATAATAATAATATATTTATACCCCACCCATCTGGCTAGGTTTCCCCAGCCACTCTGGGCGGCTTCCAACAGAACACTAAAATGCAATAATCTATTAAACATTAAAAGCCTCTCTAAACAGGGCTGCCTTCAGATGTCTTCTAAGCGTCTGGTAGTTGTTTTTCTCTTTGACATCTGGTGGGAATAGATCCTCTTTGTTTTTCGCCTGACTTACCTGATTTACCTGAAGTTCCGCAGACCATTTTGCACTCCAGTTTTGTGTAAAACCGATTGTCGTTCCCTCTGCAACCGCCATAAACAAACTTCTCGCAGGAGGAAAGAGTTGAGTTGTAGTAGAAGAATTCTGAGTAAGCCCGGCATGGACCAGTCTCGCTGGGCAGCTTGCAAACCTCTGGTGTGGTGGAAGTGGAAAAAGTGGTGGTGGAGACACACACACACACACACACAGTGATACCTCGAGTTACAAATTCCGCTAAGCTGGAAGAGTTACCTCGAGTTGAGAGCTTTGTCCCAGGATGAGAACAGAAATCATGTGCAGCGGCAGCAAGAGGCCCCATTAGCGAAAGCACGCCTCTAGTTAAGAACAATTTCAGGTTAAGAACGGACCTCCGGAACGAATTAAGTTCATAACTAGAGGTACCACTGTGTGTGTGTGTGTGTGTGTGTGTGTATTACAGACACACACAATTGTATAGCAAATGAACGCAGAATATAAAGTTGTCACAAAAACACCCCTTTCCACCCATAAAAAAACAGGAGAGCAAGAGCATATAGAAAGAAATCATACATCAATGGGAGACAAAAGGCTGCCTCTCCTCATATGAACCCACCCAGGCCCTGAGATCACCTTCTGGGGCCCTCCTTCGTGTGCCTCCTCCTCGAGAGGTCCGTAGGGTGGCACCACGAGAACGGGGCCTTCTCTGCAGTGGCTCCCCGTCTATGGGATGCTCTCCCCAGGGAAGTTTGCCTGGCGTCTTCATTATACACCTTTAGGCACCCGGCAAAAACGTTCCTCTTTAACCAGGCCTTTGGTTGATTGACATCCAATGAACTTTTACAATGTGTTGGGGAGTCGGGTTCTTCTCGCATTTATTTTTGTTATCTATTTTGTGTTTTTATATTGTGATTTTATGTTATGAACCGCTTTGAGACTTGGGGGAACAGAGCGGTATAAAAAATTAATAAATAATAGCAGCAATAAACAGTAAGTACACATGCAAGAACAGGAACTGGACCTAAACAGAAGGGCGGCAGAAAGTCATGCAGGCCAAATTAAGGTTACCAGATTTTTTTCAATGAGTCAGGGGACACTTTTCAACTTCTGTTGAATTCAGTGGATTTTGTCAGGAGACTGATTTGTAAATCTGGGGACTGTCCCCGGTAAACGGGGACATCTGGTAGCCTTAGGCTAAATTGTCAAATGGAGAAAAGACTTTACAGCCCCACACTTCCAGTCTATGCACACTGCCATAGTTGAAGGACAATATCGCCAGATTACTTCTGAACGGCTTAGGGAGCTGGGTATGTTTAGCCTGGAGAAGAGAAGGTTAAGGGGGATATGTGCCATGTTCAAATATATCAAAGGATGTCATCTAGAGGAGGGTGAAAGGTTGTTTTCTGCTGCTCCAGAGAAGCGGACACGGGGCAATGGATTCAAACTACAAGAAAGAAGATTCCACCTAAACATTAGGAAGAACTTCCTGACAGTAAGAGCTGTTGGACAGTGGAATTTGCTGCCAAGGAGTGTGGTGGAGTCTCCTTCTTTGGAGGTCTTTAAGCGGAGGCTTGACAGCCATCTGTCAGGAATGCTTTGATGGTGTTTCCTGCTTGGCAGGGGGTTGGACTGGATGGCCCTTGGGGTCTCTTCCAACTCTAGGATTCTAGGATTCTATGGTCATGTTCCTGAAGATTTACCCTACAACTTCCTGGTTTGCTCAATCTATGAAGACTGAAGAGCAACCACGTTCAAAGATTTAAATCTCCCAGTTGAGCCATCGATTGGGTATCAGATTAATGTTTTATTGTATTTTAACTGTGCAATGTTTACACGGGTCTGTTTAATGTATTTAATTCTGTTTTATGTATTTTTTTTGCAATGGCTTTGGCTAAACAAATAAACAATTTCCCTAAAAGCATACTCAATGCACATGGAAAGCACACGACTTCCCCCAGAGCATCCTGGGAACTTCAGCTTTCCTCCACAGAGCTATCTTTTCCAGCCCCCTTAAGAAACTACAGTTCCTGGGATTCTCGGGGGGGGGGAGTCACATGCTTTAAATGTTCATTGAAGAGATGCTTTAAATGCATTGTGTGGATCTGTCCTTTAAGAAGCCTCTTTGAGTGCAATTGTGTCCCTCTGACATGTGGCCTGTGACCCCCTTCCCTGGCTCCCTTTCAAGGAGGTTTTGGCAGTGCATGAAAGGCACGTGCTGTACCTGGGCTGATTTCCCCGCAGGCCTTCTCGCATGCCTGCTTGGTTTTGAACCTGTTGCTGTTGCCCCTGCAGCCGCCATAAATGAACCGAAAGCACCTCTTCCGCGACGGGCTGTAGTAGTATCGTGGCATGTAGGCGTAGCACGGTCCACCATCAGGAGGCAACTGGCACTGGTCGCTACGGACTGTAGGAAGAAGAAGGGAAGGTTTGGGGTGTGGACTGACCAGCTCTGTGCTACTGCCCGGGTACCCCAAGAGGGGAAGTAGTGGGGTATGGGGAAAGGGGTTCGGCCAGGGGTTTTGCCAGTACCTGAGTCCAGGCAGCCCAGGCTGCACCCGGTGAAGCAGCACTTCTGTTTGAGGGGGCAGTCTCGGTCATCTCTGCAGGTGTCGTTGCAGGGGGCAAAGGTGTACACCAGTTCCCTTTTGGGACACACACCAGGATGCTCTGGAAGAAAAGAGTTGGAGAGGACAACTAGCTTAGCTGTGCTTCCTGTGCTGGCCCCAGGGGTATGTCCGTAAAACGAGGTCCAAGTCCAGTCCTGGGTCAAGGGGTCCAAAGGAAGTCAGTCCGGCGGGGAGCAAGGCAGGGAGCAGGTCAAAGTCCAAGGCACGAGGACTTCCGGCGGCCGGCGCCATTATGGATGGTCGGGGGTTGCTTCGGTCACGAAGCACCCAGTTCATCCCGGGGGTCAGGAGCCCTGCAGCCGCATAGCGGGGCTCCAATTGGGGCGCGGGAAGAGCGTCCCGTGCCCTGGGCTCCCCGGCTGTGCCCGTTGTGCTCCGAACCCTTCCCCCGCGCCCCCTGTAAAGGGGGAGTGGGGGTGAAGGGACCACGGAGCCGGGCTTAGGGGACATGCCCCAACCGGGATGTTTACATGCGGCGGCAAAGTCCGTGATGAGCGTCTCTGTTCTACCTGTCATTAAGGAGTTGCTAAGAAACCAGAAGCTGTGAGTAATTGACTGACTCTTTGTACTCCGGGAAAAGCTCTGGGATCAAAAAGAAAGGCAGCCCGCCCCTCTCCCTTCGGGTGGTGGAAGGAATTAACTCTTTAAGTGACTGCTGCTACACTAATCAATTGAAACTATTTGGAATTTGAAAGCTGAGTCTGTTGAGATTCCCTTTCGGGGGTTAACTGAGGAAAAAATATCTCCATTTGAAGTTTTGGTCTTTATACTCCGGCATCGGAAGAAATGGCGGCGATCTGGACTTGCGTAGGAAAAAATTGAGACAAAGGAAGGAAAAGACAGGAAACGTAATTTGATACCCACCTCCCTTCCCCGAAGATGTTGGACTTTGCTCTTATGTTGGCACAGAAGGACTGGGAGGATGAGGAAAAGCTTACTGTCTTTCAACTGGAGCTGCTTGATCGAAAACTAAGAGCCTTGGGTGGGATTATAAATGGAAAGAATTTGTATTCCACAGAGGAGGCTTTTCAAAAGATTTATTCAATGGAAACAGACTTTTGCAAAGAGCTGGAAGATGTGTTGGAAGGATGGTTTGAGATGACTGAGCAAATCCGATTGGAACAAGGACCGATTTCAGGGGGTGGCAGTAACCCTGAAACGGAAAGATTTTTAATATCCAGACTCCGAGGTGGCAGCTCGGGGTCGAGGGACATAGAATTAAGATTTCTACAAGAAGAAGAATTTTGGTACAAAGTCACGGAGAAGCTCAGAATGGAGAGGATGAACATCTTGGAGCTCGATGCAGGGTTTGTTGTGGTTGCAATCTGGATCTGTGGACACTTAGAAGAATACGTTAGGGGATTCGGTTCTGGTGAAAGACAGGAGAAGATAATGGACAAAAGGGGAGTGGGTTGAACCAATTATTGTATACTATAGATGGTCTGCCATGGTATCCGAAATCGGAGTGTGAAGTCTGTTAATTATAAGTTTATTTTAAATAAGTAAGGAGATATTCAATTTAAGTTAAAAGCAGCATGTTAAATGATAGAAGAAGTAAGTTTAGCTCTAAGAATATTTGGTTAAGTTTTAGGTTATAATGTAAAGATTAAGATAAAGGTGTTTTTTCTTTCTTTATCAAGTTAAGTTAAACTTTTATAGAGAAAAGTTGTTAAGGAAATAGTGTATTGTTTTAAAACCGAAGGTGTATAGGCGGGGGAAGTCAAACGTCAAGATTTGGAACAAGAATTTTTTTTTTTCCAGCAAGGTATACAGATAAGAAGAAGAATCCTGACATTATGTGTATTTGTATTTGTTTTGATATTTGTAGGTGTGGGGGTTGGGTTTGTGTTATTTTGTGAAAATGTCAATAAATTCTGTTAAAAAAAAAAAAACAAAGTCCAAGGCACGAGGTTGCAGGTTGAGCACACGCTTGCAACAAAGTTGCTCACGCAACTTGGGCTCGGTCTGGCTGGCTTTTATCTGGCCCTATGCTTAGGGCGGTCTCGATCCTCCGGAGACTCGCCCCTCCGGGCCTGGAGGCGAGCACTCCTCCTGCAGACACTTAACTCCCTTCGCCTCTCTGCCCTGAGCCTCTGTAGCTCAGGAGAGGCTGGTGGGTTACTGGACCCAGGGGATGCCTCCGCTTCTTCTGAAGAGGCTGGGAGTGGAGCACCTGCAGGCAATGAGTCCTCCCTCCCATCAGGCGCCAGAGCAGACTCTGCTGATGCCTGCACCTGGGGATCCAGCACAGGTGGGGATCCTTCAGGCTCAAGCCCTGGCCCCAGCTCAGCTGGTTCTGGAGGCGGGGAATCCTGTGCAGGCTGGGATCCCTCAGGTTCAGCATCAGAGTCTGACTCCCAGGCCATCACACTTCCTGAATCACAGGGAGGTGGACTTGATGCCTCTCCAACTCTACAGTTGCATGATTCTATGAGGCTTTGTTGGTGCCCTGTGCCAGTGAGACATGAGCCTAGTCAAGAACATAGGAGCAGCTCTGTGGTAGGATCCGGCCAAGAGCCCATCTAGTCCAGCTTCCTGTTCTCATGGTGCCTAATCAGATGCCCCATTGGAGAAGCCCACAAGCAGGACCTGAGGGCAACAGCCCTCTGTTTCAAGCAGCTGGTATGCAGAAGCACACTGCCGCTGGCCAAGGAGGTTCTACAAGCAGCCATACTTTTGTTGAGGAAGCTCGATGGAGAGTCTGAGTCTCTCTGTAACAGGCTCTGCTCCCTCCTCCCACCCGCTTCCAGGACAGGCTCTCTTCCTCCCGATGATCTCAATGGACTTTCAGAGCTGCAAACACAAGACCTAGCATTTTTGCAAGAATAAGGGTTCTGAAATCAGGGTGGTGGAAATGTAGTCCCCCCTCTCTCTCTCACACACATCTCAGGCCTGAAATGCTTAATATACACACTTTTGCAAAGAATATTTTCCTTAATACAACACATTTCTGTATGTTATTTTCCACAAACATATACTTTCTTAATGCACACTTTACCCTGTCATATGCATTTTTGTTCACATTCCTTGGTTGGAGAACTGTATTGCAAAATTTGGAGCTGTGTGGATTTTGAAGGATGTCTGTGTTTCAGTTTGCATATTATTTTTGAAAGCATGAAGGAAAGAGGCTTGATTTTAAGTGTGAGCTGAATCTCGTTTCTTCCCTGCCCTTAACCACAACACATCTTGATACTGAAGGATGAAGCAATCTGTCAGTGTGGGTTTCTCCTTTCCAAACTTATTTCTCCTTTACCCTGAACATTCTCTCCATTTCCCTGTCAGTTTGCACAACAGTTAATGAAAACTGGAGTATGCAATGCTGCCAATGTTTGCAAGAAATTTCCCCTGATATAGTGCAGTTTTATACATTATTTTCACCACTGTTTTGCACCCTTCTCCTTTTGGTAAGGAATTTTCTGATGCAGAGTTGCATCACAAAATCCAGACTATTGCAAACTTCAACAGAGAACTGCATTTCGGTTGGTGTCTTAGTTCAGCAAGTGTGAATTAGGCTGTTTTGCCATTAAATGCAAACTGAATGATACCCCCCCACCCCCAATCCCCATTGGCACCCATGAGAGTGGAGAGTCAGGGAGTGGCACCCAACCACTTTTTTCTTTCATTCCCACGCATCGCCCAGCTGTTCTCGGGCCTTGCTGGAAAAGCCGTACCTTCCTCAGCCTTTACACACAGCTGGTGGCATCCGTATCTGCAGCACTTCCTCCTTGGGATGTGGAGACCGAAGCCACAGTCCAAGTCGCTTGTGCAGCTGGTCAAGCAGGGGCGGTCCAGGCGACGTTGTGTCCTCGGGCAGTATCCGTGGATGGCTGGGGATGAAGAGGGAGCAACAGGTGGGAAGGCAGAAGGAGATTCTGCAAAGGCCACTGAGAACCTTTGGGCAGATCGTATGTGACTGATGTGCCATGATGACACTAAGAACATACAAGAAGAAGCTGCTGGCCAACAAGATGCCAATCTGCACAGGAGCCGTCTCCCCTTTTGTGGTTTCAGGCAATTGGGATTCAGAAATATTTCTGCCTCCAGCCATGGAGGTGGAGAATAGCCATCGGGGCTAGTAGCCATCAATAGCCCTCTCCTCCTTAAATTTGCCTAATCCTTATTTAAAGGCATGCAATGCAATGGCCACCACTGCTTCCTGTGGGAGGGAGTTCCATAGTTTAACCCAGTGTTTTTCAACCACTGTTCCGCGGCACACTAGTGTGCCGCGAGATGTTGCCTGGTGTGCCGTGGGAAAAATTGAAAAATTCAAGAGAATTACTTTATATATAGTCAATATAGGCACAGAGTTAATTTTTTTAACATTTTCTAATGGTGGTGTGCCTCGTGATTTTTTTCATGAAACAAGTGTGCCTTTGCCCAAAAAAGGTTGAAAAACACTGGTTTAACCACACGTCGCGTGAAGAAGGCCTTTCTTTTTTCCTGTCCCTAATCTTCCAACACTGAGTTTCATTGGACATCCATGAGTTCCAGTGTTACGAGAGTGGGAGAAAAAAGGCTTTTCTTTATCCAGCTTCTCCATGCCGTGCATAATTATATAAACTTATATCATCATGCCTCTCACTCGCCTTTTCTCTAAACTAAGAAATCTCAAGCACGGCAAACTTTCTTCACAGGGGAGTTCCTCCACCCCCTTGCAAACAGGTGGTCCCAGGTTCAATCCCTGGCATCTCCAGTAGGGCTGGGAGAGACTCCCTGCCGGAAATCCTGGGAAAGCCTCTGCTAGTCAGTGTAGGCAATACTGAGCAATACTTTGCTTCCTTGATCATTTTGGTTTCCCTTTTCTGAACTTTTTTTCAATTCTGCAATATCCTTTTTGAGGCGAGGCAACCAGAATTGTACACAGCACTCCAAATGTGGCCACTCACACACACACAAAAACCCCAAATAAAAAATCCTGTGAAATAAAGAAACCTATGAGGAGTTCAGAAATAAGTAAGTAAGTAAGCTAGCTCCGGCGGGAAGGTAAACGGTGTTTCTGTGCTGCTCTGGTTCACCAGAAGCGGCTTAGTCATGCTGGCCACATGACCCGGAAGCTGTCTGCGGACAAATGCCGGCTCCCTCAGCCTATAGAGCAAGATGAGTGCCGCAACCCCAGAGTTGCCGGCGACTGGACTAAACTGTCCGGGGTCCTTTACCTTTAAGTAAGTAAGTAAGTAAGTAAGTAAGTAAGTTCCTGCCAACCTAGCACTGCGGACAAACGCCTGCCAACCTAGCACGAAAGCACGTCAAAGTGCAAGTAGATAAATGGGTACCACTCCAGCAGGAAGGTAAACGGCATGTTTCCGTGCGCTGCTCTGGTTTGCCAGAAGCGGCTTAGTCATGCTGGCCACATGACCCGGAAGCTGTCTGCAGAGAAACGCCGGCTCCCTCAGCCAAAAAAGTGAGATGAGCGCTGCAACCCCAGAGTCGTCTGCAACTTGACCTAATAGTGAGGGGTCCCTTTACCTTTACCTTTAAGTAAGTAAGTAAGTAAGTAAGTAAGTAAGTAAGTAAGTATAACGGCATTAAGATACTGGTTCCTTTTCAGTTCCTTTCCTAATGATCCCTAGAATGGAATTCCTGGTCTATCACTGCCAGTTCAGAGCATACATGTGAAATTTCAGACATTAGTTTAAGCCCCTTTGGGCACTTCCAGGAACTGGGTATTTGTTGGCCGGCATCTGTCTGTCTCAGAAGACCAATGAAGGAGTGTGACTTCAGGAGTACAAAGTACTGCATAAGGCAGGGATGTGGGGGACAACTCTAACCCTCCAGGTGTCTTTAGACTGCACTTCCCCCATCCCTGACCATTGGCCATGCTGGCTGCAGAGGATGCCGGGAGCTAGAGTCCAGCAACATCCCAAAGGCCACACTTTCCCCATCCCTGGCACAAGACGAGAGGGTCCATGGAGATGGGTTGCTAAGGGCACCTTTGGGGCAGAAATGACTTGGGTGCTGTCCTTCTTCTCTCTTGGCATCTCCTGTCTGAGGGTCTCCCAAACCAGAATAGCAACCTCCCTTTGCCCTTACCTTCGGAAGGGAGCCGGCACTGTCGCCCACAGATGGTCTGGCAGCAGCGCTCGTTCCCTGGGCAGCTGGCATCCGTGGAGCAGAACTGGCCACACATCACCTCACTTTCAACCCGAGCAGGACATGTGCCAGGCTTGACTGTTGCTGGAAGAGAACATGGGGCAGGCTGACTCCTTCGCTGGTATGACCCCCTGGGGAATTACACCCCCTTCCTAACAAGCAAACTACGTGGACTGATTTACGATAAGTAACCCAAAACGTCTCAGAGGCACTTGTTGGCTTCAGTTACTTTCCCTGCCATCGTTTTCTTTCCACCCCATGCAGTGTGTGGCCATTCTCTCTCTCTCTGGGCCAGGGACTTCTGCTGCCAGCACTGAGTGACCTTCCTGTTGACCTTCCTGGCATTCCTGGGTCTTTAATTTTCAAAATGTAAGAAGGGCTTCCTCTCAGGGAGAGGTGGACACATCGAGAATAGGAAGGAGACTCTCCCCGCCTTGGGAAAGAGCTTGCCTCCAGGTCAGGAAGGCTCATGGGGACAGGGATTTCTTGTGAGTAGCTGAGCCTTCTCCACCTCTGCTTAAAGCTTGGTGGGGAGGAGGAGAAAGCTGTTGGGTTTATTGTTGCATTTCCTCTGCTCTTTCCTAGCTGCTGAGTTTGTATCATTGGACTGTTGTGATAAAAGCTTACGTTCTTTACTTGCAAGTAAACACCCCTGTTGTTGGACGGGAGGCAACCATGAACAGCATTATGATATTTAACATTTTATTTCCAAATCATTTCCTAGTGATCCCTAGGATGGAATCTGACATTTTTTTAATCTCTCGCTTGGATTACTGCAATGCGCTCTATGTGGGGCTACCTTTGAAGGTGACCCGGAAACTACAACTAATCCAGAATGCGGCAGCTAGACTGGTGACTGGGAGTGGCTGCGAGACCACATAACACCGGTCTTGAAAGACCTACATTGGCTCCCAGTATGTTTCCGAGCACAATTCAAAGTGTTGGTGCTGACCTTTAAAGCCCTAAACGGCCTCAGTCCAGTATACCTGAAGGAGCATCTCCACCCCCATTTTTCCACCTGGACACTGAGGTCCAGTGCCGAGGACCTTCTGGCGGTTCCCTCACTGCGAGAAGCCAAGTTACAGGGAACCAGGCAGAGGGCCTTCTCGGTAGTGGCGCCCGCCCTGTGGAACGCCCTCCCATCTCATGTCAAAGAGATAAACAACTACCTTACATTCAGAAGACATCTGAAGGCAGCCCTGTTCAGGGAAGTTTTTAATGTGTGATATTTTCATGTATTTTAATCTCTGTTGGAAGCCGCCCAGAGTGGCTGGGGAAACCCAGCCAGATGGGCGGGGTACAAATAAAATTATTATTATTATTATTATTATTATTATTATTATTATTATTTGTAGCTGCTGCCCAATGAGTCAAGACCTTAACTGAGTTATTTGCTATGTCCTTTAGATCTTACTCCTGGTCAGTCACCACCTTTCCAGACCCCATGAACATCTATGTGCAATTGCAATTTTTGAGCGGTCCTAAATGTGAATCACTTGCCATTTTACCTCCCATTCACTTTTGTTTACACTGAATTGTACCTCTTGGGTGCCCGGGGTTTGCCACCCCCCTGGGGGGTGGGGCGTCCTTTTACCTCCCATTCACTCAGCGCCGGCTCCTGGGGCTTCCCCGCCCTTGCTGTTTGGAGAGGTCCTTGGGCGGACCCCGGACAGGCCGCTGGAGCTCTTCACTCTGCGGCTTGCTCGGGGTGCAATGGGGCGGAGCTGCTTCTGGAACACAGGGCGTACCGCCCCCACCACCCACCAACCCTGAAAGTACCACCAGCAAACTCCCTGCTCCCCCCTAACTCTAGGCCATTTATTAACACGTTAACAAGTTCGTGTCTCAATGCCAGTCCTTGGGGACCCCACTTTCTACATCTCTCCAGTTATTCCTGCTCTCTGCTTCCTGTTTCTTTACCCATTCCTGATCTGCAAGAGGACCTCTCTTCTTGGTCCAACACAGCTCCTCTTATTCCAATGATTTTGGCTGAACATCATTGGCTCCTCCCTCCGCCTCCACCTGAGCATTTGTCTCGGGGTCTTACCTGGGCGTCTACACCGGTGTTCACAGGCTCTGCGACTGTGGAAGTTGTTGGCATTCCCTTGGCAGCCCCCATAAACAAAAACCAGGCAACTCCCGACCCTCGGGTTGTAGTACCAGCGAATGAACAGGGCCAGACAGTTGCCTCTCTGAGGAGGAAGTCTGCAGATATCTGCGGGACAAGAAGAGATGCAACAAAATCGAAAACAATATACAGAATTTAGAGCCCAGAACTTCTGATTTTGGAGGAGCAACGCTAGCAATAGGCTAGCAAAGTCCTCTGAAGGCAGCCCCACAAGCACAGCTTGCTTTCTGCTGCTGCTGCAGAAGGGAGGACCTGAATCAATGGATTCAGACGACAAGACAAGAGAGTCTGGCTAAACATTAGGAATAACTTCCTGACAGTATAACTGTTGAACAGTGGACTGGACTTTCTAAGAAGGCTTTTTTGGGGAGGTTTTTAAAAAGGGGTTGGATGATCACTGGTCAGGAATTATTTAGCTGTGGTTCCTGCACTGCAGGGAAATGGACTAGAAGCCCCTTGGGATTCCTTCCCAACTGTACAATTTTATGATTCTAAGATTGGGCTGAGAGCACTTCTCCTGTCTTACCACAAAAGCCCAGCAGGTAGCACCACCCTATCTGCCACTCAAAACAGGCTTGGGTGGCATTTTGTCCCAGTGAGGATCAAGCATCCAGATGAAGCTGCAGGGAGACACCTGCATGAGGTCCATGGAGGGAAGTCAGGAGCGCAGGAGCGTGGGTACTTTAAGTTGCGCCTTAAAGAGTTGCGCAGCCTGGTGTTGCCCGCTGAAGCCCCCTTTTCTCCGTCAGGGTTGGAGGTGCAGGAGAAGGCCCTGCCTCCCTTTTCACTTGGCCACCTCATCAGACTCAAATGCCACCAGAAATGCAGTTGGTTTGCTGTCGCAAGAGACTTCTGGATATTTCACAATGCAACAACATGTCTCAATGAAATATTGGACAATTGGCTGTCTGACACCCTAGAAAGGCACTGGCCACTCAGGGTAGTGTAGAAAGGAGATTCCAGCTAAACATCAGGAAGAACTGTTTGACAGTCATATGGTCTCCCTTGGGAGGAGGTTTTAAAGCAGAGGTTGGATGGCCACCTGTCATGGATGTTTTAGCTGAGATTCCTGCATTGCAGGGGGTTGGACTAGAGGACCCTTGGGGTCCCCCCAACTCTACAATTCTGTGATTCCATGGACTGACAGGCAGAGCAGCTTCCTGTGCTCCTAAGGGCAATGAACACCCAGAGTTAGTTGTGTGGCTCATTTCTGACCAGGCAAAAGTTGAAGCCGGCCACTTTCTGAGGTTTTCCGTCCCACTGTCAAACAACACTTACTGTCAGAAAGTTCTTCTTAATGTTTAGGAATCTCCTTTCTTGTCACCGTTGGTTTGGATCCTACCCTCTGAAGTCTGCTCCATCTTCCATCTGGCTTCCCTTCAGATATTTGAAGGTTGCTCTGGGATCACCTGTCAGTCTCCTCTTCTGCAGGCTAATCCTACTGAGCTCCCTCAACTGTTCCTCATAAGGCTTGGTTTGCAGACCCTTGATGATCCCAGTTGCACACGTTCCAGCTTGTCCACTTCCTTCTTAAATTGTGGCACCCAGAACTGGACACAGTGCTGTAGGTGGGGGTCCAACCAAGGCAGAAAAGGGTGGTACTTTTACTTCCCTTCATCTGGAAGCCAGATCTCTGTTGATGAAGACTAGCATAGCATTAGCCTTTCTTTTTTTCCCCCTGCTGCAAAAGGGGAAGGAGGGCTGGTAGCCATAATCAAAGAAAAGCTGTGCCAGATTGCCAAATAGGCAGAGCAGGCATTGACCTATGAGCCCCGTGCCTCTTAGGGGTCGTGCAACAAAGAATCAAAATTGACTTATTAACATCGCTGGTTGGTAAAATCAAAAAACGTGTTGGGAGAAAAGGCCAGCCTAATGATGAGGAGAGACAAGGCAGGTTAACAGGGTCACCCCTGAGCATTGGGGGACGCTTGGTTTAAAGAGGAGAGAGTGCTGAGGGGAAAGGGGGGGGCGCCACTCACCCACAACGTGCTTGGCAGGTGCAAGAGGGAGCTGGTGCAAGAGCAGAAGGGTCCCCGCCAGGAGGAAGAGACTGGAAGGATGGTGCATGGTGGATCCAGGAGTGAGTTCTCTCCGTGGCTCAGGCAGAAGCACCTTATTATACTCTGACCTCACCAGGGTGGCAGGTGGCTTCATGCAAGGAAGCCCAGCCCAGCCCTGAACAATGGAGCTTCAGGGAGGGGATCGGGAGAGAGGCTGAAATGTTCCAGAGAGGGAGAAGGACAGGACAGGGATTTGGCAGCTGCTGCTGCTGCCCAGGGAAAGGTTTGGTCTGATGGAGATGGAGGAGGGCATTTTGCAGATTTATGGTCTCCTCAGTTCCCAGGCAGGATGCAAGAAGGGGCAGAGCCAGGAACTGGCAAAAGGCTCTGTGGAATGACTTCTCTGTCCACGAAGCCTTGGGGTGGCTGCATAGTGGGAATCCAGTTTTGGGGCATCTCTAAAGTGAGAATGGCCGAGAGATCATAGAGTCATAGAACCTTGGGGTTGGAAGGGACCCCGAGGGTTATCTAGTCCAACCCCCTGCAATGCAGGAATCTCAACCAAAGCTTCCATGACAGATGGTCATCCAATCTCTGCTTACAAACCTCCAATGAAGGAGAATCAACCAATGTGCTCAATATTTCTCAAGAATTGCTTGGGCCTCTCGTCCTTGATGACATACTGGGAGAGTCTCATGTTGTTGGTCCCAAAGGGCCCTGCCCTTTCCATGATGAGGATGTCTCAAGCTCATTTTAGATGGAGCAAGCCAGGAAAGACCCCCTCAGAGGGCAAAGTTCTATGACCTCTGTCACTAGAGAGATCCACACTTTCCTTTCTTTATCTGGTGTCTGTTACACAGAAGTCCTCTTCCCTTGGAGATTTTTAAAGCAGAGGTTGGGTAAGTCACCTGTCAGGGATTCTTCAGCCACGATTCCTAATTAGAGGACCCTTGGGGTCCCTCCCAACGCTACAATTCTATGATTCTAATTTGTCTGCTCAGTATCTACGCATGTCTAAATGTGTATGCATTTTTATGGCATAAATAAGGAAATGAAGCTAATATTTCAGCAGGTTAAATTTTGTGTCCATTCCAAATAGCAGGTGTGGGATCTGTTTTAGGGAGCCTGTGATGAATGACTCTAAAAGTGGCTTAGTGCAGAGGTTCCAGAGCAGAAGTCTGCATGAGGTGGATTAAAAAAGAGAGAGCAGAAAATGGCCATTAAAATAATCCACCCAGAATCCACAGGCCTGCAGCATTTCTGCTCCAAGTGAAGATATCCAGGGCTGGAGGTGTCCCCCATTGTTCTAGAACTTGCATTGTTTTATGGATAAAATCACAAAGGCACTAGGGTGTTGCGTGCAACTGATAGGGATCTTATCATGCACATGGAACACTGTGTCTCCATGATGCAGGGCTGGCAGTCAGAAGTGTGCGTGTCCATTATGGCATGTTTGAACTGTGATGCGGTGCAGAAGAAACGTTGCATGCAATCTCCAAGGCCACTAAAGATGAGGATGCAGAAGCACAGGTGGAACATGTCTCTGCCGTAATACTCTGCAGCCATTTGTCAAGCACTTGCTGAGGGCGACAATGGAGGCATTCATCGGACTTTGAATTGGCTTCCTTCCTGGCATTATCATGCTTCATCCCTGATTGGCTATGAACATGCAGTGTTTGGTGCCATCTTAGACCAAACCAGATGGGCCCTAGTGTGCAACAAAAGAAAAATGGAATATTGATGCAATAAACTGTATGCTTCTGTTCCAAGGGGCCAGTGTTTGTGTGCATGTGTGTGTGTGTGTGTGTGTGTGTGTGTGAGAGAGAGAGAGAGAGAGAGAGAGAGAGAGAATGAAATGGATCAGGAGAAAGTTCATAATCTTTTCCAAAAGTTGTTTTGGGGTGGTTGTTGTTTGAGATGCAATATTTCACAAGGAAATATTTCAGTAAATTCTGCAGGATAGCCTACTTGTGAAGTAGAGATTATTCTCAGGATCACAGAATTGTGGCACTGGAAGGGAACCCACAGGCTATCTAGTACAACCCCCTGCAATGCCAGGATCACAGCTAAGGACTCATTGACATATGGCTACCCAACCTCTGCTTCAAACCTCCCATGAAAGAGAGTCCACCACCCTCCAAGGGAGTCCGTCCCACTGTCAAACAGCTCTTAACGGTAGAAAATTCTTGCTAACGTTTCGCCCGAATCTCCTTCCTTGTCATTTGAATCCATTATTTCAGGCTGTATCCTCGGCAGCAGCAGAAAACTAGCTGGCTCCATTAAACCTCCTATATTCTGTGCTGTAAATCCTATAAGCATCGCTGAGAACAATACCGTTTGCTGGGCTTGCCTCCCCATCAGTTCTATGTGTTTTTTTTCCACCTGCATCTGCACAAAGAATTCTGGGACTAGTAGTTCTTGAAAGAGCAGATTGCACAGAAAAAGCACACATACAAAGACCTCTCTGATTCTCAAACGACCAGTCCTAGTTCGATGGCTCAAGCACATTCTCTCTCTGTTCTAGAAGCACCAGGACAACCTGGTTGACGTTTGCTCTGATTCACAGCTAAAGAGCAAGTTTTCCCTGGGGAAAAGCAGCAGGACAGGCTTAAATCTGGATGAGTCCAATGTGCTTCATGAAAAAGGACTTCCTTTCACCTGTCCTGAATCTTCCAGCATTCAGCTTCATGGGATGTCCAGGAATTCTCATGTTGCTACCCCCTGGGGGCAATGGGATTGCCTAGTGGGGACCTTCAATTACTTTGGGTGCATAATCTCCCTTAGTATAATTATAGGCTCCTTGTTTTGTAACCTTGTGTTCTCTAACCATTATTTGTATGGTAAGTATAGTTTTAGTTGCTGCCTTCCATGCACTCACATACCTATTTTGCTTTGAAATCATGTCTGTATTTGTTCAACAGTGATCTCTAATCGTATGCAGACTATGTCATCAGATCGATAATCTTTATTGTCATTGTCCCAGTACCATACAGAACAATGAAATTGAATAATCTATAGCTGGTTAGCCCCCTAAAAACTCTGATGCCCCACAACTAAATACAGATACTCCCTTAAGAGACTGCCTTACACTGCATTTAAAACCAAAATCGCTTTTGGATAGAAACTGTTTCTCAGGCGGCTAGTCCTGGTCTTTATAACCCTGTACCTTCTTCCAGAAGGCAGAAGCTGAAAGAGATCATTTCCAGGGTGTGCACTATCCTGTTTAATAATGCTGCATTTTGCACAATTTTGCATGTTTAAAAATAATAGCAATGATAAAGTATTTTTCTAAAGTGAAAACCAGAAGCAGCAATGAGTCTCCCCACATGGGATTCCCAGCAACTGGCATTCAAGGACCTGGTGCCTCTGACAATGGAGGGAGAACCGAGCCACTCGGGGGGGGCAGCCTCCTCCTCCTCCTCCTTGGATATTAATAAAAACAAGAGAAGAGCCACTATGAAACCCAGGACCCCATTCAGGAGTTGGTGGCCTTACATAAGCTGATCTGATACAAAGGGCAGCTCCATGTGGTTCTGTATTTCCCATTGATGAATTTTAAGTTTTTCTTGCTTCAAGACTCCTTTCAGAGCAAGAAAAGTGGCTCCTTCCACACCCAAAGTGGGTGGGTAGCACCCCCAGTTGGGGAATTATCATAACTCACCGCATAATCGCTGCACACGGTTGTTGTTTTTCCAAGTCCAACAATTGGTCCAAAAACTTTCATTGTGTACCTGGTAATTGTCATATGGAATACGATAATTCTCCCAGGCCACCTTGGCCACTTCCCTGGGCTTGGCTGACTCGTGGCAAATGGCCAGGAGCTGCTCTTCGGCAAAGGGCCCACTATGGCGCTTCTCCACCATGAGGGAAGGACACAACAAGGATCACAACGGGCTGGCGATCACACCCCGGGATATGCCAACCAAGAAGGGGAAGCAGTGAGTGAGTGACCACCTCTGTCACCCATCCACCACCCCTTCTTCCACCTCTGTCCCCACCGAACCTTCGGGTGTCTCTGGAGGACACAGAGGGCTTCTGAAGGGCACATGGCCCGGGGGGGGCCCTCAATGGGATGAGAGGCAGAGCTGTTCATGCAACCCCCCAGGCTCTGGTGTGGAACATGGTGCAGATGGGGGCTTCACGTAATGGTCACACCCACTTTTCTGCATCACAAATTTGGCAAAAAAGCCAGTGACTATTATGTGGTGAATTACAGTAGCTGGGGGGCACTAAGAGACAAAGGAGTGGCGGGGAGGCATTGGAGGTGCAAATGACTATCAAACTTTGAAAAGCTGACCTCATTGCATCAGGTTCATCCATTTGGTTGAATTAATTAAAGTAGATAGTTTTAACTGGATTTTGAACAAAGCTGCAATTAATGGCTACTGTTTTGGATTCCACAGTGTTATTATCTTCTCTACTGGGTTAGTTCAAACCACTACTCTGAATGCTGCTTTTTATAGGGTAGGGGGCACTGGGAATGCGTTTATGGAACCAAGCAGACAGTGGCCAGAAAAAAAGTTGGGGAACTGCTAATCTTGACAAATATTCTCTTCCCTTCCTGGCCCACATCTCACCAGCCCAGCAGCTCAGGGACTTTGAGAGATGCTTCCCCCCCCCACTGGGGCAGCAGTGGATGTGGGGCATCTCTTTATGCCTCATGTCATGCAAGACGAGAACCAGACTCAGCAGATGCAAGAAAGCCCAGGTTTTATTTTGGGATAGAAAATCCAAGCAGCCTCCCCACTGATAGGAGGAGGGGGCATGGCAACACATTGGCATCTGTTTCTGGGGTTGGGATCTTCTCAGACAATGCAATTATGCTGAGTGACTCAGTTCCCCTTAGTGTCCATTCCTGTGTGAAGAAAAGAAAAAAGATTTTGAATGCAAATTTTGAATGCACCAATATCAATATCAGAATTGCAGGTGGCGGTAAAGAAGATGGGCAAGACATTGGGGCCAGATGGACTTACCGCAATTTATTACAAGAAATTTCAGGGTGCACTTATAGAACCACTTAAAGACACTATGAACAATATTTTGGTGACTGGGATGGTTCCAGCCTCTTGGAAGGACACTTTTATTACTTTGATTCCTAAAGAAGTCTCTGACTTAACAAAGACAAAAAAATTATAGACCTATTCCATTATTGTACTGTGACTATAAACTGATTGCTACAATTTTGACTAATAGACTGAAAAGGACTCTGAATGAGCCAGTCCACAGAGGCTAGGCCAGTTTTATACCAGGACAACAAATGAAAGACAATATAAGAAATGTAATTAATCTGAGTATCTAGAAGTAAGAAATGAAAAACAGGCTGCTTTAATCTTTCTAGATGCGGAGAAAGCTTTTGATAATATCTCTTGGTCATTTATGATTAAGTTTTTAGAGAAAATGGAGACAAAACTCTACAAAGCTCTCATACATAGATTTATTGAAGAGAATCAAGGCACATGCAGAAATCTTAGTCGCATTCCAATAGGATGAAGTTTTCTTTGGAGTTCATGGAGTTATGTAAGAATGAATGAGTTCCCCCTTCTTTCTAGGTATGCAGGCACTAGACTGAAACAAAGGAGGGAGGGAGGCTTCTTCCCTCTCTGAGAGGCAGATCCAATAGAAACTAGAATATTGCTGTGCCTACATTTCCCAACTGCCTTGAGGTCTAAAAAGGGGGAAAGACACTCTCTTTTCTTAAGGGGCAGCATTGTTATTCCTTCTACCTAATACTAATACACAGATTTGCTATCACTAAATAACTGAACACTGTAGGGGCAGAACAGCTATCATATTTCCTCTCAGTCTCCTCTTTCCCAGGCTAAACATCCCCAACTCTCCAACCATTCCTCATAAGGCTTGGTTTGCAGACCCTTGATCATCTTGGTCACCCTCCTCTATGCCAGGAGGTCCTACACATGAGTAGAAGTCTGGCAGAGACACATGCCCGACTGGCATGTTCTCTCCTCCTGGTCATTCGTTTGGGAGATTCAAAATCTTTCTCCAGCCCAAACATCACAGTGACTGATACCTCAGAGGCATCAGCACACTTCAGGATCAGCAGAGTATAGGCAGTCAGCGTACAGACTCAGTAGCACAGCATTTTGGCTAAACTACGTTTATTTACATATACACACTCAGAGCATCGTAACTCAGCTCCTTCCTCTTCAGCATCAGACAGCAAAGAGAAAGAACAGAGGACAAACATCCCACATCACGGAAACACAGTAATCTAAACATCCTGTCTCTGTCACTTCCCACAATGTGGAATGAAAACATGTGTTATAAACAATCCCATGACTGCAACACAGGAAAGAACCCTAACACTCTGCACACCTTCCAGATTGTCGCTATCCTTCTGAAACTGAGGTGCCCAGAACTCAACAAACAACTCCAGGTGAGCCTAGGCTAGAGCAATACTATGACTTCCCTTGATCTGGACAATAGACTTCTGGTGATGCAGCCTAGGATTGCATGAGCTTTCTTTGCTGATGCATCAGTCCCATTTAGTTTGTGGTCTGCTAGGAGTCCAGGATCCTTTTCACAGTTCCTTCTCGTCTGATGTCCCCCATCCCATATGGTTTAAGCTTGGCTCCTCCTGAAGCTCCTCAGGCTCCCTCCCTCCCTGGGTGAGAAAGGGTAGATCCACCATCCTTCAGCTCACCCCTGTGTAGGACAGGATGATGCCAAACATGCAGCTGAGATAGAACAGTCTTCCCACCACAGGCAGAGAGAGAGAGAGAGAGAGAGAGAGAATCTTACCTAAGTTCCCAAAGTTTCCATAGACAAACAGGCACTCCAGTTTGGTGCCAAACTGAAAACCTCTCCCCCCCCCTCCGCCGCCCAGCTGATTGACCTGACCCTTACATGGGCCCGTGTCCATTGGCACCGTGCAAACCTCTGATACCACAGAAGGAGGAGAAAGAGGAAATAGAAAAGTCTTTCTTGTTAAGTATATTGGTTTAACTGACACAGAAATGGAAAAATTATATGAATTAACGAAACATGGAAAATAGCTTCTTTAAAATATAGATTATGAAATAATATGCAGTTGAAAATGTTGACAATATGACCCATGGAGGGGAAGGGGGGAAGTCTCAAGAGTCAAAGGTTTAATATGTATTAATGAAGGTTTCAAATGGAAAATAGCTAAATGTGTATTGCTAACACTGGGTATTTTCTAAAGAAGTCTCTGAGCTCCTTGAAATAATATTCAGAAGAGCATAAGGTGTGCCTGTTGGATCAGGCCAATGACTCCTAGACTCCAGCATCCTCTTCTCACAGAGGCCAACCAGATGATTATGGGAAATTAGCAAGCAGGATCCGAGCAAAGAGCCCTCTCCCAGCATTGGTATTCAGAAGTATATCCAGCCTCTGAGCATGAAGGAAGAGCAAAGTGGAAAAGGTCCTAAAGGCTGCAGCCTTTCCTCCTGCTGGAGTCCCTCCATCTCCTCAATCATCTATATATATAAAAATATTTCCATTGCATGTGCGCGCGACACCACCTTGCTCCGTAACCGCTGCACCAAACAGCATCAAATTAGTACAAAGCGTAACATGACCATCGAGGAAGGATCTGGCATAATAAAAATTTAAAAAACCACACCTGTCATGCCTAAAATATAGAATAAAGGCCAAAAAATGGTGCGCCTATTATACCTCACCAGCAAAAGGAATGAAGACTCCAACAGCATCCAATAGAAAGGCAGATGGCCCATTGACATCATCAGACCTGGCCAGAGCAACAATGCCTGTGCCCTCACCTAAAATGGCCACCGCAGCTTCGCATGCTCCGAGAAAAAAAACAAACACGGAGCAGGAGGCATGCCTGAGAGGTCGCACTGAGTAAGACCAGCTCTGAGGGGATTGTGTCGCTGGGGTGCGTGATTTTGGGACTGGGTAATTTTGGGACTGGGGTGGGGGAGAATGCTCTTTAAGGTCGCCAGTGCCCTCACCTAAAATGGCCGCCGCAGCTTCACATGCCTGGTGTTTTTACATGAGTAGAATGTGTTCTTTTATGTAAAATGCATCTCTGGGTTATTTGTGGGGCATAGGAATTAGTTCATTCCCCCCCCCAAAAAAATAGTCCGGCCTACCACATGGTCTGAGGGAAAGTGGACCGGCCCACGGCTGAAAAAGGTTGCTGACCCCTGCTCTAAAGGGACAGGGAAGAATGAAAACAGGAGCTTCCAGAATACTCTCGGGGTCAGGAGAATTTTAAAAAAAACAACAACCCCACAGCAACGCGTGGCCAGCTCAGCTATGTGTGGCCGGCTCAGCTAGTATATAATATATTGTCAAGAACACAGCACTGTACCCATTTGGAACCCATTCTATCCAGCTTCTTCCTGTTACCCTATTGGACGTGGTGGGAATGGACTTTCCAGAGGGGCTCTTCTGCATTGCCTAGTGGTCAGAGTGTTGAACTAGGACCTGGGAGAGACCTGGGTTCAAATCCTCCCTCACTGGGTGACTTTGGGCCAGTCGCTTCCTCTCAGCTGAGCCTACCTCACAGGGTTGTTGTGGGGATTAAATGAGAAAGGGGAAGAATTACATATGCCACCTTGAGCTCCACAGAGGAAAAGGTAGGATATAAACAGAATCAATGAAGCCCGGAACTGCCTGGTGCGTCCCACACTTGGTACCTGGGATGATATTCAGGCAGGTTTTCTCGCATGCCTCCTTTGTCTCGAAGTTGTTGCCATTGCCATAGCAGCCAGTATAGGCGAACTGGAGGCACTTCCTCTGAGATACGCTGTAGTAGTATTTTTGACTGTATCCTCGGCAGTGTCCCGGATCAGGTGGCAAGGTGCATCTGTAGTTGCGAACTGTTGGAGGCAGAACAGATGGAGGTCCATGAGGAGATGTTTTCAGTCTCCAAGGCACTTAGGCTGGCATTGAGACTGCTGCTTCCACCACTTGCCCAGAGAAGAGAGGTGGGGGGGCAACAAAGGGGTCAGGGTTCCTTGCCAGTACCTGAGTCCAGGCAGCCCAGGCCACAGCCTGTGAAGCAGCACTTCTGGGAGAGGCGGCAGTCTCGGTCATCGTGGCAGGTGTCCTTGCAGGGGGCAGAGGTGCGCTTTCCTTTCCTTAGGGGGCACACACCAGAGTGCTCTGAAAGAAAGAGATGGGGAAGGGGAGATCGGGGGTTGGACTAGATGACCCTTTGGGCACTCTTCCAATTTGGCAAGCATTGGATTCTGTGAGGTCTTTTCCTTCTGCTAAGTCCCTCCAGAATGGCCTCTGCTCTCAAGGCAGGGCCCTCTGACATCTGCTGCTCACCCCTCAACTCCATAAGAACATCAGAAGAACCTGCTGGATCAAGCCAATGGCCCATCTGGTCCAGCATCCTCTTCTCACAGTGGCCAAATGGATGCCTCAATGGGGAACCCACAAGCAGGACCTGAGCACAAGCACTACTCTCCCCTCCTGTGGTTTCAGCCAAATAGAATTCAGAAGCATTGCTGCCTCTAACTGTGGAGGCAGAGCAGAGCCACAGATAGCCCTCTCCTCCTCCTCCATGAATTGGTCTTTTAAACCATCTAGGTTGCTGGCCATCATTGCCTCCTGTGGGAGGGAGTTCCATAGTTGAACTATGTGCGGTGTGAAGAAGTTCTTTCTCCCAATGCTCTCCTGTGTTCATCGCTTTGTATGCAAGGTCCACCATCTCTGGATATTTCTGGAATGCCCCTGTTGGCAAGAGGCTCCAGACACATGGATAGGCAGGAATCAGAAGTGATAACAGCCATGGAATGGTGTAGTGAAGGACTCATCAAGGGGGGGGGGGAATACATCTGAGCATGTGCAGAATTCATTTCCCCTCCTATGCTC
Source organism: Lacerta viridis (assembly GCA_900245905.1). Lineage (NCBI taxonomy): Eukaryota > Metazoa > Chordata > Lepidosauria > Squamata > Lacertidae > Lacerta > Lacerta viridis. The sequence continues at coordinate 492,975 of OFHU01000295.1, forward strand.
CTGCCACTGGAGCAGCTTGGCATTAGGAAGTGGAGACTCTACAAGTAGTTGCCCGGTGGGCTTGAGCCCCAGCACCTCTTGCTTGGCAGAATTTAGCATTGGTTCTCCTCCCACCTCCAAACATTTGCACCCAACTGCCCTACCCATCAGTTCCCAGTGCCTCCACCCCATCCAAGAGATACCCTTTTCTGTCTTTTTTGCAATTCATCTTCATTGGGTTTTTTCTACAACAAATATTCTTTCTTATCATGAAACCATATATATAATTTCAGTTTCCCTAATGGTCTTAATCAGTTGTTCCATTGATACCTCTTTCAGCCACCTGGCAAGTCTTCCCGCACCCATTGCTGCAGCACTTCTTGGTTGGCAAGTTGGTTTTTGAGCCACAGTTCCGATCGCTTTTGCAAGTTGTTTTGCAGTTTCTAGCCTGGCCTGGCTGGGGGCTCACCCTGGGGCAGTAGCCGGGGTAGTCTGGGGATGAACGGAGAACATAAGAAGCTAAGTAAGAAAGCTGGATCAGAGCAATGGCCCACCTAGTCCAGCATCCTGTTCTCACAGTGGCCAACCAGACAGAGATGCAGCATGGGGAATCAGGCACCCCCCCCACCCCCACCACCCTGGCAGGCATGGAGCCCTGGCAGTTGAGGCCTGGCGGCAGGCGGGATGGTCTAGTGGGCAGGTGGATGGGAGCAGTGGGCGAGGAGCCTCTTGGAGGTGAGCTCTGTTCAACCTCAGTGTGGGCTCCCTGTGAGCCCCCACCCCAGTTGCCCAGCCCTCCCCTCCTGTGTCTTCCAGCACCAGGTGCTAAGAAGCATTGCTGCCTCTGACAGTCGGGGCAGACTGAAAACAGCCATTCTAGCTGGCTGATAGCCTCCACCATAAGGTTACCAGACGTCACTGTTTCCCGGGGACAGTCCCCAGATTTACAAATCAGTCCCCTGACAAAATCCATCTGTTTAGTCGGAAGTTGAAAAGTGTCCCCGGATTCATTGAAAAAAATTATGGTAACCTTACTCCACCATGAATTCATCCAATCTTCTTTCAAAGTGGAGGAAATGAAAGGTAGTCTCTGCAAAGACCCCAGAGTGAATTTTCTGGTTTTCAGCAACTTTTATTCAGAAGCATTTCTGGGGCAGCGAGCCAACATTGAATGCATTTGCAACGTTTTTTGATACTGAGCATATTTTATTTAGCTTAAATCTTGTCTAGCACCAACAGCTATCTGACTGCACAAATTAAGTAAGAAGATGAACAAATAATTTAATTTGGAAATCATGGATCCAGGGATCCAGGCATGATATGCACCAAACCCTCTTGTTTGTGTGGATGGGTGGTCGAGAGCACATTTGGGTCAGAAGGGGAGGCAGGTGGGAGTTTGCTGGCTTCATTCTCTGCCAGAATCTCACCAGCCCCAGCAAAGGAGCTGCTGCCCCTCTGCTTACCCTCCATAGGGCGCTGGCACTCTTGCCCACAGCCGTCATGGCAGCAGAGCTCACTCCCTGGGCAACTCTTGTCCGTGGAGCAGAAATTCTGGTCCTCCATGCAAATTTTTGCGAGAGGATGAGGACACAAACCAGACTTTCCTGTAATGGGGAGAGAGGGAGAGAGAATGATTGATTAATGGATTACTAAACCCTTCAATAGGGGACGCGGGTGGCGCTGTGGTCTAAACCACTGAGCCTAGGGCTTGCTGATCAGAAGGTCGGCGGTTTGAATCCCTGCGACGGGGTGAGCTCCCGTTGCTCGGTCCCTGCTCCTGCCAACCTAGCAGTTCAAAAGCATGTCAAAGTGCAAGTAGATAAATAGGTACCACTCCAGTGGGAAGGTAAACGGCGTTTCCGTGTGCTGCTCTGGTTTCGGTGTTCTGTTGTGCCAGAAGTGGCTTAGTCATGCTGGCCACATGACCCGGAAAAACTGTCTGCAGACAAACGCCAGCTCCCTCGGCCTGTAAAGCGAGATGAGCACCACAACCCCAGAGTCGTCTGCGACTGGACTTAGCTGTCAGGGGTCCTTTACCTTTTTAAACCCTTCAATAGTGCTGAAAAGAGAAAGCATTTCAACTTGTCTACACAGTGAAAATTGAAAGCTTCTGCCAAGATGGGTGGGGCTTGCTTCTAGGTACACGGTGTGTCCTTAAGTCTCTTGCGCAATTTACCTGAAAGTGGGTCTGGCTCTGGGCTGCAACTGCAAGCCTTCCTCCTGCCCAGGCACAAAGCCCAGCAGGTGGCACCAAATCTGCACCCCTCAACTCTGTAGCCCCAAAGTCTCCTGCTCTTGGCCACAGGTGGGAGGAGGTGTCAGAAAAGGGCTGGCATTTCAGAGGAAATATTAGGGGTGCGGGTTGCGCTGTGGTCTAAACCACAGAGCCTAGGGCTTGCCAGTCAGAAGGTTGGCTGTTCAAATCCCCATGATGGGGTGAGCTCCCGTTGCTCGGTCCATGCTCCTGCCAACCTAGCAGTTCGAAAGCATGTCAAAGTACAAGTAGATAAATAGGTACGCTCCAGCGGGAAGGTAAATGGCGTTTCCGTGCACTGCTCTGGTTCATCAGAAGTGGCTTAGTCATGCTGGCCACATGACCTGGAAGCTGTACGCCGCTCCCTCGGCCAATAAAGCGAGATGAGCGCCACAACCCCAGAGTCGTCTGTGACTGGACCTAATGGTCAGGGGTCCCTTTACCTTTACCTTTACCTTTACCTCCACACTTCATCTTAATATGAATTGGGAACCTCTTGCCCCCATAAGAGCCAGCATGGTGTAGTGGTTAAGAGCAGTGGACTTATAATTTGGTGAACTGGGTTCACTTTCCTGCTCCTCCACATGCAGCTGCTGGGTGACCTTGGGCTAGTCACACTTCTCTGAAGTCTCTCAGCCTCACTCACCTCACAGAGTGTTTGTTGTGGGGGAGGAAGGGAAAGGAGATTGTTAGAGGCTTTAAGGAAATCAGCCCTGAGTGCTCACTGGAAGGACAGATCCTGAAGCTGAGGCTCCAGTACTTTGGCCACCTCATGAGAAGAGAAGACTCCCTGGAAAAGACCCTGATGTTGGGAAAGATGGAGGGCACAAGGAGAAGGGGACGACAGAGGATGAGATGGTTGGACAGTGTTCTCGAAGCTACCAACATGAGTCTGACCAAACTGCGGGAGGCAGTGGAAGACAGGAGTGCCTGGCGTGCTCTGGTCCATGGGGTCACGAAGAGTCGGACATGACTAAATGACTAAACAACAACAACAACAAGGGGAGTGAAAGACGGGATGTCAAGTCCAAGCTCTTCTTAACCACCTGCTCTTTACCCTAAAGTCCCAGGAAACACTACAACCTTAAAACAAAACATTAAAAACAGTTTGCAACAACTTATAACCACAAAAATAAGTTACAGGTAGGTAGCCATGTTGGTCTGCCATAGTCAAAATAAAATAAAAAATAAGAAAATTCCTTCCAGTAGCACCTTAAAGACCAACTAAGTTTGTTATTGGTATGAGCTTTCGTGTGCATGCACACTTCTTCAGATACATGCATGCACACGAAAGCTCATACCAAGAACAAACTTAGTTGGTCTCTAACGTGCTACTGGAAGGAATTTTCTTATTTTTTATTTTGTTTTCACAAAAATAAGGAGATTCAGATATTGCCTTTGAAAATGTAGCAGAACTACATTGGTTGCATAGGGAATCTCTCGATTGAGGGAGGAGAAAGGACAGCTCCTGGGTGGTTTGAAACAAATGCAATGATGTGACTTTGTGAAAGAGGAGAAATTTTTAGCCCGGGACTCATAAGAACCCGTCCCGGCTCACTAAAACTCAGTGAGAGGTTGGCATTCTGGAGAGCTTCGGTGGTGGCCGGTCTCCATCTGTACAGGGCAGAGAGAGATCAGTGGCAACCCTGTGCAGCAGAATCCGGTCTCGCCGCTCTGCAACCTCCGAAGCCCTCCTTACCTGATTGCTTCTCAGGCAGCAGTGGAAGCAGGTGGGCTGAGCGGGGTGCAGCCTTTGTGGCTGCTGCACTTGGCTGCCTACTGCATGGGCTTGCTCTGCAGTACTGGGAAGCATCTCTGCCTCCAAGTGTGGAGGTAGAGCACAGCCACCATGGCTAGGAGCCATTGACAGCCCTGACACATCCTCAGTCACCAGTCAAGCTGTCCTCCTTGGGGTCTGCTGGATAAGATAAGCATGCCAGGGATTGAGGGACAAAAGGAGCCCTTCTCCAAAGAGCCAGAACTAATGCCAGCCCTGGAACCTCATCTGTGGAACGTTCAGGATAGACAAAGGACAGGTGTTTCTTCTCAGAAGCACTTACTGATGATCCCTGCCAGCGGTGGCATAAGTGGAGGGACTGGGGAACCACAGACCCAGCTGCCTTTTTTGGACAGGTTCCCTGGCCTTTGGGGCTGTGGCGGTGGCAGCAGTGGCTCCTTCTCCTTGGGGCCACCCCTGGGCTGGCTGAGAGGGAGGGGTACGGAGCAAGTGCAAGGGGTGGATGCAGAGACAGCTGCCTTGTGTGGCAGCCCAACTCAGCCAGCCGGCCGCAACTCCACTCCTGGGTCCGGCACACTCTGCCCCCCCAGCACACCCCATCGATCTGCTGGCGCATGTGTGCACCCCCCGGGCAGTGATAGGAGACACTATGCCCCTGCCTGTCAGAAGAAGATGCATTGTAGGGGGTGGACTAGAGATGTCTACCAATGGCTGGCATGTTTTAAATAACTGGGACGCCCATGTTCAAAGAGAGTCTGCTTCTGGGGTTTGGAGATGGAAAAGGCAAAACAGCAGAAGCTGAGGGACAGATTAGGATGCTGCCTTGAAGTGAGTCAGGCTTATACCATCTACACAGGTTGGCAGTGGCTTTCCAGGATTTCAGGTATGATCCCTCCAGCCGCACCTGGAGCTTCAACGGTTGCCATCCATTTGTCTGGTGAGACCATGGAGGTGTGCTCCTTTGGGAGTGAAGCTCAACCGTTGGAAGGTTGCAGAACCTGCTGTGGCTGTAGACACCGATGCAGGAGAGAAATGTTCTGTTGAAGCTGGGGCAGAGGCAGGCATTTGGTTGTGCTGGGGCCATAGCTGTCAACTTTCGGATCTGAAAATAAGGGATCAGCAGCCTCACCTGACAGTTCGCATGGCAGTGGTGGGCGGAGCCAGAAGCAAAAGTGGGCGGAGCAGCTAGAACGCGCCTCGGCCGTCGCTTTTGTGTGGCGGGCTGGCGCTCCAGCGTCAGCGCTGTGACCGCCCCGTCTGCTCGCCGCTCCCTCGCCCGGTCTGGCTCAGCGGAATGCTCCAAGCGCCGCCCGCCCGCCCCGTTGCGCCCTGCACTGGGCTGGGCTTGTGGCGGCCGCCGCTAATGGCCAGCCGACTCACTAAATGCCCCTCAAGCCCAGGAGCCAGTCTGGAAGGCCCTGAGGGACAGGGCAGGCAGCTAGCAGCCCCGCACCTCCAGGCTCAAACCGGAACTTGGTTAGCACATGGTGCCGAGCAGGGCAGGCGGGCGGGCAGGCAGGCAGGCAAGCAAGCAAGCAGTCCCTCCGGCAAGCAGAGGAGGGCGAAGCAGGGCAGCCCGCCCGCCGGGCGAGAGGCGCGCCCGGCCCCTGGAAGCGCTGCCGGTTCCGGCGCAGCAGCCAGCCAGGGAGGAGAGAGAGAGAGAGCGCTTGGCCGGGCTGCCGACGGAGCGCTCCCCCTAGCGGCTTCTCGCTCGCTCTCCTGGCTCTCCTGCTCCGCTTGCAGCCGAGGGAAGCGCCAATGGCTTGTCTCTCCTCCACCTCCACACAACCTGGGAAAATACGGGTTTTTGAGGGATCCGGGAGAGGGGCGGGAAACACGTGTAAAAACGGGGGAATCCCAGCCAATACAGGATACTTGACAGGTATGGCTGGGGCAGATGCACCACGGAAACAAAGAAAGTTTCCCAATACTAAGGTACACCATTGGTCCACCCTGAACTGCCTCTCAACGGTCAGAATTTGCAGAAGGGATTCAACCACAGAACCAAAGTTTAGCTTTGCACACTTAAACTGGATTAATTGGCTCTGTGACCGTGGCACAATGACTTCCTTTTAAAAGAGAATCAGACTTTTCTGCATACAGGTAGGTAGCTGCATTGGTCTACTGTAGTCGAAACAACAACAAAAATTCCTCCCAGTAGCACCTTAGAGACCAACTAAGTTTGTTATTGGTATGAGCTTTCGTGTGCATGCACACTTCTTCAGCTACATGCATGCACACAAAAGCTCATACCAATAACTAACTTAGTTGGTCTCTAAGGGGCTACTGAAAGGATTTTTTTCTTTTATTTTGTTTAGACTTTTCTGCAGTTTGAAAAGTAACAGGGAAATGCATTGAGAAGTGTGGGGTGGGGGGCTGAAAATGGGAATATGTGCAAACAACCCACAAGCAGATCAAGATGAATGCAGGACAGGGGATTCCCTGTGGAATGCCTTCCCACCAGTTGTCAAAGAGAAAACCAACTACCAGACTTTTAGGAGACATCTGAAAGCAGCCCTGTTTAGGGAAGCTTTTAATGTTTAATAGATTATTGTATTTTAACATTCTGTTGGAAGCCGCCCAGAGTGGCTGGGGAAACCCAGCCAGATGGGCGGGGTATAAATAATAAATTATTGTTATTGTTATTATTATTCCTTGTCTTGCAAACTGGGGTCCCTACATTGCAGGAGGTTGGAGTTGACGACCCCTGGTGTCCCTTCCAACTCTACAATTTTATGATTCTATGAAATCACAATGACTGCTCAGTTCAGACCAGGTATCCCCTCACCTCTGCATAGCATTTCTTAAAGTAATCAGGATGAATGCTCAATATACAGGTTGTCTGAACGTTTCACCACACGGTAGCATCTACACTGACTGGCGGAGGCTCTCCAGGCTTTCAGGCAGAAGTCACTCCCAGCCCAACATGGAGATGCCAGTGGGGACTGAACTGGGCACCTTCTAAATGCAAGCCATGCGCTCTTCCCCTGAGCTTCCATAGCATTCTAAATCATTTGGTTGACTGTACTTCTCACAACAGCAAATTATTCCAACAGAAATGTTTTAACACATGGGCCTGGAAGGAGAGAGGAGATGGGGCCCCTTACCTGGAAGCTTCTGACGGGAGGAAGATGTCAGCTCAGCCCAGAGGGAGAGGAGCCCCACAAGGATCACAAGAGCACCAGACTTCATGGTGGGTCAGGCTAAGTGAGGTGTCCCTTGCCCAGCCAGCCTGCTCCCTTATATTGCCCAGAATTGCAGAGTCACAGCCGGCCCAAGAAGATGGCGAAAGTGCTAAGCAGGACAGAGGGGAGCCTCCCCACACACCCTGCTGCCCACAAGGTTTTGTAACAAACCACCCCAACAGCTGCAAAGTTGCAGATGACATTTCCACAGAAGTGCCTGAGTGAGGAGGATTGCTTGATGTGACACCGCCCTCCCCAAGGAAGAGGGGGCTTCTTGGCTTAGATTCGGCAAAGTAGGATGCCCTTCCATGGGGTTCCCAGCTGTACTATCAGCAGAGAGAAAGGGATGGTGGAGCCCATGGGCGTAGCCAGGATTTATGTTAGGTGTGGGCAGAACCCCAGTTAGTTATTTGTATTGATTTTTCTTTAATGGGGGGGGGGGCAACTGTCCCCTTGCCTACCCTCCAGAGCAGGCGAAAACAACTTTGTTCCTTCTTCCATGTGACAGCACTTGAGATATGTGAAGATGGCTATCATATCTTCTCTCAGTCTCCTCTTTTCCAGGCTAAACATATCCTGCTCCTTCAACCATTCCTCATAAGGCTTGTTTTCCAGACCCTTAAACTTTTTCATCGCCCTCCGCTGCGCATTTTCCAGCTTGTCAACATCCTATTTAAATTGTGTTGCCCAGAATTGGACATGTTAAGTCGTGGGTGGACACAGCAGACGACACAGTGATTTCCAAACAGCTCTTGTTTATTCTCAGGCTGGAACAGGACTGAGCTGAAGGGCTCAGCAACCTGCTTATATAGAACTCAGCTACAAAGCAACAGTAACAACTTTCTGCAGTTACCCAATCCCTGAACGTCAGTTTACAATCCTTCATTTGCATATGCGGACCTGAGTGAAAACTGCAGCAGAATGAACTATATACACACACCCCTAGTGGCCTAGGGTGAGAACTTCAATACATAACAGGACACAGTATTCCAGGTGTGGTCTGACCAAGACAGAACAGAGTGGGACTATGACTTCCCTTGATCTGGACACTAGAAGTCTCTTGATGCAGCCTAGAATAGCGTTAGGTTTTTTGAGTGTATCTGAAGAAGTGTGCATGCACACAAAAGCTCATACCAAGAACAAACTTAGTTGGTCTCTAAGATGCTACTGGAAGGATTTTTTATTTTTATTTTTTTTGACTATGGCAGACCAACACGGCTACCTACCTGTAACAGGTTTTTTGCTAACAGTTACCTCATTCAACCCACATTTTTCCAGCTTCCTTGTGAGAAAATCATGGGGGACTTTGTCAAAAGCCTTACTGAATTATCTGTTTTAGGACCTTTCCAGGCATTGATGTCAAGCTCACCAGTTGGCAGTTACCTAGGGTATTCCTTTCCCCCCTATTTGAAGATGGCGACAACATCTGCCCGCCTCCAGTCTGCAGAAACCTCACCTGTTCTCCAAGAAATTTCAAAGATAATTGACAAAGGCTCTGCGATTACATCCTCAATCTCCTTTAGTACCCTGGATGCAGCTCATCAGGCCCTGGAGATTGGAATTCATTTAAGTATCTAGGTGTTCCCTTACTACCTCTTTTCATAGCTGTCAACTTTCGGATTTCAAAATAAGGGATCAGCAGCCTCACCTATGATAGTCACGTGGCAGTGGTGGGCGGAGCCAGAAGCAAAAGTGGGCAGAGCCAATGGGAAAATATGCCGAGGCTCCACTCTGGGCGCAGCAGACCATGGCCACCAGGACCGGAGCGGAGAAGACGCCGAAGATCCTGCCTCGTCCCAAGCCCCACATCCCTCCACTCCGGGCTCGCTTCCCGCCGCCGCCGCAGCAGCTGCTGCCGCAGCCACGGCATTCCGGCTGCCCGAGAGCCGCCGAGGAAGAGGCGGAGCCGGCGACAGTCCCCTCGCCTGCTCTCTCTCTCTCTCTCTCCTCCGACGCTCCCCCCGCCCACCCCTCCCGCCCAGCGCAGGAGGCTGAGGCGAAGCTCCTGAGGAGAGCGAGCGAGCGAGAGGCAGCTGAGGAGAACTGCTCCCCCAGCACCCCCAGGAGGAGGAGGAAGAAGAAGAAAATACCGGCAGCGGCAGCGCCGCTCCCGCCTCAGCCGAGTCCCATGGAGCGCGTGGAGCCTGCGCGCAAAGAAAGAAGCAGGACGGAGCGAGGCTGCGAGTCCCTCCCCTCGGCGCTTACAAGTCCTCCTCCTCCTTTCCCCCCTCCTCCTCCTCCTCCCCCCTCCTCTGGCTGCTGCCTGTCTGCAGATAGTCTGGCTCTTAGTGACAGCAGGCAAAGAACGGGGGAGACGGGGAAGGAAGGGAATATACGGGTTTTTGATTAACCCGGGATTGCAGCGGGAAACGCGTTTAAAAACGGGGGAATCCCGGCAAATACGTGATACTTGACAGCTATGCCTCTTTTCCATCCTGCGCTGCAGCTCCCTCCTTACATCATTTATTCTGTTTTCACCAGATTGGGCATCACCTTCCTTTTTGGTAAAAACAGCGCTGGACCTCAGTGTCCGGGTAGATATTATGTCTGTATTTGTATAACAGTAATCTCTAATCGTATGCGGACTATGTCATTAGGTCCTGTTTAATAACACTGCATTTTGCACAATTTTACATAAGTTTTAAAATAATAGTAATAATAAAGTATTTTTCTAAAGTGAAAACCAGAGGCAGCAGTGACTCTCCCTATGTGGGATTCCCAGGAACTGGCATTAAGGGACCTGGTGCCTCTGGCAGTGGAGGGAGAACAGAGCCACCGGGGGGGGGGGCAGCCTCCTCCTCCTCCTCCTTGGATATTAATAAAAAAAACACGAGAAGAGCTATGAAGCCCAGGACCCCATCCAGGAGTTGGTGGCCTTACAAAAGCCCATCTGATACAAAGGGCAGCTCCAAGTGTTTCTGTATTTTCCATTGATGAATTTTAAGTTTTTTATTGCTTCAAGACTCCTTTTAGAGCAAGATAGGTGGGTCATTCTACAGCCAAATTGGGTAGTAGCACACCCTGTGGGGGAATTATCAGAATTCACCACTTAATCGCTGCACCCTGTTTTTTTTTAAAAAAATAAGTCCAACAATTGGTCCAGATACCTTCACTGCGTAACCGTCATATTGTTGTTGTTGTTCAGTCGTTCAGTTGTGTCCGATTCTTCGTGACCCCATGGACCAGAGCACGCCAGGCACGCCTATCCTTCACTGCCTCTCGCAGTTTGGCCATATGGAATATGGTAATTCTCTCAGGCCGCTTTGGCCACTTCCCTGGGCTTGGCTGACTCTTGGCAAACCGCCAGGAGCTGTTCTCCGGTGAAGGGCCCGTCATGGGGCTGCCCTGCCATATGGGAAGGGCAGCACAAGGATAACAATGGGCCCAAGGTCACTCCCTGGGACATGCCAGCCAAGAAGGGGAAGCAGTGGTTGAGTGACCACCTCTGTCGCCCGTCCGCCACCCCTTCCTCCACCTCCACCCCCAGCAGAACCTTTGGGTGCCTCTGGAGGACACGGAAGGCCTCTGAAGGGCCCATGCTCCAGGGAGGGGCCTCAATGGGACGAGGGGCAGAGCTGTTCCCGCAGCCCCCCAAGCTCTGGTGTGGAACATGGTGCAGACGGGGACTTCACATAATGGTCACACCCACTTTTCTGCATCACAAATTTGGCAAAAAAGCCAGTGACTATTATGTGGTGAATTACAGTAGCTGGGGGGCACTAAGAGACAAAGGAGTGGCGGGGAGGCATTGGAGGTGCAAATGACTATCAAACTTTGAAAAGCTGACCTCATTGCATCAGGTTCATCCATTTGGTTGAATTAATTAAAGTAGATAGTTTTAACTGTATTTTGAACAAAGCTGCAATTAATGGCTACTGTTTTGAATTTCGCAGTGCTATTACCGGTATCATCTTTATTGGGTTAGTTCAAACCACTACTCTGAATGCTGATTTTTATAGGGTAGGGGGCACTGGGAATGCATTTATGGAACCAAGCAGACAGTGACCAGAAAAAAAGTTGGGGAACTGCTAATCTTGACAAATATCCTCTTCCCTTCCTGGCCCACATCTCACCAGCCCAGCAGCTCAGGGACTTTAAGAGATGCTTTCCCCACATTGGGGAAGTAGCGGATGTGGGGCTCCCCTTGACATCTGATGTCATGCAACATGAGAACCAGACTCAGCAGATGCAAGAAAGCCCAGGTTTTATTTGGGGATAGATAATTCCAGCAGCCTCCCCACTGATAGAAGGAGGGGGCATGGCAACACATTGGCATCTGCTTCTGGGGTTGGGATCTTCTCAGACAATGCAATTATGCTGAGTGACTCAGTTCCCCTTAGTGTCCATTCCTGTGCGAAGAAAAGAGAGTTACGGGGCAATATATCAGCAAATTTTGAATGCACCAATATCAATATCAGAATTGCAGATGGCAATAAAGAAGATGGGCAAGACAATACTTACTGCAATTTATTACAAGAAATTTCAGGATGCACTTACAGAACAACTTAAGATTTTTTTCAATGAATCGGGGACACTTTTTTTTTTTTTTTGAAGCTGAGTAGCAACAGGGAGTCAGTAGTGGGGATGGTGAGGCAAAAGACCCTGGGTCCAAGCACACGTGCATATTGTATAAAGGTGCAAAGCCCTTCTTTTGCACCTTGTGAAACATAAATGCGCAGAGTTTTTTAAAAAACAGCAATGGCGTGCCACCCACCCATGACTCCCGAGCCTCCCCTGATCTTCTTCCCCCTTTGTTTGACTGATTGGGGGAGGCTCGGGAGTCGTGGCCGGCCAGCCGTTGCCCAGTTTTTTAAAAACTGTGCATTTATGTTTCACAGGGTGTGAAAGAAGGGCTGTGCACCTTGCCTGGCAGAGAAACTGAGTACCTTGCACCCCTCCTGGGCAACGCTCGCCTGCCCATGACACCTGAGCCTCACCTGATCTGTCAAAACAAAGGGGGAAGGGGGCAGGAGATCTGTATCGCCGGACGCCCCTGGTTCCCCTTTGGCAGTGGCGGTGGCAGCGAGCAGCGAGCAGTTCCTGAAGCCAACCAAAGCCAACTGGGCTACCAGGCTGGCTCTGGGCTGCTGAGACTGCCGCTGTGACATTTCCCGGGGACAGATTTGCAAATCTGGGGACATTGCAGGGATGGAATTTGTCTGGGGACAGATTTGCAAATCCAAGGACTCTCCCCGGGAACCGGGGACATCTGGTAACCCTATACTAGGAGTCCTGCATCCTTTTCACAGTTCGTTTTCATCTGATGTCCCCCATGCCACATGGTTCAAGCTTGGCTCCTCTTAAAGCTTCTCAGGCTCCCTCCCTCCAGGGCCATGTGTCCATTTAGGCGAACTAGGCAATTGCCTAGGGTGCCAAAATGGAGGGGGCGCTGGCCAGGCTTGGGCGGGACGGGCTAGCAGCAGCTTCTCCGCTTGGGGGGGGCGCCAGAAGGTGGTTCGCCTAGGGCGCAAGAAGCCCTAGCACCGGTCCTGCCTCCCTCCCTGGGTGAGAAAGGGTAGATCCACCATCCTTCAGCTCACCCCTGTGTAGGACAGGATGATGCCAAACATGCAGCTGAGATAGAACAGTCTTCCCACCACAGGCAGAGAGAGAGAGAAGAGAGAGAGAGAGAATCTTACCTAAGTTCCCTAAGTTTCCACAGACAAACAGGCACTCCAGTTTGGTGCCAAACTGAAAACCTCTCCCCCCCCCTCCGCCGCCCAGCTCATTGACCTGACCCTTACATGGGCCAGTGTCTGTTGGCACCGTGCAAACCTCTGATACCACAGAAGGAGGAGAAAGAGGAAATAGAAAAGTCTTTCTTGTTAAGTATATTGGTTTAACTGACACAGAAAT